>CM059425.1:9145230-9353801 GCA_030390025.1 Squalus acanthias
CCCCCCTTTCCCTTTCCCACCCCCTTTCCCCCCTCCCCCCCTTTCCCTTCCTTTCCCTTTCCCACCCCCTTTCCCTCTCCTCCCCCCCCCCCCCCCACCCCTTTTTTAAAAATCTACTGGCTGTTGTCTTTCCCCTGTACCAGTCTGCCATCCATTTTACTGAAAAACACCTTTCGAAATAGGTTGTATACACATATGTACAAATATAGACAGTGTACAGTCACATGCATTCAGAGAATGTGGAGCTGTCCGCCACTGAAACAGAGCGACTCCTTTTAATCTGCCTGCAGATATTCAATTGCAGAGCCTGAATGAAGCCACAGAATCTCAGCATGCAGAAGACATGAGAAAATGCTGCCTAAGGGGTCGAAGGCTTCGAGTCCTCCGTGGGATTTAAAGACATTCTGCCACAGCAGTTGAGATGGCATATAGATTAAAATGGTTCTATATAAAGTTCAAAGCCTCACAGAGTGAATCAACGTTGTCCTAAACCAGAGAGATTTAAGTCAGCCCTCAGTGATAACCACGCCAAGTGTGAAAAGGAACAGGTTTTGAAAATACACTGTCATACATTCTGGGATATTGAAAGTATTAAAAAGCCATATTTATACGCGATATTCTTGCAGAAACGCTCCAGACTACGGTGACCCTCAGGGGAAGTGAAGTCCTTCCATCTGCAGCGTTGGAGAGAGAGATCTCAGGAGGGGATCTTGCAGAGGTACGCAAGATGTACTTAAAAGGGAGTTAGATTATAAAACTGGAACAAAACTTTGACGCACCGAGACAGCAGGACAAGAGCGTGCCGGCTTGAGGCTGTAAGGGCAGGTTCAGGAAACAAGGAAGTATTTTTTGATGTGGTTACTAACAGCTGGGATGGAACAGACCTTTGGCTCAGTGGCAGCATTCCCGCCTCCCGAGTCAGAGGGTTCAAACCTGCTCCAGCTCGGAATTCTGGGTTGAGATCCAGCGGGATACTCCTGTCCACAGCGTGTGTTATGACACCTGCCAAGGCTACTTCTCATCCAAACTTTTCATTCACACCTTTGGAGCAGAAGATAAGCAAGCAATACAGAATTCACTGACAAATGGCGGAGTGGGGGGGGGGGGGGGTGGGTGGGGGTGCTTCAAGTGCTCTCAATCATGCTACCTAGTCAAGTGGAAAACCTTTGTTCACATCTCTCCTCATCCTCACGGGGGCCGAGGGCAAGATGTACTGCTAAATGAAACGTCAATCACAATTCCCTCTTTGCCGCAATTGGATGTAGGATCGCTGGAATCAGAAATCCCCATGGGAACGTGGGCATTTACGGGGATAAACTCTGTTTGCATGCGCGCCAAAGTAAGATCGATTTGATGCACAGTTGCAGACTGCACGTAACCAGACGAGAAGGGGAGATGGGGAGAAGGGACGCTGCCAAGTTCACCTCGATAATAATGCAGTGGGCAGGAATTCCTTGCAGCCTGCAGGGTGAGAGGCGAGAACTGGAAGCTTAACTGTGAGGGTTTATCTTTCCCTCATTTAAAGTATGAAAACCAGTTTGAATGCAGAATTCTTCAAAGCAATGGGAGACTGATCGGGCGGAAATCGAGGTGAGGCACTAGGAGTTAGAAATCAGGACCATGCCAGGGGACTAACAAACAGAATGGTGCTGCGTGCCAATTGCGAGAGTCAGTTCTTCTTCAAAGCAGCTCAGGAGGTCAGAGTATGACATCTGTCTATTAATACCGGCCTTAGCTCAGCCTTCAGATCCCAGATACCTGCTGCTGTGAGTGAGAGGAAGTGGGATTTTTTTTTTTTTTAAACTCCAATGCACAACCTTTTTTTTAAAAAACATAAAACTTTCCCAATTTTCTCAGCTCTCTTGATAAAGCTCCAGTTTGGCTCCCACTGGTGCCCATGCCTTCCTGACACTTACCAGAGTAGCCACTCCTCACACTTCAGCCTAGATGGCAAGTGTCAACAGACTATTTGACAGTGGAAGGCATCACAGCTCCAGTCAACAACTTGCATTTATACAGTGCCTTTGATGTAGTAAAACGTCCCGAGAGGCATCAAAGGAACGCTATCAGACAAAAGAAAATGGACACCCAGCCACATAAAGGAGATAAGGAGTGCCTTGAAGGAGGAGAGGTGGTGAGGTTTAGGAAGGGAATTCCAGAGCTTTGGGCCTAGGCGGCTGAAGGCACGGCCGCCAATGGTGGGGCGAAGGAATTGGGGGATGCGGTAAGAGGCCAGAACTGGAGGAGCGCAGCGATTGCGGAGGGTTGTCCTTTTCATTGCCAGCATCCACACGGGTCACCGGACAGCAATCAAGAGCAGGCTGATTTCTACCCCGCCCCTCCCCAATTTACAAATGCTGAGGTCAATTGTAGAACCTCAACTGCTATCCCAGGAAAGATTAAACCGGGCACCTTGTGGTCCGTGTGTCTTAACGCTGTACCGAGCAGTGCCTTTAAATACTAGGCCATCAGGGGAGCTGATCTTTCTCTCTTTTTATAAAAAAGCCACAGCCACTGGAACTTTTTAAGATAGTGCAAAGAAAAGCAAACCACAGGTATTGCGTAAACTGAACTTTGTTCAACAGATAAAAATCATACCAGAGCGGTACTACTCCCGTATGATATTCTAATATTAACCATATCACAGTTCAAAGAGCCTTAAAAGTTATATCCTGATGGCCATCTCGCACAGCACTGAGTTGGCACACACTGCAGTAAACACCCAATCAATAAATCAACCTTTGGAAGACAGGAGAATAGGCACAAATTGGAAAAAACTTTTTTACATCATGTAGAGAGATAGAGATAAAGTAGAGAGAGATGGATAGAGAGGGAGCGATGTGAAGGTATTGAGAAACAGAAGATATAAAGAGATAAATAAGGAGATATAGAGCAAGATAGATAGACGGAGAAAGAGATAAAGTTAAAGATAGAGAAGGAGATAGTTTTTTTTTTATTCATTCACGGGATGGGGGAGTCAGCAGAATTTATTGCCCATCCCTAATTGCCCTAGAGAAGGTAGTGCTGAGCCGCCGCAGTCCTTGTGGTGAAGGTACTCCCACAGTGCTGTATGTCAGGCTGTTGCTTGACTAGTCTGTGGGACAGTTCTCCCAATTTTGGCACAAGTCCCCAGATGTTAGTGCAGGGTCGACTGGGCTGGGTGTGCCTTTGTCATGTCCGAATCCGGTGCTTAGGTCGATGCCGGGTAGTCCGTCCGGTTTTATTCTTAGTGTTTTTCGTAGCTGTAGATAGACATAGAAATAGGAGAAGAGATAGAGTGAGAGGTAGAAAGAGAGAGGGAGGGTGACTGAGGGAGATGGGGTGGGACTCTGTACCTTGCCTGGGGTGACCCCTGGGCCGAGTCTGCTGCAGTCCCCACGATGCGATGGTGCAGCTGCAGGGCATCTTCAGTGCGGAAACTTTGATTACTGAGCCAATCCAATCCTGCAGGCAGCAGAAATCAATGTTATTTGGCAGCCGTGCTGTGTAAAGTAAGGACTCATCAGATAAACTGACAGTGAATCACAGCAAATACCATTAAAGTCATTCATAATAGTCAAGGACAACATACTGTAAGTCAATGAAAACTTCTCTGATCAGTGTCCTGCCTTGCTGCACTGCTGACTGTGCTTAACCCTTGCAGTAAAGGAACAGAGGAGGAGAAAATAAATAATGCAATTTTATGGATCAACAGGTCTGTATCTCTGCAGCCATGGCCAGAAGTGACTCCACCTGCGTGGATATAGCTTAGAAAATAAATATTAGTAAATAATGGTGGAGCGATGAAAATCAGGGATGCGCAAGAGGCCAGAATTGGAGGAGTGCAGAGATTTCGGAGGGTTGTGGGGCTGGAGGAGCAAGTTTCTACCTCATCAAGTTCTTTACTCTGGTTGGTTTCAGTTTCTCATTTATCTACCCCTTGTTTTAAAGCAAATTTTATCATTTTTGTTCTTGCTAAGGTGAGGGAAGTTCATGCTGGGGAATGGAACCTCTTTCCATTTCAGGGTGCCGGGGTCCAATGCTGCCGGGCGAGTGATTGGAGGCATTCGACAGCACCTCCCAAACCCATGACCTCTACCACCTAGGAGGACAAGGGCAGCAGGCGCATGGGACCACCACCACCCCCAAGTTCCCCTCCAAGTGGGCAACACGGTGGCATAGTGGTTAGCACTGGTGCCTCACAGCGCCAGGGACCTGGGTTCGAATCTGACCTCGGGTGACTGTCTGTGTGGAGTTTGCACATTCTCCCCGTGTCTGCGTGGGTTTCCTCCGGGTGCTCCGGTTTCCTCCCACAGTCCAAAAATGTGCGGGTTAGGTTGATTTGGCTATGATAAATTAACCCTTAGTGTTAGGGGGGGATTAAATATGTGGGGTTATGGGGATAGGATGGGATATGTTAGGGGGAATTAAATACGTGGGGCTACGGGGGTAGGGTGGGATATGTGTACTGTGGGAATTAAAGCAGGGACAGGGTACTGGACTTGGATGATCAGCCATGATCGTATTGAATGGTGGAGCAGGCTCGACGGGCCGAATGGCCTACTCCTGCTCCTAGATTCTATGTTTCTATGTTTCTAAGTCACAGACTATCCTGACTGGGTAATATAATCGCCGATCCTTCATCGTCGCTGGGTCAAAATCCTAGAACACCCTCCCTAACAGCACTGTGGGAGTATCTTCACCACACGGACTGCAGCGGTTCAAGGTGGCGGCTCACCACCACCTTCTCAAGGGTAATTAGAGATGGACAATAAATGCCAGCCAGCATTTATTGCCTATCCCTAATTGCCCTTGTGAAGGTGGTGGTGAACCGCCTTCTTGAACTACTGCAGTCAGTGTGGTGAAGGTGCTCCATAGTACTGTTAGGGAGGAAGTTCAAGGATTTTGACCCAGCAACGATGAAGGAATGGGGATATATTTCCAAGTCAGGATGGAAAAGTAGCGAGCTAGAAGACGAGAGAAACAAGACAGAAATAGAGCAAAATAAAGGCAGTTTCATCACACAAGACTTTGTGATTTTTGACATTTTTTCCCCAAAGGTTCTCAGTATGAAATCAGTGTGACAAAGGGCAGGTCTCCAGGGCAATCCACAGATTAGGCCTTCTTGATGCTGCATTCCCGAGGGTTGTGAATGGAGTTTTTTTTGACCCATCCTGGTGGCTGCAGAAGGGCCCTCTGGTACGTGCGGAGGGAACAAGGAGCTTAAGGAAGCTGTGGCATTGCCTTTGTCTGCTCTTTCAATCTGTCCTGATTACTCAGCACTACCCAATCACTGCAAAAGAAGCACTGTTCTACAATTCCAACTGCACAGAATGTACTGTTTTTTCCTCTTTTTACTAACCTCACCGTCTGGTGTCGATGCCACAAAGTCCAAGGACTCCCAAGAAACACAAAATAAATGGACGGTTGGGCGCCGTTTAATCATGATTTTAAAATTCTCATCCTCGTGTTCAAATCCCTTCATGGCCTCGCCCCTCCCTATCTCTGTAACCTCCTCCAGCCCCACAACCCTCCGAGATCTCTGCACTCCTCCAATTCTGGCCTCTTGCGCATCCCCGATTTTTATCGCTCCACCATTGGCGGCCGTACCTTCAGCTGCCTAGGCCTTAAGCTCTGGAATTCCCTCCCTAAACCTCTCCACCTCGCTCTCCTCCTTGAAGACGCTCCTTTAAAACCAAGCTTTTGGTCACCTGCCCTAATATCTCCTTATGTAGCTTGGTGTTTTACTTTGTCTGTTAACGCTCCTGTGAAGCACCTTGGGACGTTTTACTGTGTTAATGTTGCTATGAAGGGTCGATAACGAGAGGGCACAGATTTAAGGTGATTGGCAAAAGAACCAGGGGTGACATAAGGAAAAACTCTTTTACGCGACGAGTGGTTAGGATCTAGAATGCACTGCCTGATAGGGTGGTGGATGCAGATTCATTAGTAGCCTTCAAAAAGGAATTAGATAAATACTTGAAGGAGAAAAAATTGCAGGGATATGTGGAAAGAGCAGGGGAGTGGGACTAACTGGAGTGATCTTCGAAAGAGCCGGCACTTGTTTGATGGGCTGAATGGCCTCCTCCTGTGCTGTACTATTCTATGATTTCTATATAAAATATAAATGTAAGTTATCATTAAGTAGCAACAACCACATTAAACCAAACCCAGCAGCCCACTCCTACCAAAAACGAGACAACATTGCTGTAAATACAGCAGTAACAAACACCCATCTGTTATTGACAAAAAAAACCCGCAGATACTGTTGACACTTCGCAGGTCAGTCTGCATTTGTGATGAGAACAGAATAGTTAACGTTTCAGGTGTGGGCCCTTCATCTGTTCTTTCCACAGGTGCTGACTTATCTGCGGAGAGTTTCCAGCATTTTCTGTTTTTCATCACAAGACACTTACAGATGAGGAAGGCCATTCAGCCCATCTTAATTCATCCATCAAGAACAGCCCTACACTCCCCCCATTGCTGTATCTAGTGGTTTCTTAAATGATTCCACAGTTTTCACCTCCATCACTTTGCCGGGGACTCCATACCAAGTGTTGATCGCTCTGTGAAGAACTACTTTCCGATTTCAATCCTAAAGTTACCTTTTAATAGTATGAACCCATGTCCTTTTGTTCTACTCCCTCAGTTTAATAGATATGAAAAATTCTATTTAAAAAAAATGCTATCTGGAAACAATTAATCCAGATTTACGAGAATGGTTCCAGGGATGAGGGATTTCAGTTATGTGGAGAGACTAGAGAAGTTGGGATTGTTCTCCTTAGAGCAGAGTAACTTTAGAGGAGATCTGACAGAGGTGTTCAAAATCATGAAGGGTTTTGATAGAGTCAATAAGGATAAACTGTTTCCACCGGCAGAAGGGTCGGTAACTAGAAAATATAGATTTAAGGTGATTGGCAAAAGAACCAGAGGTGACATGAGGAAATTTGTTTTTTTACACAGCAAGTTATGATGATCTGGAATGCACTGCCTGAAAGGGTGGTGGAAGCAGATTCAATAGTAATTTTCAAAAGGGAATTGGATAAATACTTGAAGGGAATTTTTTTTTTTTTTTTAAACGGCTATGGGGAAGAGCAGGGGAGTGGGACTAAGACTAATTAGATAGCTCTACCAAAAAGCCACAGACACAATGGCCTCCTTCTGTGCTGTATCATTCTATGAAATACTACGTTGTCTACCTGATACGTTGCAGTAAAGGATGCTCCAGAGCATGGTACATCGGCGAGACCATGCAGACACTGAGACAACGTATGAACGGACACCGCGCAACAATCGCCAGGCAGGAGGGTTGCCTCCCAGTCGGGGAACACTTCAGCAGCCAGGGGCATTCAGCCTCGGATATGCGGGTAAGCGTTCTCCAAGGCGGCCTTCGAAATACACGACAGCGCAAAATCATAGAGCAGAAACTGATAGCCAAGTTCCGCACTCATGAGGAGGGCCTCAATCGCGATATCGGGTTCATGTCACGATACAGAACGTGACTTGACATCATGGCCGGTCTTCCCAGGTGTTTTTTTTTTTTAAAAAGGCTAACACAAGAACCTACACAGATTGACAGGATATGCAGCCAGCAGGTGGTTTGACACGTTGGACCCCCTGGGACACATCTCATTGTCTTGGCTATGCTCTTTGATGTGGGAAAGATTTGAATATATTTTGTCTGTGTTTAAATTGTGAATTCTGGGAGATTCTCTCACTGCTAAACTTACCTGACGAAGGAGCGAACTGCTCCGAAAGCTTGTAAAATTAAATAAATCTGTTGGACTATAACCTGGTGTTGTGCGACTTCTCATTTTTGTCCACCCCAGTCCAACGCCGGCATCTCCACATTATGAAATACTACTTTACATTAGACTGTGGGAGTACGACAAGATGACTTTAAGGTACCAGTATTACTAAAAGACTTGCAGTTATATTGCGCCTTTCACGACCACCAGTCGTCCCAAAGCGCATTACAACCACTTTTGAAGTGTAATATAGGAAACGCGGCAGCTGATTTGCACACTGCAAACAGCAATGTGATAATGACCAGACTTTTGTTATGTTGATTGAGGGATAAATATTGGCCAGGACACAGAGGAGAACTCCCCTGTTCTTCTTCAAAATAGTGGCCACGGGATCTTCTACGTCCACCGGAGAGCAGACGGGGCCTCGGTTCAACATCTCATCCGAAAGGCGGCACCTCCAACAGTGCAGCACTCCCTCAGCACCGCACTAGAGCGTCAGCCTAGAATTTTGTGCTCATGTTTCTGGAGTGGGACTTGAACCCACAAACCTTCTGACTCAGAGGCGAGAGGGTGCGACCCACTGGCTGGCACTGACTTAGTACAATAAGCTCAGCTGGCCCACCAGTCATGATCCTGAAATGTGTAAGCCAGGAAGAGGGCTGCAAAAAAAGTCAACAAGGCCCAGGAGGCTGCAGCTGAGGGGCCGAGCCAGACCTGGGGGGAATGGGTTGAACAGGTCCAGTCTGGGCTACAACGCCCTTTAACAGGAAAAGCCCTTGTCCTGCTACCTCCCTCAGCCCTCAATTCACTCCAAGTATCTACCTTCCGGCCCGCTTCCGCAAGGCGCTTTCTTCTCAGCGAACGCTGGAAATAACGAGCCTGTGGCCGGCTCCATCCTGAGCAGGCCGCGCTCGACCCCCCAACTCGATCGCCGCCTTCCCCCGGATGTGACGTAACGCGCGGGCGACGAGGCATTGTGGGGATTGTAGTTTCTCAAGGGGCGGGGCCTCATTGGCACAGATGCCAAGCCGTGGATCCAGGGACTACAATCGGTAGCACTATGGGTCTCCAATAACTGCACTCCCTTCAGCAGTATGCTGAATAGTACTTCAATTTAATTTATTGCTTTAATTTAATTTCTTAAGTTTCCTTTGAAGTTTTTTTGATAAGTTACAGTTTTTTTATTGGATGTGCCCCTTGGTTGACTTTTAATTGGCAATTGCCACGTGAAGAAGAAGTCAGCAATATGCTGAATAGTATTTTAATTTAATTTGTTAAGTTTCCTTTTAAAGTTTTTTGTTAAGTTACATTTTTTATTTGTGGCGCCCCTTTAAAAAGGGGGCACATGCTGAACTTTTAATTGGCAATTGCCGGGATGAAGAAGAGTCAGCAATATGCTGCTAATATATATTTAAAGTGTTTGACTTTTTTTTAAAAAGCTGAGATGACACTTAATGCAACCTTATATAATCTATACCAGTAGTTATGTGTGCAGAAGGTCCAGCTCCATTCACAACTCCTCAGATAATGAAGCAGTTCGTGCCCGCAAGCAGCAAGAGCTGGACGACATTCAGGCTTGCGCTGATAAGTGGCAAGTAACATTCGCGCCACACAAGTGCCAAGCAATGACTATCTCCAACAAGCGAGAGTCTAACCACCTCCCCATGACATTCAATGGCATTACCATCGCCAAATCCCCCACCATCAACATCCTGCGGGTCACCATTGACCAGAAACTTAACTGGACCAGCCACATAAATCTTCTTCTTAGGCAGTCCCTCAGAACCGAGGATGACTTGCTTCCACATTAAAAATGAGTTCTCAGGTGACTGATAAGTCCAATTCGGGACCTACAGTCTCTGTCACAGGTGGGGCAGACGATGGTTGAAGGGGCGGGAGGGTGGGGTGCTTGGGTTGACGTGCGCTCCTTCCGCTGTTTGCGCTTGGCTTCCGCTTGCTCCCGGTAAAGAGACTCGAGGTGTTCGGCCCCTTCCCGGATGCTTCTCCTCCACTTTGTGCGGTCTTGGGCCAGGGATTCCCAGGTGTCGGTGGGGATGTTGCACATTTTCAAGGAGGCTTTGAGGGTGTCCTTGAAGCGTTTCCTCTGCCCACCTGGGCTCTCTTGCCGTGTCGGAGCTCCGAGTACAGCGCTTGTTTTGGGAGTCTCATATCGGGCATGTGGACGATGTGACCCGTCCATTGGAGCTGATCGAGCGTGGTCAAAGCTTCGATGCTGGGGATGTTGGCCTGAGCGAGAACACTGACGTTGGTGCGCCTATCCTGCCAATGGATTTGCAGGATCTTGCGGAGGCAGCGTTGGTGGTACCTCTCCAGTGCTTTGAGGTGCCTGCTGTACATGCTCCATGTCTCTGAGGCATACAGCAGGGCGGATATCACTGCTGCTCTGTAGACCGTGAGCTTAGTGCCGGGTTTGAGGTCCTGGTCTTCCAACACTCTCTTCCTCAGGCGACCGAAGGCTGCACTGGCACACTGAAGCCGGTGTTGGACTTCGTCATCGACATCTGCCCTTGTTGACAGTAGGCTCCCGAGGTATGGAAAGTGGTCCACGTTGTCCAAGGCCTTGTCATGGATTTTGATAATCGGGGGGGCAGTACTGTGTGGCGGGGGCAGGTTGGTAGAGGACCTTTGTCTTACGGATGTTTAGTGTAAGGCCCATGCTCTCGTACGCTTCGGTGAAGGTGTTGACGATGGTTTGGAGTTCGACCTCCGAGTGAGCGCAGACGCAAGCGTCGTCTGCATACTGTAATTCGACAACCGAGGATGGGACGACCTTGGATCTGGACTGGAGGCGACGGAGGTTGAACAGTTTCCCGTTTGTTCTGTAAATTAGCTCCACTCCAGCGGGGAGCTTACTGAGGGAGAGATGGAGCATTGCAGCAAGGAAGATCGAGAAGAGCGTTGGTGCGATGACACGGCCTTGCTTGACCCCGGTCCGTATAAATACTGTGGCTACAAGCGCAGGTCAGAGGCTGGGTATTCTGCAGCAAGTGTCTCACCTCCTGACTCCCCAAAGCCTTTCCACCATCTACAAGGCACAAGTCAGGAGTGTAATGGAATATTCTCCACTTGCCTGGATGAGTGCAGCTCCAACAACACTCAAGAAGCTCGACACCATCCAGGACAAAGCAGCCCGCTTGATTGCATCCCATCCACCACCTTAAACATTCACTCCCTCCACCACCGGCGTACCGTGGCTGCAGTGTGCCCCTTCTACAAGATGCACTGCAGCAACTCGCCAAGGCTCCTTCAGCAGTACCTCCCAAACCCACGACCTCTACCGTCTAGAAGGACAAAGGCAGCAGGCGCATGGGAACACCATCACCTCTAAGTTCCCCTCCAAGTCACACACCACCCTGACTTGGAAATATATTGCCATTCCTTCATAATCGCTGGGTCAAAATCCTGGAACTCCCTCTCTAACAGCACTGTGGGAGTACCTTCACCACACGGACTGCAGCGGTTCAAGAAGGCGGCTCACCACCACCTTCTCAAGGGCAATTAGGGATGGGCAATAAATGCTGGCCTTGCCAGCGACGCCCACATCCCAGGAACGAATAATAAAATATGTTCTACACCAGTACTTGTGTGCAGAAGGTTTAAAAAAGTTAACTGTGAAACTTTTACAGGTAAAATGTTATAATGTTAAATTGACATTCCAGTGATATAATGGTGTCACTTGATATTGGTCAAAAAATTATGCAGAGCTCTTTTCCTCCCCTGGATGATGATATATATAAGGGAATAAACTCAGCTATCATTTGCTTGTTACTTATCTCACCTTATTATAAACATACACTACATCAACAACTTGCATTTATATAGCACCTTTAACGTTGTAAATCATCCCAAGGCATTTCGCAAGAGCTTAATCAGACAAAAAAATTGACACCGAGCCACATAAGGAGCTATTAGGACAGGTGACCAAAAGCTTGATCAAAGAGGTCGGTTTTAAGGAGCATCTTAAAGAAGGAGAGAGAGGTGGAGAGGCGGAGAGGTTTAGGCAGGAAATTCCAAAGTTTAGGGCCTAGACAGCTGAAGGCACGGCCTCCAGCGGTGGGGGCGAAGGAAGTCGGGGATGTACGAGGCAAGAATTAGAGAAGCCCAGAGCAATGTTCCCTCTAATTTTTTTCCCTGCGCGAGCCTTTTAAATTAGCTGTGCTGTATCTCTTTCAGCGGCAGCAGCTGGTGAGCGGACTGCGCGGGACCTTGCGATCGGTGCGCAGCCGCGCACCTTAGGGGAAACATTGGCGCAGAGATCTCAGAGGGTTGTAGGGCTGGAAGAGATTACAGAGAAAGGGAGGGGCACAAGGATGAAAATTTTAAATTTGAGGTGTTGATGGACTGGGAGCCAATGTAGGTTAGCGAGCACAGAACACAGAACGCTACTGCCACCAAGATTATATGAAAGAACAGTAACCAGATACAATGCAGTGACATTTACAAAATACTTTTTCCAGTCATTGACATAAACAGGAAATCTACAGTTGCTCAGTCAGCAGATAAAAGGGAAATTAAGTTGATGTTTCAGGTGGGATTGGAGTAGACTGGCTCTCTTAAGAGCATTCTATGGGATTCTCGTGGGAAAAGGTGGCGCATTGGAATCATTCATTGGGGCACTCGGGAATTCTCCCAATTTCCCATATGGCCTGTCACCATTGGGTGAGTTCCTTCATCAGAGCTGGCATAGTAAAGAGGGAGAATCAAGACAAACATAAGAACATAAGAATTAGGAGCAGGAGTCGGCCATACGACCCCTCGAGCCTGCTCCGCCATTCAATAAGATCACGGCTGATCATCGACCTCAACTCCACTTTCCTGCCCGATCCCCATATCCCTTAATTCCCTTAGAGTCCAAAAGTCTATCAATCTCAGCCTTGAATATACTCAATGACTGAGCATCCACAGCCCTTTGGGGTAGAGAATTCCAAAGATTCACAACCCTCTGAGTAAAGAAATTCCTCCTCGTCTCAGTCTTAAAAGACCGGCCCCTTATCTTGAGACTATGCCCCCTAGTTCTAGACTCTTCAGCCAGGGGAAACAATCTCTCAGCATCTACCCTGTCAATCCCCCTCAGATTCTTATATGTTTCAATGAGATCACCTCTCATTCTTCTAAACTTCAGAGAGTATAGGCCCAATCTACTCAAGCTCTCCTCATAGGACAGCCCTCTCATCCCAGGAACCAATCTAGTGAACCTTCGTTGCACCGCCTCTAAGGCATATATGTCCTTTCTTAGATAAGGAGACCAAGGGGGAAACATTCAGTTGCTTTGCGTCTCGTTAGCGCCCTAAGAGGGCGCTAACAGGGCGAAAAGCAACTAGCGCCCGGGCGCGGCACCGCCAACACCTCCCGCGAAATTCAGCGGGAGGTTAGCGGCAGCGGTAACTGTTAGTGCGCCGCCGGCAATGATGTCATCGCCGTGCGCAGCGCCCCGCTCGCGCCCGCTCGCGCCCCGGCCGCGATCTTTGTTAGCGCCCCCTGACTTACAGCCGGATGCAATGTCCGACGGGGTCAGGGGGTCCTACTTGCGGCCGGGGCAGCGCTATTTAAAGGCGCGGTGCCGGGCAGCCATTTCTGTTGCTGGCTGCCTGCCAGCACCTCCCTCCGCTCCCGTCCCCGGCCTCCTGACCCGCCCCCCCGCGGAGTGCCGGCTGCGCTCCATGAGCCCGGCACTTCTCTTGAGTGCCGGGCTCTTTTGCCGGCACTCCGATCCCCGGTGGCCCAGCTGGGCCCCGGGTTGCGCTGCGCAAAGCCCCTTCCCTTTAAGAAGGGGAGGAAGGCCTGCAATACCGCAGCATGTAGCGCCGCGGTATTCCATCGCAGCGCCCCAAGAGGGAGGCGGGATGCTTCCAGTAGCGCCCCGCTTCCCTCTTGGGGTGCTACCACTCAATTTCGGCCGTGGGGGCGCTAAGTTTTCCGGGGCACTAAAAGTAGCGCCTCGGCGAAGTTAGCACCCCAAAGGGGGCGCGACTCAAATTTTCCCCCCAAAACTGTACACAGTACTCCTGGTGTGGTCTCATCAAATCCCTGTACAATTGTAGTAAGACTTCCTTACTCTTGTACTCCAACCCCATTTGCCTTCCGAATTGCTTGCTGTACCTGCATGCTAACTCTCTGGGCTGGATTTTGCCAGTGCTCAGAGGGCGGGTTTGGAGGTGGATCAAAGGGTAAAATCGTTTTGATTGATGGCAGGTTGCGATCCCGCCTCCAAACAATTTTCCCAAGTATCGGGTCCCCGATTGGCGCATGGACCTGACACCTAGCGGCGGGAAGAGGATTAAAAGCAATTACCTGCCTATTAACAGGTAGTTGCAAGTAGTTGACAGGCTATTTTTAAATTTTGGCGCTTCTGCCTCGGGTTTCCCAACGTCCGGACACCACGCCAGGTAAGTGTGGTGTGTTGTGAGTCTACTGTAATGTTTCTGGATTGATGACAGCTGCAGAAGTGGTGTGAAGGATCCAATGTTGCACTGGTGAGTCTCAGAGGTACGAAAATGTTGGGAAATTCATTTTTAATACATTACACCTTTCTTTAGGTTACAAGTTTTGAAATCCTTGTCCAGTGCCACCTCATTGGGAGAACCTCTCTCACCAGTGACAGATCGCTTCTGTCACCTCACCTGCAGCTGCCATCTATTCCAGCCTATGGGGAGTTATTGGAGAGCCTGGGTGCAAGAGGTCACCTTAGTGCAGTGATTGGCTGTGTTTGCGGCACCTCAATGCTGTCAAACACTGAGAAATCAACTGTCAAAAAAAAATTGTGCGTGGTCCCTTTAAGAAAACCGGCAGATGATGCATCATCAAATTACATCATCTGACCGGCTTCCTCTTAATTGGCCGGCAAGCCCGCAGGGTGGGCTTAACAAGGTCAATCAACGTAAAATCACGTCTGTGGGCCGGATGCAGCTGGGGGCGGGACTGGAAGCCAGAAACCACCTGACCCGCACTCAACCCGCCTCCATTGATAAAATCGCGGCCTATGTGTTTCTTGCACTAGGACACCAAATCTCTCTGAACACCAACATCTAATAGTTTCTCACCATTTAAAAAATATTCTGTTTTTCTATTGTTCCTACCAAAGTGAATAACCTCACATTTCCCCACATTATACTCCATCTGCTACCTTATTGCCCACTCACTTAACCTGTCTATATCCCTTTGCAGGCTCTTTGCATCCTCCTCACATCTTACTTTCCCACCTAGCTTTGTATCGTCAGCAAACTTGGATACCTTGCACTCGGTCCCTTCTTCTAAGTCATTAATAAACTCTCTCAGCAAAACCTCATTCCTAGTTCTACCTATGTCGTTGGTTCCTACGTGGACCACGACAACTGGATCCTCCCACTCCAAATTCTTCTCCAGCCGCAAGGAGGTATCCTTAACTTTGGCACCGGGCAGGCAACACAGCCTTCGGAACTCCCGATCGCAGCTGCAGTGAACTGACTATACGATACTATCTCCTACCACTACAACATTCATAGAGTCATAGAGTCATAACGGCACAGAAGGAGGCCATTCGGCCCATCGAATCCGTGCCGGCTCTCTGTAGAGCAATCCCATTCCCCAGCTCTATCCCCGTAGGCCTGCAAGTTTATTTCCCTCAAATGCCTATCCAGTCTCCCCTTGAAAACATTGAGTGTCTCCACTTCCACCACTTCCGTCGGCAGCGAATTCCAGGTCATCACCACTCACTGTGTAAAAAAGTTTTTCCTCACATCCCCCCCTGTATCTCTTGCCCAAAACCTTAAATCTGTGTCCCCTAGTCCTCGTACCATCAACTAGTGGGAACAGCCTTTCCCCGTCTAGTCTATCCAAACCCGTCATAATCTTGTACACCTCTATCAAATCACCCCTCAATCTCCTTTGCTCTAATGAAAACAAATCCAGCTTCTCCAACCTGTCCTTGTAGCTAAGATCCCCCATCCCCGGAACCATTCTGGTAAATCTCCTCTGCACCCTCTCAAGGGCCTTCGCATCCTTCCTAAAGTGTGGTGACCAGAACTGGACGCAATACTCCAGTTGTGGCCTAACCAGCGTTTTATAAAGGTTCAGCATAACTTCTCTACTTTTGTACTCAATACCTCTATTCCTTTTCACTCCCCCCACTTGAATGGCCTCCTGTACCACAGTGCCATGGTCAGTTTGTTCATCCACCCTGCAGTCTTTGCTCTCATCCATACAGGCAGCAAGAACCTTGTACCTGTTAGATAAGGGCAAAGGCCGAGGCTCCTGCAGCACTGCACCTGGGGTCCCCTTACCTGCCTGAGTTGCAGTCACGCCCTGCTATCCCTGACCACTAACCAGACCTGTACTACTACCTAACCTAATGGGTGTGACTGCCTCCTGGATCAAAGTGTCCAGATAACTCTCCCCTCCCTGATGCCCCGCAATGTCTGCACCTCGGACTCCAGCCCAACAACTCTGAGCTGAAATTCTTTGAGTTGCAGACACTTATCGCAGACATGGTCGTCCGGGATCACAATACTCTCCACAAATTCCCACATGCTGCAGTTACGGCACACCACCTGCACTGCCATCCCTTTATAACCTTGTTTTAATTATTTAGGTAATTAAAGTTTATGTATTTAATTAACTTAGCTTACAGTTTAGTTTGTAACTAATTACCAGATCTAGTTTAAGTTCTAGGTAGATTAAATTAAATATTCACCTATAACACAAAGCACTCCAAGTTCTTGAGGCAAAAAGCAGCACCTCCTTCCCACTCTGCTCCGAATTCCCACTCTCTCAAAGGAGAGGAGGAGAGAAAGATGTAGGAGTCAAGAGTACCAGTTCTGATAAAGGAACCCAACTGAAACATTCACCTTTCAGCTGCTCTCTGGCCAACTGTGTATTTCCCTGGGTTTTTCATTTACAGTATTTAGATTTCTAGCACTTCATCTTTTACATAGTTTGTGTTTATTCTTGGTGAGAACAGGACTTCTTTTTATTAAGAATCCAAGGCCCATAGTTGAAAAAAAATTAAGAGAGATTTTAAAATAATTGGCAAAAGATTCAGCAGGATTGAAGAGACATTTTTTAATGTAGCGAGTTGCTGTGATCTGGAATGCATTGCCTGAAAGGGCGGTGGGAGCAGATTCAATAGTAACTTTCAAAAGGGAATTGGATAAATACTTGAAAAGGAAAAATTTGCAGGGCTACGGGGAAAGAGCAGGGGGGAGTGGGACTAACGAGATAGCTCTTTGAAAGAGGCACGATGAGCCGAATGGCTTCCTTCTGTGCTGTGTACTTCTAAAATTCTAAGTGTTCGGATCTAGCTATTGAACTGATGTGGTTTCCAGCTGCTCAGAGCTCCAAGACCTGCACTGTTAGCACAGGAAATCACACAACTATTTCAGTAACCGTGCAGTCACTCAAACTGCACATAGCAAAGTGTTAAAGGTAAGTCTCCTAGTCATAATCGTGGCTGAGTAACCTCTCTGTGAGTAACCGCCCAGTCAAAAGTTACCTTTCTTTTAACCTTGAGAGCACTTGCTTGGCAGATTGTACGGAATGAAAGAATTTTTGTACGAAGACAGGAGTCTTCATAATCCCAGCATGGAAATTTGTGAACTAAATTCAACAGACCAGGTCATTTGTGGGCTGCCATCATGAAACGACCATGACTGCTGACGGATTGTCGTAAAAACCCAACTGGTTCACTAAAGTCCTTCAGGGAAGGGAACCTGCCACCCCTACATAGTGTGGACTACATGTGATTCCAGTACCACACCACGTGGTTGACTCTTAATGCCCTGACAGCAACCAGGGATGAATAATAAATACTATCTTGCCAGTGTTGCCCACATCCCAAGAACCTCACTGCAGGTGTTCCTGAGGGCGGTGCCCTAGGCCCAACTATCTTCAGTTGTTTCATTAATGATCTTCCCTCCATCATAAGGTCAGTTTGCTGATGATTGTATAGTGTTCGGCTTCATTCGCAATTTCTCCGATAATGAAGCAATCCATGCCCACATACAGCAAGGCCTGGACAACATCCAGGCTGATAAGTGCCAAGCAACATTCGTATCACTCAAGTGCCAGGCAATGACCATCTCCAACAAGAGAGAGTCTAACCACCTTCCCATGGCATTCAATTGGATTAACATCGTCGATTCCCCCACCATCAACATCCTGGGGGCCCCATTGTCCATAAACTCAACGGAACCAGCAACATGAACACTGTGGCTACTAGAGCAGGTCAGAGGCTGGGTATTCTGTGTCAAGTGACTCACCCGTTGACCTCCACAAAGCCTTTCCACCATCTGCAAGATGCAAGTCAGGAGTGTAATGGAATACTCGCCACTTGACTGTATGGGTGCAGCTGCAACAACAATCAAGAAGCTCCACACCATCCAGGACAAAGCAGTCTGCTTGATCGGCAGCCCATCTACTAGTCTAAACATTCATCCCTTATACCTCCAGCGCACCATGGCTGCAGTGTGTACTATCTACAGGAGAAATAAAAATAATTATATCACTCCAGCTCAGACCAGCACAGAACTGGGAGCTCTGTATGGTTCCGAGCTGTACCAGGCTGTGCATTTATCCAATGAGGCATCAAAGAACTGTTTGCTTAAATACTACGTTGTCAGTACAAGTGTATAAAAAGCTGATTGACCCAGAGGGACATTCAGTTCAATTAAAAGGTTCTGCAGCACAGCTAATCTTCAATACATTTTTTATCTGACCCATATCTATTTGCCTGTCTCTTTTCATTAGTTACCATTCCTATACACTCATGTAAGCATCTTATCAGGAAGAGGTTGAGTTATTCGCCATACACTGATGCTCAATGGAAGAAAATCTTCTCACATTGTATTCTCCTCATTTACCTTACATCAGCTGAGTTAATCAGCAAGCTCCAAATCACTCTATAACAAGGCACTAGGAGATGTATGAGACCTACCTGGAGTGACCCTCCCCTACTCATCCCAACCCTCCATGATTGTTGGGCAGCACTGGACACGACCTGTGTCCTGCATTGACTCCCGGTCCGGCATTGCCTCAATTTTAAAATTCTCATCCTTGTTTCAAATCCCTCCATAGCCCTCGCCCCTCCCTATCTCTGTAACCTCCTCCAGCCCCGCAACCCTCCGAGATCTCTGCGCTCCTCCAATTCTGGCCTCTTGCGCACGCCCGATTTTCTTCACTCCACCATTGGCGGCCGTGCCTTCAGCTGCCTAGGTTCTAAGCTCTGGAATTCCCTCCCTAAACCTCTCCACCTCTATACCAATGTTCCCTCTAATTTTTTTTTAGGTGCACGGCCCCTTTAACGTGCTGCGCCGCCCATTCAAATTTCCGTGCATGCCCGGTTTTTCCATTTAAAAGCTGGTGAGCTGGCTACGCGGGTCCTCCAGACTGCTGAGCGTCCACGCACCTTAACGAGAACATTGCTCTCCACCTCTCTCTCCTCCTTTAAGACGCTCCTTAAAACCTTCCTCTTTGTCCTAATATCTCATGTGGCTCGGTGTCACATTTTGTTTGATGAGGCTCCTGTGAAGCACCTTGGGATGTTTTACTACGTTACAGGTGCTACATAAATGCAAGTTATTGTTGTGTCATTGGTAAAGGAAACCTGATCATGATTTGATTGCAAATGCTTTAGTTTGATTCGAGAATTTGTTGTAGCGACGCTCTCCTCTTGACGAGCGCACTTGCAGTGATAGTTCTGTCTCGGGGCATTGGGCAAACCCCAGTGTCACTTTATTGGGCCAATTCAAAATATTTCTCCCCGCCGCCCCCACCCCCCGCCCCATCCCCGGATCCTCTGTTCATTCTCCTCTTCCTGTGGTGAAGAGCCCATAATCTTCTCAGATCTCTCCTATGAAGGCATAGCTGAGTCCGGCAACTCGGCCTGTGAAGGTTGTGGTACCAGTGGGCAATATTCCCTCCAAATAGGCCGCTCACGACTTCATCAGTTGATAACTGTGTTAGCGTTTTCGCCGAATACCATGTCCAAGCGATTAGGTGTCCAGGCACCAACGGTGTCTCAGAAAAAATGCTGTTCAACATTGAAAGAGGATAGTTTTTTGGAAATTGTGGAAACCGAAACAACCGATGTCTCTGGTAGGGGCCTTTTTGCACTGACTGTGCTAGATAATGTTTTGAGGGAATTGTCTGAACTATACCACATTTTTCAAAGAAGTAGTCTCAGTGCAACTGGCAGTGGGTGTGACGCTGAACTAGCATTCCCAAATACCACCACAGCAAACTGTAAAACTGAATTCAATAAATCTGTGCGCTGGCCCCAGAAAATAACCATAAAAACCCAAGCGATTCACTAACTTCTTTCGGGGAAGGGAGCCTGCCACCCCTACTCACTCTGGCCTACATGTGACTCCAGTCCCACACTACATGGTCGAATCTCAATACCCTTGGTCAAAAATTGGAATACTTTGACATTTCAGTCCAACCTGAAATACGCACTGGCCACCCACCAAAACAGATTAACTGGTCATTTATCTCATTGCTGTTTGTGAGGAATCTTGCTGTGCACAAATGGGTTACCTACAAAAAAATAAACAGCAACTGCACTTCAAAAAGTAATTAACTGGCTTCAAAGCACTTTGGGACATCCTACAGTTGTATAATATTGTATACATAAGCAATATAAGTGCAAGCTGTTTATTTCTTACTTACTTATTTACATTTTAAACTAAGAATTCTGACTCCAGCCTCAATCAAGTCAGGAAATAAAGAAGGCCAAGAATATGATTATAAAAAAGAAAGACTTGCATTTATATAGCGCCTTTCCTTACCACCAGACGTCCCAAAGCACTTTACAGCCAATGAGGTACTTTTTGAAGTGTAGTCACTGTTGTAATGTGGGAAACACGGCAGCCAATTTGTGCACAGCAAGCTCCCACAAACAGCAACGTGATAATGACCAGATCATCTGTTTTAGTGATGTTGATTGAGGGATAAATATTGGCCCGGACACCAGGGATAACTCCCCTGCTCTTCTTCAAAATAGTGCATTAGAATATTTTACATCCAACCGAGAGGGCAGACGGGGCCTCGGTTTAACGTCTCATCGAAAGACGGCACATCCGACAGGGCAGCACTCCCCCTGTACTGCACTGGAGTGTCAGCCTAGATTTCTATGCTCAAGTCCCTGGAGTGGGACTTCAACCCACAACCTTCTGACTCAGAGGCAAGGGTGCTACCAACTGAGCCACGGCTGACACAAGTATGAGGGGGAATAATACAAATTACAGTAGCACAGCACTCAGTATTGTTACAGAGAAAACTGACTGGACTGTTACTGCTTAGCAAACGCTTTGGTTGATTACAGAGTGGGATTAAGACATGGAGGGGTAAGAGTGGGGGAGCTAAAAGGCAGGAGAGGGAAGAGAAAGAAAAAAATCAACATCTATGGGGAGGGAAAATACCTCCGTTTTCTTGCAACTTTTTAGTTACCTGGGCCTCAAAAAGGGATGCCAGGTGGCAATGCTGATTGAAGGTAGCAACTTGAAGGTGTGAGCCTTGGCTCAGTGGGTAGCACTCTCGCCTCTAAGTCAGAAGGCTGTGGGTTTGAGTGCCACTCCTGAGACTTGAGCCCATAATCCAGGCTGACACTGAGGGAGTGCGGCACTGTCGGAGGTGCCGTCTTTCGGGTGAGCCGTTAAACCGAGGCCCCGTCTGCCCTTTCGAGTGGACGTAAAAGATCCCACGGCACTATTTTGAAGAAGAGCAGGGGGGAGTTCTCCCTGGGGCCAATATTTATCCCTCAAACAACACCAGTAAAAACAGATTATCTGGTCATTATCACGTTGCTGTTTGTGGGATCTTGCTGTGCACAAATTGGTTGCCGCATTTCCCTACATTACAACAGTGACTGTAAAAGTGCTCTGGGAGATCCTGAGGCCGTAAAGGCACTAAGACTGTGAGAATTGTCTCAGCAAACTTGCCCTCTGAGTTTTGCAGAAGGCTGTATAAATTGCAAGTCTTTCTTTCTTTTTTTTTTCCACGTTCCCCCATCACCTTATCACCGCTGTGTAAATATTGGCCCCAGGGAGAACTCCCCCCTGCTCTTCTTCGAAATAGTGCCGTGGGATCTTTTACGTCCACTCGAAAGGGCAGACGGGGGCCTCGGTTTAACGTCTCATCCGAAAGACGGCACCTCCGTCGGTGCAGCACTCCCTCAGTGTCAGCCTGGCTTATGGGCTCAAGTCTCAGGAGTGGCACTCAAACCCACAGCCCTCAGCTCAAGCAGCCAAGTAGTCAGTTGGAAGCAGCTGCTCTCGAATCACACACTGTAAAGTCTGTGCTGCAGCTCCAGTAATACCATCAGGGGGCAGAGCTCATCTTACACAGCATCATATTGGTAGCTGAGCAGAGTTTACTATAAAAAGGGGGTTACTCGTGCTTTGAAAAATACTGTTTTCTTTTGAAGTCTAGACACGTCGATGGCAATCTGCTTTGTACACAAATCTCAGAAAGTGAAGTTAACATGCAGCTACAGCAAGCAATTAGGAAAGCAACTGGTATGTTAGCCTTTATTGCAAAGGGATTGGAGTATAAGAGTAAAGAAGTTTTCGTGCAATTATATAGGGCCCTGGTGAGACCACACCTGGAGTACTGTGTACAATTTTGGTCTCCTTACCTAAGGAAGGATATAATTGTCTTAGAGGGAGTGCAACGAAGGTTCACTAGACTGATTCCTGGGATGAGGGGATTGTCCTGTGAGGAGAGATTGAGTAGACTAGGCCTATATTCCTTAGGGTTTAGAAGAATGAGAGGTGATCTCATTGAAACATATAAAATTCTTAAGGGACTTGACAGGGTAGATGCTGAGAGGATGTTTCCCCTGGCTGCGGAGTCTAGAACCAGGGGTCACAGTCTCAGAATAAGGGGTCGGCCATTTAGGACTGAGATGAGGAGAAATTTCTTCACTCAGAGGGTTGTGAATCTTTGGAATTCTCTACCCCAGAGGGCTGTGGATGCTCAGTCATTGAATATATTCAAGACAGAGATCGATAGATTTTTGGATACTAAGGAAATCAAGGGATATGGGGATAGTGCGGGGAAGGTGTTGAGGTGGAAGATCAGCCATGATCTTATTGAATGGCGGAGCAGGCTCGAGGGGCCGAATGGGTTACTCCTGCTCCTGATTCTTACGTTCTTATCATCTCTCACCAAGGTGGAAACATTTTCATATTTTCATTTTTACAGTCCCATCACACAGTTCGCGAGATACTTACGGATGAAGAAGCGCCTCGTTTTCAAAATTCTCATCCTTGTTTTCAAATCCCTCCATGGCCTCGCCCCTTCCTATCTCTGTAATCTCCTTCAGCCCCACAACCCCCACCAAGATATCTGCGCTCCTCTAATTCTGCCCTCTTGAGCATCCCTGATTATATTCGCTCAACCATTGGTGGCTGTGCCTTCTGTTGCCTCGGCCCTAAGCACTGGAATTCCCTGCCTAAACCTCTCCGCCTCGCTACCTCTCTGTCCTCCTTTAAGACACTCCTTAAAACCTACCTCTTTGACCAAGCTTTTGGTCACCTGCCCTAATTTCTCCTTATATGGCTCTGTGTCAAATTTTTTGTCTTATAATACTCCTGTGCAGCGCCTTGGGACGTTTTACTACGTTAAAGGTGCTATATAAATACAAGTTGTTGTTGTTGTTGAAGGTCATTCGGCTCCTCTAAAAGTATTTACCAAGAACGAACCTACACTTCCCCCCCGATATATTTGTTGAATGACAGTATTGTAATCCAGTTGTGCCGTGAAACAGCGGGGAGAGGAGGGGAGGGGAGGAGGGCTTGTGTGTTCCACCTCTTTAATATAGCAATGTTTTCACTTAACTTCCACATTCTGAAAAAACAGAGGACGAGTTTTCTCCGAGAATTCCCACAGACAGGATTACAACAGGATGCCATTCCAGCAAACTACCCTTGGTAATACAGCAAGAGATTCTTAGCTTAGAAGATGATTTGAGAGGGTTGACTAGGGAAATGTTAAACCTTATTATTGACAGAAAGAAGGAGAGACTTCTCCCAGTGGACCAAGTGTGGCAGACTCTGTCTGGAAAAAAAACACAGGAGGTTGTTTATCCACTGAAAAATAGACAGGGCAATTCTGACACTCAGAATATAGAATCGTAAAATAGCACAGCACAGAAGGAGGCCATTTGGCCCATCGAGTCTGCGCCGGCTCTTTCGAAGAGCGATCCAATTAGTCCCACTCACCCCGCTCTTTCTCCATATTCCTGCAATTTTTTTCTCCTTCAGGTATTTATCCAATTCTCTTTTGAAGGCTACTATTGAATCTGTATCCGCCACCCTATCAGGCAGTGCATTCCAAATCCTAACCACTCATTGTGTAAAAAAGTTTTTCCTCATGTCGCCTCTGGTTCTTTTGCCAATCACCTTAAATCCGTGGCCCCCTCGTTATCGACCCTTCAGCTATTGGGAACAGTTTCTCTTTATTTACTGTCTCTAAACATGTGGAATATATTATTTTTAAGCCTGTTGATTGTTGTGACTTTCTCTGCATGATGTTCCTCGCCAAACATTTTTTTAACCCAATTTTTGCCCTTCCTCTCATGAAGGTATTGAATCTCTTACAGGTTTCACTCCACTGGCTGCCCCTCCCCCACCCCACCCCTCACACACAAGTGACCGTTCTTCAGATAAAGATCAGCAGGCTATTTGACTGCAGGGGGCATCACCGCCAAAGCTGCTCCTGCCTTCACCTGATGTCCACACATGCACTTTCCAACACGGAGCACTCATAGTGATCAGGAGTCGACTTTCCTGTTTCTTGGCCCAGATTAAGTGGGTGTTTTTTTTATAAGAGCTTTGATGACTGTAATTTCCTTTTTGTGACTCTGTAAAGCAAGCTCTTTATTTCTTAGCTTATTAGACCCTTCCTTCTGCACCTCTCCCCCCCCCCCCCCCGTCTTATTTGTAGATCACCGCATGTCACATGGTGTACAGGTCATTTATTCCCAGGCTTCTTCTAATGCTGTTCCACAATGGCCTGACAAAACATGAGCAACAACGGTGTGGGCTACATAAGAGGTTTAGTGAGCAGGAAAAAGACCTTTGGGCCTGGCATTTCTGCCCCCTTTTGATAGATTTCAACCCCGCCTATCCACCTTCTCACTATGACTCTCAATCATTTCTCTCTCCAGATTCCTCCTGAATCTATCTACACTTCTTTCTTTGGTGACTTATTGTACAAGGCCTCGATATTACCTCCTCCCACCTGACAAAGGCAGGAGAGGGTCGGGGAGCGCGCGGGGGGGGGGGGGGGGCCGGTTAAAAATGTAAAATATGGGGAACGCATCCCCAACCCGCCGCGTATGGTGGTGGGTTTTGTGTCGTGCGTGTGTCCCGCCCTCGAAAGGCGGGCCACTTCATTAACATATCGGGCTCCCGCAGTGCAATGGAGAGCCTGATTTAAACTTACCAGTTGCCGGTGTGGGTTTCCCAGGGCTTGGGAAACCCGGCAGTGAAAGGGAGGCGGGAGCTGCCATGTCAACAAGGTAAATACCTATTACAGCAATCCTTGTGGGCTAGGAGGAGCGGAAACGCTCCCCACCTCCACATCCTCCTCCCACCAGCGCCGCCCCCCCCCAGCCCCTCAAGGAAGTCTTCGGCTTCCCCTCTGCCAATCGCTAGATTGGAACAATGGGAAATCAGCAATGTAAAACTACCAAGGAAGTGTTTAAGACTGACTTTGCCTCTCATTTTTCCCATGGTCAGCATTAACCACCTTACACCCAGCAGCATATTCAAAACCATCAGTGTCAGCGTGGCTCAGTGGGCAGCACCCTTGTCTTTGAGTCAGAAGGTGGTGGGTTCAAGTCCCACTCCAGAGACTTGAGCACAAAAATCTAGGCTGACACTCCCAGTGTAGCACTGAGGGAGTGCTGTGCTGTAGGAGGTGTCGTCTTTCGGATGAGATGTTAAACCGTGGCCCAGGCTGCTCTCTTGGTGTGGACGTAAAAGATTCCATGGCACTATTTTGAAGAAGAGCAAGGGAGTTCTCCCCAGTGTCCTGGGGCCAATTTTTATCCCTCAATCAACATCACTAAAACAGATTATCTGGTCATTATCACATTGCTGTTTGTGGGAGCTTGCTGTGCGCAAATTGGCTGCCACGTTTCCCACATTACACCAGTGACTACGCTTCAAAAGTACTTCATTGTAAAGTGCTTTGGGACGTCCAGTTGTTGTGAAAGGTGCTATATAAATGCAAGTCTTTCTTTGTATCTCAGTATTACTACTATGACTTTAGTGTGCCCCATCTCACCCCGTAGACACTTAAGATTAGCTAAAAATGATCTGAAGGAACAGGATGGGGGGAGCGTTCATTATTGGGTAAACCTAAATAAGTAACATTGAAATATTTCTCTGTTAAAATATGTAAATGAATTCTAGTGGGCTGTATTTTTGTCACCCCACAGAGTACTTGATTTTTAAGCACATCAGCCTTTTGAAGACTTTATGTCGTCTGATTAGCCATTTTAGGCAGGTGACAGATTGTATAACCCAACGCTGTTTCTAGTTACTAATGGCATCATCTGCTAGGTGAATACACTGCCAGGGATGTTTTAGTAGCAAACATAATCGATGACATAAATGCTCGATAATGAAATCATTATACTGGACTGGTTACTGTCATCCTTCTCTTGCTTTCATTGTTAATTCAATGTGACACTGAAGTAATGGAGATAAAATGGGTCAATAATTGCTCCACCAATGCCTACACAGGAGCTTTGCATAGTCTGGAAAAGGCTTCTTTTTTTTCCTTCCGCAGTTTTTGCAAGCATGTCTTTAAACTGCGACTGTCTGTTGGCTTGAGCTGTTAAGCTGAAGTCCTTCCATGGCACGATGCAAAGTTTTCCTGGAGCCCTGGGCCAACATTCCTCTGTCACCCAGCACCGCTGAAACAGATTAACTGGTCATTCATCTCATTGCTGCTGTGTTTGCCTTCATAACAAGTCGCTGCACTTCAGAAAGCAATTCACTGTGTGAAGTGCTTTGAGATGTTTCAATGACGTGCAATAAAAATGCAAGCATTTCTTCAAAAAAAGATATCAACAGATATCTTGAAGGGTGGCTTAATAGTAAGGGTAGTGCAGAGCTGGACTATTATTATTTAGGGATTCTCGATGGGTAACTTTTATTAGTTCTTACAATGAGCACTTTCTATTACCAGAAAGTTGTATAATACTGTTATATAAGTGATAATATAACAATAAGTATTATATTAGTTATAATATATAATCATTATAATAATTAATCATCATTATTAATAATTCATTCACATTGATTGCGGGTTAAAATTATTAATATCTCGTCATATTAAATATTGTTATTTAATAGATAATAATATTTTTAAATAGATTTAATCCATTAAAATATAGGTGTTTTTTCTATTGCTGTGGTATTTTGACACGTTGGTCGAGCTTTCAGCAAATGTATCTCTCCCATCTTTAGTCCTGAAGATGGAAGACAAGTCTTCTGAAAGATCAACGACCAGAGAGAAAAAAAAGTGCCTGTATTTAAATTGCTAGTTCCTCGCTGCAAATCATTTGGTTGGCATAGGTTGTTGTATCTCAGGAGAGTTGAAGGAAAAGCCATGTCTTGCTGAGCAGCCCACTTGTTATGGAATCATTAGTCAGCTGTGATTATGGCCATGATGAAGTCTAGACCTCAGATTAAAGTTGGTGGGAGGTGGCATCAGTGGGGTTGCCACAGGGGAGGAAGTGGGTGAATATTCTAAAAAGCAAAATCGCGTCACTGATTTTTCCCTAGTTAAGCTTCCTAGAGGCCGTGCTTATTTCATTTCCAAAACTGAAACTGAACAGAGAAAATAAATGAAGGCCGCCGTTGTTCATTATAGCCATAATTGACCATGAACGCAGTCAGATTGTCATAAAAACCCAACTGTTTCGGGAATGCCTTTCAGGAAAGGGAACCTGCTCCCCACACTCCCTGGTCTGGCTTGCATTTGACTCCAGTTCTACGCTGTGTGGTTGACCCTTAATATCTTTCAAAATGGCCTGGCAAGCCAATCAGTTAAACAAACAATTGCTGTTGCCATGTTCTCAGGGCAACTAGGGCTGGGCAATAAGTGGGGCCTTACAGTGTTGCTCACATCCCTAGAACAAATAGAAAAATAGCTTTGTATGCACTTATGGAAAAACTGTGATGTCACCATTAAGGTCGAGTCCTTATCAACAACAAGTTGCCTTGAACATAGCAACATGTCCCAAGACGCTTCACAAGTGGGAGATGAGAGCATTTTGAGGAGCCTGTTATAGGTGGGAGAGGTGTAGCAAGGCAGAGGTGTTTAAGGAGGGAAATAACAGAGCGCAATAGTTGAAAGCCCTATCACTGATGGAAAGAACTTGCATTTATATAGCACCAATCACATCCTCACGACGTTTAGAGCCAATGAAGTACTTTTGAAGTGTAGTCGCTGTTGTAATGTAATGAAATCTGACAACCAATTGCAAGCTCCCACAAACAACAATGTGATAATGACCAGATAGTTTGTTTTTGGTGACGTTGGTTGAAGGATAAATATTGGCCCAGGACACCCAAGAGAACTTCCAGTTCCACGCTCTTCTTCGAATAGTGTCATGGGATATTTTACGTCCACCTGAGAGGGCAGACTCAATTTAACATTTCATCTGAAAGACGGCAACTCCAACAGTGCAGCACTCCCTCAGTACTGGCACTGGGGTGTTGGCCTAGATTATGTGCGCAAGTATTTAGAGTAATTTCCCCCTCCTTAACAAAGATGTCAATTGTAATGTTTCTCCTGCCACCCTGGTTGAGCTCAGTTAACTAATCAGAGACTGGGGATCGAATGTAGACCCTTCACAATCATAATGGCGGAACTACTGACTGCATAAACCTACAGAGACATTGGGAGAACCTGGAATCACAGAAAGGACAGCAATAGTTTATTTGTGGCAGATTGTTCCACAATTGATATAAAAGTAATGCTTTGGAATCAGAGCCCAAATCAAGTTCGAAATTGAATTTATCTTTACCCTACTTTTTGGTTCCTGAACTCACATTTACGAGTGGATATACCACAGCGTGGCTCCTGGTAAATCAGATGATGTCAAATGACAGGAGCCTTAAGCTGTGTGATGCCCAATATATTATTCTGCAGGGGAGTTCTCCCCGGTGTCCTGGGCCAATATTTATCCCTCAATCAACATCACTAAAAATAGTTTATCTGGTCATTCTCACATTGCTGTTTGTGGGAGCTTGCTGTGCGCAAATTGGCTGTTGTGTTTCCTACATGACAACAGTGACTACACTTCAAAAAGTACTTCATTGGCTGTAAAGCGCATTGGGACGTCCGGTGGTCGTGAAAGGTGCTATATAAATGTAAGTCTTTCTTGTTTTTTGCTAAGGTGGAATTGAGTCTAATGTGGCCTGTCCCTTTAAGAGCATCATTGCTGTAAATATCTTGACATCAATTACAGGTTACCTGCTTTTGGTGAAGGAGGTTTGCAGATTGACAAGCGATTATAAATGTTCAGCTCCATGTCAGAAGAAACCAGCATGAAATGACAGCCTTTCTTTTTAAATATTTTTTGACTTTTGAAGTGTGGCAGATGCACTTAAAAAATACTATATTCATTACATGGTACATACCCCGGAAAGTAGCCTTTAAATGTTTTCTAAGAGGTACAGTTTAATCTTTGCAGCATCTATCTGTTGAGGATTATTGATTCTACCATTCCACTGTGCACAAACTAGTCAACCCACCTTAACAATGGGCTCACTGTCACATAACCGTATAATAATAGTGATTCTGCTTTTCAGACCATTAAGGTGCATTCTGCAATAGTACACCCCCATGGAATAAAGTTATTATGTTGTCTCACTGTTTAAGAGAAAGCTTAAATTAACTCAGAAAATCAATGTGCAGTATAAACAAGACAGAGGACTTTGTGATTTGTGTATCCTCCATGTGATGCACATAGTTCGGAGAAATGTCAGTGTCAGTTTGATTCAGTGCAAATCACCCACTGTTTAGTGCTAGCTGTGTTTCCGCTGCTCCTCAAACGACCATCCGTGCCTCTCTTGATCTCACCCAAGTATCAGCCTGTACCCTCTCCGTATCATTACTTTTCTGACCAAATTTCTCCCCCCTCCCCTTCAGTCTCCCCACTACTCCTGCAATTGCGGACAGTACAAGACTGATCATTGATGTTAACTACAGTGTTGCATGGCCTCTTCACCCACTGCCAAGTCTCTGCTCCATGCTTCAGCAAAGAAATTGTGCCTAGAATGGGGCAATTGCAGCAAGCTTGTCGTCGAGCAAGCTGCAGTATAAATAACAGAAGACTCAGCTGATTTGTGTTTCACCTCTTAAATGTGTCAATTTATATAACCCACCTAAATCAGCCAGTACTTTATTTTAACAACATTCATTTAACTCCAGAATCCATTTACGGACTAAAATATTCAATTTCCATAAGCCTAATTGTTTTGCAAAAGAAATATTTCTACTAAAATGTACATGAGTTTTCTCTGGTAGATTCCACATTTACCTCCCTTGGTACATAAAAACAGTGGGGGGGAGGGGGGGGGGTTGGTTGGTGGAGAAGGAAACTCCTTTCATAGAACGATACAGCACAGGAGGCCATTCAACCCATTGTGTCTGTGCTAGCTCTTTGGTAGAGCTGTCAAATTAATCCCACTCCCCTGCTCTTCCCCCATGGCCCTGTAACTTTTCTCCCCCCTTCAAGTATTTATCCAATTCTCTTTTGAAAGTTACTATTGAATCTGTATCTACCATCCATTCAGGCAGTGCATTCCAGATCACTGTTTAAAAAAATGCTTCCTCATGTCACCTCTGTTTCAAGTTAAAACAGAAACTATAAGAAAACAGGGTTAACATAGGATACACAGCACAAAAACAGGCCATTCGGCCCAAACAGTCCACGCCGGCGTTTATGCTCCACTCGAGCCTCCTCCCGTTTTTCCTCATCTAACTATCAGCATAACCCTCTATTACCTTCTCCCTCATATGTTTGTCCAGCCTCCCCTTAAATGCATCTATGCTATTCGCTTCAGCCACTCCCTGTGGTAGCGAGTTCCACATTCTCACCACTCTCTGGGTAAAGAAGTTTCTTCTGAATTCCCTATTGGATTTCTTGGTGACTATCTTCTATTGATGGCCTCTAGTTTTGCTCTTCCCCACAAGTTGAAATGCTCTCTCTGTATCCACTTTATCAAAACCTTTCATTATTTTAAAGACCTCGATTAGGTCACCCCCTCAGCCTTCTCTTGTCAAGAGAAAAAGAGACTCAGCCTGTTCATCCTTTCCTGATAGGTATAAATATCAGGAAAACTATATAAGAAAACAGGGTGTAATGATAAGGCATTCTTCTTTTTCTCTCAATCTCTCTCTCTGCACTAGTGTTTCCGTCTTAAATTTGCAGTTTATTTGTTGGAGTTTCCACCTGGACACTGAAGCAACCTCAAAAGCTGCAAAGTCCACAACACTTCGATCCGCTCTCGCTCTCCCCTCCCCCAGGCTCCGCCAAATCACAAGCATCATGACTTGACGCATTGCAGGTACACGGCGACCAATCGCAGAGCGCGGCACATCCGCTCTCCCATTGCAGGTACGCCTGAACCAATCACAACGCGCGAGACAAACTCAACGGACGTCCCCTTTCCCCCCCCCTCCTATCCCCTCCCCCTCTCTCGCCCCATCCCCCACCCCGTCCCATCCCATCCACGCCAACCGAGCCTCACAGCGCAGCCTGCCAGTAGCCTTGCGCCCTCGCGATATAAGCCCCGAGTGGGACCGCACATAATTAAGAGAAAGGCGCAGATATTCGATAGCAGTAATTTGTTTCGACAAAGGGGTGGGGTGGGTTGGGGGAAATCTGGCGGAGGCGGACTGGCTTTCTTGCAGACGCAATTTTTTTTTCTCTCTCACCACACCGCCCCTCCCCCCCTTTCTCTCCGCCTGCTGCTGGCTGCGGCGGAGGGATACGCAGTATATAAGTAGAGGGTAGTGGAGTAAGAGCGCGGTAATCGGCGCCAGTGGCATCGCGGCGTGTGGAGCAGCTGCTTGGGTCTGCAGTTAGCGCGCAGTCTTCTTCATCATCCCTCCCTTTTTACTCGACATGGTGCGTATATACCCGGCCGGGGCGAGAGAGAGACCTTACTCTCTTAATCATTTATATATCATACTGATGGAAAAAAAAATATTTAAAAAAAATTGTGTTGGGGGGTGGAAAGGAAGGAAAGCCATCAAAATGGCGGCCAGTGCGAGCGGTTGTCATGCGGCTCGCGCCGTTTTGTCGTGTCTTTTTGTTTTTTAATTCATTTTTTTTTTGCCCCGGGAGGTTGGTGGCGGGTAGAAGATGGAGGAAAGAGTTTAACTTCTCCTGATGGTGTTGGGAGGGCGGTTGCGGGTGTTTTTTTTTTGATTATGCGGCATAGCGAGCGAGAGATTGGTTTCCCCCCCCTCTCCGCTCGGCTCCTCGCCGCGAGTGGCGGGCTGGGCGCGAGCTCTCCCTGATCCGCATCCGCGCGCTGGCCGGCCGGCCGGCTGGGGCTTTGATGCTTCAGCACCACCCCGGCTCTGCTTTTGTGTTTTCTGGTGTTGCAAAGCGGCTGGTTGAATGGAAAGGGGTGGGTGCTGAAAGATTCTGCTGCATTCATCTCGATGCATTAATCAGACTCTTAAAATGTGCCGGGCTGTTTAATTGTAATCTCTTTTGCACTATGCACTAAATTTTTTTTTGCAAAGTATGTGGTTTCCGCCTCTATCTGTCTGGTGCATGCAGCAAATCTATCGCAGCAATTTTTGTTCGCCGGCCCGCCCTGTGTCCCCTTTTTTGCTTTGCTCAGAAATGTCAGTGGCCAAAGGGCGGACCACCCTCTTTCCCCCTCCCTGTGCCGGATTTCATTTTTTTTTTAAATGGCAATGTTAAAGGTGGCTTTTTCAAAAATCTTTTACAATCCAAAGGTTGTGACGAAGTGTTAAGGCGTTTTTTTTTGGGTTGAGTAAATTACTATTAAGTTTAGCTTGGAGGCCCCATCTGCTTAGATGTTCCTAATTAGTTTGACCGTCTTGCAAATTAAGAGTGGTGGTGGCTGATGCACCAATGAGCTGAACAAACTTCTAAATATCCTCATGTGCACAGAACTGCCTTTACGGCGAGGACATTACGTAATTGCCGATTTCTCTGCTTCAAGTGGCGATTCATTGTTTTGTCACTGGACTGTAGAGTTTAAAGTATCTTGTCTTTTTAGGCTAGCCTACACTTCCGTGGTGTTGCGTTGCCAGCATATTCGTGACATTACCTGCACCAGCATGTAAATCACTAATGTAAAATACTCTTTTTTTAAAAAAGCCTCAATATAAATACAATAAATTTGGATTGGACCTGACTGGCTTCTTGTATTTGCACGTGGCTGTGGTTAGGTTTTGGGTGTGTTCGTTAAGAATTGGGAGCCGCAAGTGTGGCTTAGTGCCTAAAGCAATTAACCTGTGTCGTGCTTGAGCTATTGAAATAGCAAAATTATATTTCTATCTATTTGAATTCATTTCAATTGTAACATTTTACCTGATGGTTATGAGCATGAAATCATAAATTATGTAATTAGCATTGAATGGTTTATTTGCTGAGTCGATACTGCTTTAGCACTTTTGTGAATTTACAAAAAGCATATGTTTATCAAAGGATAGCAGGGTTTGAAGTTCATCCTAATAAATACACACCTAATGTCAATGTGCATAGCAATTTTTCATGGTTGTGCATTAAAGGTGTTTGACTATTGAGGTGCTGAGGGCAACAGTGAGCTGCATATGTAAATTGAGTTTCATTGGATAACTTCAATTGTGCTAAGTTGCATGGTGGGAATTGTGATGCAATTTTATTTTTGGAACTGAAGTTCAAATGATAAAGTTGGGCATAGAACAGCAAAAAGTATGGGGATCAGTCATAGTTTATTTTGAGTAGACATAGAGCATTTTATACCTGGATGGTTGCCAGTGACTTTGCTCTGTTATACACCCAACTTTTTCCACCTTTTCTAGGCCAGTTAAAAAAACATTTTCCCAGCTGAAGTGTGTGGGCCCCAGTATACAAACTTGCAGAATTGTCAATGGTAAAATCTCCACCATTGGGGAGGTTCTGTGCTGACTGCAAAATAGGGAATATTACTGCCCCCTCCTGGTGAACAAACACAGCATAGATAATGAGTGTGACATTTTTCCTGGACCCCCTTCCTTTATGACATTAACATTCTCTTCTGACTTTAAACTATTTCCTCCCCAATTTTAAGATCCCAGTTTTTCCATTGGTTTGAGCCAGAAATGCTGCTTTCAGCTCCCTAAAGACCCATGTTTTATTGAAACTATCCATTCAATGTCACTATATACTTTGACCTAGCCTGACCACTTTGGGAAGAAAACTAGAAACTGGTACACAAGAAACTGAAGACCAGGCACTTGCTGGCAAGTCAACCGCTAAACTGAAGGCCTGCACTGAAGTTTGAGGGATGCCGAGCTCTTGCAGCCACCTTAAGTATGGCAGAGAGAAAGCGGGATGCACATCTTACGAACAAGCTTGCTATGATGTACAATCTTTCTATCAAGCTGAAGGGTCCATTGGTGAAAATCTATCCTAATACTGAGCAGATTGGAAATGACATGTCAAGCATTTTGAAGCTCATGTTTTGGATTATCTATCTTTTTGACTAATTGTGTAGTGGTTGAATCTGATTTGCAAACATTTTGTTCTTGTCACATTAGTGGTTGCATTGGCACATTATGGTCTAATGTAGGAACTGATGGGGTTCAGCACAGATTCATGTACATGGCAAAATATGCACAGAAAATAGCTCCATGTTGAACCAAATCTAAGGCATATGCCCACCACACATAGACAACCTCCTTGAGAACAAAGATGGAAGTCCTTTCTGGTTGTCTTTGAAGCGGTCTTCGGGCATGATTGTAGACACATTTGCCTCTTGTGATACTAGGAGCCAAACACATTAATGCGGAATGCCTCCCAACAGTTCCACGCTAAAGTGAGCTTCTACAGTGCTACGGATCATGTTGCCGCAATATGGAATATGCACATGTGGCTTCTGCATAATCTGTACTTTGATATTCTTCCTGAAGATTAACGAAGGGTGATTTCAGCAAATGTGACAAGACCATCATTGCAGATGTTTAAGTGGCATCTGGCATGCCATGCAACTACTAAACCCTCCTTTAATGGTGGACACATGATATCAACAAGTCTTTCAACAAAGACCATCAGTCTTTCTAGGTCCAACCTGAATTTACTGTGCATGGGAATGCCAGTTTCTTGCGATTTAAATTTTTTTTTTTCCCATTTGGATTTCTGGCAGCTCCATATTCTGCCAAATCTTGGCAGCTTTGCCCTTGTTAATCTTGAGGATTATCCATGGATTGAGCCTGAAAAATGACCACCAGTAAACGCTGATGATAAAGCTTGTACCATGGTTTTTAGTGAGTGAATTTCCTTCCCTGATGCCTGTTTCTATTTTATTTAGCATAAAGATTGAGCTTCAATATACACAAACTTGACTTTTACTTCAAACTCCAACTTTCCATTGAGTGCCTTGGATCTGCCTTTTATGTTGACAGCATTGGAGAACACTGACTTGCTTGCTGTATTTATTTTGAAGAGTAGTGTTAATCTGCAATTTGTTCCTTGATTTCAAATTGTCTCTACCAAAAATGAGACAAGTCAGTAGACTTGCACAAATTTCAGATTATTGCTTTTTAAAGTCCACTGACTTTATAGAAACATAGAAACATAGAATCTAGGAGCAGGAGTAGGCCATTCGGCCCGTCGAGCCTGCTCCGCCATTCAATACGATCATGGCTGATCATCCAAATCCAGTACCCTGTCCCTGCTTTAATCCCCACAGTACACATATCCCACCCTACCCCTGTAACCCCACGTATTTAATTCCCCCTAACATATCCCATCCTATCCCCATAACCCCACATATTTAATCCCCCCCTAACACTAAGGGTCAATTTATCATAGCCAAATCAACCTAACCCACACATTTTTGGACTGTGGGAGGAAACCGGAGCACCCGGAGGAAACCCACGCAGACACGGGGAGAATGTGCAAACTCCACACAGACAGTCACCCGAGGTCAGATTCGAACCCGGGTCTCTGGCGCTGTGAGGCACCAGTGCTAACCACTATGCCACTTTGTAGCTTTTAATGTTACTTTACCACTTGCCAAAACTCAAATTACATTTAAGGATTTGCCTTCTGTCTTACAGGCTGACCAACTGACTGAGGAGCAGATTGCTGGTAAGTGACTAAATGATATTTCTATGCATTAATAGTGCTTCATAATTACCGGAATTTGTCTAGACTACTTGGATCTGAACTGCAAACTAACTTGTACAAATGCAAAAAAATAATAAAGGTAGCATATCAAATTTATGTTCCAACATAATTCCAAAGAATGGTTATAGCTGTTTTCCCCACAATGAATCACTGATGTTTTGTGAGAAGGCTTTGTTTGCTTTTCTCAAGGAAGGCTAGGAAGGGTGACCAGGACTGAGGACCTGATGGCTTAATGTAGGCCAGGGACTATGCTGTCTATCTGCATTCTCTACCAAGATGGTGCATGGCCAGACTAAAAGCTGGTATGTACAATGGTTCAGCTTAGTCTATTTTTAGTATACATGTCTACATCTGCTAGCCCATTTACACAATTAGGATTTTATTGTAAAAGTGAGTGCATACAAAAAACGAACTTAAATTGGGACATGTTTACATATGCATCAGACAAGTCATTCAGTAAAATATACACTGGGAAGGAAAAGTTTTGCATAGGATAAACACCTGGAATTTTGTTTTGTAGGGCAGGCAAGGTAGGTGCCTGGTAGATCCAGCTGCAGGACTGTATTGTGATGAGGTGTCCCAGCTTTTTGATCTATCTTGCAGAGAAGGACAGGAAAAAGGATGGGATTCCCAAAACTTGAGGGTACTACAAGCCCTTGGGAGAGGGGGGTGAAGAGACGGGGCCTTCACATTATTGTCAGCTGACGCTAGCCAGTCCTGCTAAGGATTCAACATGATATTCTCTGAGCAGTCTTGTTCAGAGAAAGCTGGTGTGCATTGTAAATGTGGTGCAGCAAAGAATGTTCTCCTAATGGTTAGGAGGCAGTATGGAGGAGCTGAGTTCTACCTAACTTGTAGAGAATATATTTGTCACGGTAAACTGAACTTTCGATCAGGAATTTTACTGATTGGAATCATGCCCCAGGTTGGACTTTAAGTCAGGATGGCACAAGTCGTTAACAAGGAGTTGAGGCTTGAGGGCCATGTACAAATGCATTGTTGCTGCAGCATTTGATACTTTGGCATTGGTATGTATAATGTGCTGCGTTTTGAGCCACAGTTATAGTTTACTTAATTGTACTTATCTGTACCTGCATGTCATCTAAGTTTTCTTTTTTGGCCTGGAGAAGTTTCTTTAATCAGGTGGAAATGGTACAGACACTTAAGTTCTGACAGCAGTAAACTTCAAATCAATTAAAGAAAAGCACAAAGGAGGTAACCAGTGAGCATTGCCCAGTTTAAAGTCCAGAATAGGGCCCATAACAGTGCTGTAAGGACTTCAAGATGAGCCACACAGGATGCTGTCCAGTAGGGTGGATGCATTCTTCTGAAGTGACGTGGTAACTTATGCACTTCAATAGATACTAGGGCTTGGGAGACATTTTCAAAGCTATTCTTGCTCCGCCTGCATAATTCCACCTTAACTAAGTCACTCAATTTCCCTCCTGTGGATTCAATAATGTAGGCTACAGGGTGGAGTTGTCCAAGGCAGCTCCATGGTCTGTAATTCTTTATCTGGGATATTTTGAACCTGTGCAGGATGTCTTGGCTGAAGTTTTGTGCAACAACAAAATGGATTTATTTCCCAATGGTTCATCGAATGGCATTCAGACTAGGGCCCATAACAGTGCTGTAAGGACTTCAAGATGAGCCACAAAAGGCAAAACTGTTGTTCCATTAACACTGGTGATGTAACCAGCAAATGCACCATTGCTTGGTCATGTCGGCTGTCTTGAAGTCCCCGATTGCCCTGCAGTTTTTTCTAGGGGGTGGGGGATGGAACGATAAAGGAGAAAAACACCGGCCAAATGTGAAGAAATGTCCCAAATTAGTTAAGGCGTAATACTGAACTGTTTGATCCAATGTCTACTTTGGAATTGAATGATGCTTATTTACTACACAGTACTGAAGGAAGCGGGAATCTTAATTTTAAAATATAGTCTTGATATTCAAATATCAGCTGAACATTTCTATAGCATGCAAGTTAGGCTATCTATAAAATGCTGGGGCACTTGCTTAGCAAAACTTGTGAACTTAAAATTTTAAAAATAAATAAATAAATAATTCCTTGCCCACAATGCTGGTTTCCTCCTACCAGTAACCATTTTCGACATGGGTGTCTTTGAGTCGTTAAGAAATGGTATACATTTCCATCTTTGCTGTGTACATGTAGTTTTGGTTGCAAGCCTGAACATGCTGGTACTGTGACTGACTGTCCCACCAGATTGATTGGAGCATTGTCACTGTTGTGACCTAACTGCATTAGGGTGAAGCACTTGTCACAAGAAGTGAGTTTAAACATCGGTGGTGACTAAGCATTGTAGAATGTGGTTGTATGCTAGTGGTCACAATCTGAGAATTATTTCATCTGCTAATGGAAAAGGGGTGGGAAGAAATGACTTTCCTTCAGTGGAAAATAAAAATCTAAACATTTGCCCATGTTTTAGAAGGCAATTTTCAGTGACTCTGCATTGAACTGCAGCTGTAGTGTTAGCATGTTAATTGTTTGTCAAATCTGTTGCAGTCTGATTGCACTGTTGGCATAACAAAGTTTTACTTTGTGCAATGCAAGACCTTCCTGGATAAATTGATTAATTTTGAAGTGTCAAGTTATGTTACATGTTGTGTAATTAGTTTTCTCCCATTGTTAACCAACTCATCTGATCTTTGCAGAGTTCAAAGAGGCATTCTCCCTCTTTGATAAAGATGGTGATGGCACCATCACAACGAAAGAGTTGGGGACTGTAATGCGGTCTTTGGGGCAGAATCCCACTGAAGCAGAGTTGCAGGACATGATCAATGAAGTTGATGCTGATGGTAAGTTTGACAGTTGATTTTTCACTTTGCTTCATGAAGGTAGCCAGATTAGAGTCCATTGTTTCTCTTCCCCACCCCCAAACCTGGGTCACAAATGATCATGTTAGCCAAAACTGGATTGCTTTGAATGCCAGAGCTAGTATTTGCTGAGTTAATACCTGTGTGCTACACAGGTTTTTCCAGTGGTGATATGTTCTTGCTGTGAGTAAATACAATACTGTTTTTGGAGAACTTGCTTGCTTTACACTACTGGGCAGTTTTGACTACATGCCAAATCGCAGCATTAAGCAAAACTTGTATAGCAAACTGCTAGTGTTTGATTTGTTCACTTAATCACTGGCATTTACTGGTACTGAGTGGGAAGGCTTGGAAGAGTTTCTACTTTTGTGGTATTGGAGTAACTGACTCAGTTAAGTTCACTTTCACCTGTTGTGGGCTAGCTAGTTACAATTGTAAAGGTTCAGTAAGGCATAGCATTGACCATCATGCCTATAGGTAGTTTTAACGTGTAGAATTACAAAGGTATTCTAAAATAAGATTGCATCATTCTGTTAACTATACTTGAATGTCACTGAAGATGAAAGTCAATGTCTGCCCAGTGAGTGGTGAAGAGTTTGGAAAAAAAATTCATGAGGCTTGTTTTTGTTTATCAGCTGACTCATGCAGCTGAGCACAGCATTCTGATATTTAGCCTTTTGGGCTTCTAGGACTCCAGGGATTGTTCTTTCCCACAGAGTAAACACTATTTTTGAGGTGTGTGCCCATCAGTAAAGGCTTGTTCCAAGTCTCATTTGAGAGCTGATGATTTAGATTTGCTGCATCCCAGGCCTATACAGTCTGACTGCATTCCTGAAAGAAACTTGGCATTCCAATGTACTCTCAACTATTATGCAGAGTATATGTCCATCCTCACTCGTGGTTCTGTGCTGGAAGAAATAGACTTTCATTTATATGGCGCCTTTCACGCCCACTGGATATCCCAAAGCACTTTACAGCCAATGAAGTAAATGTAGGAAACACAGCAGCCAATTTTCACTAAGCTTCCACAAACAGCAATGTGATAATGACCAGATAATCTGTTTGATGTTAATTGAGGGATAACTATTGGCTAGGACACCAGGGATAACGCCCCTGCTCTTCAAAATAGTGAGGTCGCACAACACCAGGTTATAGTCCAACAGTTTTATTTGAAATCACAAGCTTTCGGAGCTATCGCTCCTTCCTCAGGTGAAGTAAATTGGATACAGAATCGCCAGAGCATATATAGATGAATCCAATTTACTTCACCTGAGGAAGGAGCGATAGCTCCGAAAGCTTGTGATTTCAAATAAAACTGTTGGACTATAACCTGGTGTTGTGCGACCTCTCAATTTTGTCCACCCCAGTCCAACACCGGCATCTCCGCTTCAAAATAGTGCCATGGGATCTTGTGTCCACCTGAGAGCTGACGGGGCCTCGGTTTAATGTCTCATCCAAAAGATGGCACCTCCAACAGTGCAGCACTCCCTCAGTTCTGCACTGGAGTGTCGGCCTGAATTTTGTGCTCGCGTCTAGAGTGGGACTTGAATACACAACCTTCTGACTGAGTTGTGTGCTACCCACTGAGCAACGGCTGACACGCAGTTGATCTTGGTTCAACTGGCAATGAGAGCAATTGACTTCTAGTTCTGTGGGTTAGGAGGAGGGGGATAAAATGGGTTCCCTGCTCCTGATTTCTGTGGATATTGGGCAAGGACAAGATCCAGCTGGACTCTGATGTTCTTCATCCTCAGTAGTTAAATAGCTTGATGCTTTCTGCATAGGCACATGTTGTGACCAACCAGTTGGGCACACTACTAGAGCTTCTGGTACCCTTCTTGAAACACATCCTCAAATCATGTGAGGGGGACAGAAGTCGCACATTACCTATTGACAAACATCATATAATCAGAGTCCAAGTAAACTCTCACAGCAAGAGTGCATCTTCTATTGATGTCACTTTTTAAGCCCAAGATTTAATTAGCTTTAAGTCTTCTATAACACTAACTGGTTTAGGATATTTTGAGTGGCTGCACTATTAATTAGGCCATTTCATTAATACTTTGTTGGTTTAAATATTGGTTTCTTGAGTTTGTGCATTTTGTGTAGGAACGAGTGCAGTTCTGAAGTTGTGCTTAAATGTGTTCTCAAAAGGATTTTAAGTGTCAACGGTATATAACCTTGCAAGTTGACTTAATTGAATTCCTGGTCAAGCAGAACATTTCTGATCCCTAATGGTTGAGAATAAATGTCCAAATGTGGTACTGAGCTGCACAGTAAAGGTCTCTGGTCTGAGTTTGCTGATCTTGACTGACAATGTCCCTAGGTTTTAGAGTTTGGCAGGGGAGAAGTAAGGTATCAGTCACTGTGCCTGCACCTGACCATCAAATCCAACAGAATATATGATCTAGGGACTGATGTGGTGAGGAGCAGTTCTAAAATTACTTACTAACTTAAAATAAAATTTTAATCAGGATTTAGTTTCCCTTGAATTTAAGTTTCAAGACTTGGCTGCCTTGGATATGGCTGCTTTTCGATTGTGCATGCTGGCACATTCAGTTTTACATTTCCTGTCTGAATCTCTCTCCCAGTGTGTAACAGGCATCTGGGAAAGTTGCAGTCCTCGTCTTTGGTTTTTCCTGTGCAGTGCCTCTAGTTGTACTGGCCTGTTCCTTCTGCCAACCGAGAAGGAAAACCAGGGAAGGCACAGCTCTGAGCATAATACCCAACTAATTAATGGTGTGACTCATTCATTACTAACCAAATTCAATCTATTCCTAACTTGGCTGAATGAGGGCATTAATAATGACCTCTTTGTTTAAATTGAATCCCGAGCTAATTGACTAATTGCAGACTTCTGTAATGCTTGAAAGATGAAGACATTAAAAAATTATCCCTGCCTCCTGGCAGCAATGCAATTTTTGTTCAGCTGACCAACTGTTTGAGTTTTGAACTAGGCAGTCCATGGAAATTAAGTGAATCACACCCTCATGAGGCCATCAGTGTTCAGGAATGAAGTCATGATGTGGAGATACCGGCGTTGGACTGGGGTGGACAAAAATGAGAAGTCGCACAACACCAGGTTATAGTCCAACAGATTTATTTAATTTTACAAGCTTTCGGAGCTGTCGCTCCTTCCTCGGGTAAGTTAGCAGTGAGCACTGCTAACTTACCTGAGGAAGGAGCGACAGCTCCGAAAGCTTGTAAAATTAAATAAATCTGTTGGACTATAACCTGGTGTTGTGCGACTTCTCAGGAATGAAGTGACTTCACTGCCTGGCAAACATGAATTATCAGTTCTTTGGCTTCACAATGTAAATCTTTGCCACTCTTTCTCTTAGCTGTTCTTTGTAATTGATCACTTTGCATGCCCCTGGCTCTAGTGCACAGTGTAAACCTGTAGCTAGGGAAATAAGCAACACTGCCCCTCTACTGTCAGTGGCAATGGATTTTTGAGTCGCAGAATTGGGGTATGGTGTAACTTGCCCTCAAAATGCCACAATAGCATAGGTCATGAGGCAGGTATAAGTCTGAGATCCTTCTTGACTGTTTGTACTGCATTTCTTAAGTGGCTCATGTGTGAAGTCTCTAATCTGGAGCTCCCCAGTCCCAGATCTTGATTCCTGGCTTGTTGGCTTGCTAGTGTCAGAGTTTGGGGGGGGGGGGGGTGAAAAAAAGTCATGGTTCTTACTGCTGTACAGCATAGGTTTTCGCAGAGGTCCAGAGTTCTGTATTAATAATGCATTATTTCTGTTGTGAACAACTTGGTATACAACCATGATGGCACTGTTTCCCTTTTGGTAATTGGCATTGTCTTCAGGTAGTTATGATGGGGATCCCTCGGATTGTGCTTATTTAGGGGTGAAGACTGCTTTGCTGACTACTTTTGTGATGTATGTGCCAAAAATGTTGGTTATGCTTTGCATTTACCCACTTATTCCCACAGGGATGTATACATAATTCCTCAGTCCAAGTTGCTGGCTTCAAATATGCAAAAGTGACATGGAGCAGCAAATGGGCTTTGTTGAAGTAGCAATAATAGGCACATATTGCTGTAAAATGCATCACTGCAGTCTGTTCAGCGACTGGAGTTGCATTCCAGAGCCCAAACTAGCTGCTGCTTCCTAAACAGTGAGATTCAGCATGGCAGAGGCCAATTCAGAAACTGTACCTTGGAAATCTGGTTTTGGTCAACTTTGTGCCAAGGTGCTTCAAACCAGGATATTGAAGACTGCATGCACTGTTAGTGGTAGTATATTGGGTTTCTACATAGCTAGTGATACTTAAGTATTAAGAAAAATGTAGAAAGTCTGTACAGGAAGCATGGTACTATTGCTTTATAAAGTAGTATTTATAGCGTATAATCCAAACGGTAATGCAAAGAACCTCCATAATTGAGGATCCCTCCTTCCTCTGATCCACCGAATAATTGTGCCCCAAGCTTTGGCCTTTGGTATGGCAGTTCCCTAGTTACGGAGAATGAAAATTGAAGGCATTGTATTTAATCTATCTAATGTGTGATTGATTCCTGTTGGACAAGTTTGGTGTTTACAATCTGCAGAGGCAAAAGCTTGCCCAAGTCTTTTGTCTTGCAAAAGCTGATTGGAAATATCAGGAAGGTGGATAATTAGAGCGGAGATACTGCTGGCTCCACTGTATCCTGTAGTTAATTACAAGGTGAAAATTGTGCTGTAAGGTACAGTTGAAATGAGAACAATGAAAGCTATTAGAGTATAATTAACTATAAACAGTGAAGTTTCTCATTAACTTGGTGTCACCATGAACCTGCCTAGCTGGATAATTTCAGTAGGATCTATTTATGGTTTAATGAGATTGGATCACAGCTTTAATTAGGTCAGCAGAAACGGTGTATGGGGTCGCATCCTGGTTTAGAAAATTGAGTTGGTAGCTCTTGAGCAGCTTTTAATTGTAGCTATGACCAGCTTTTTAACTCCTACAATTTAGATCTTGCATAGTTGCATGTAAACATTGGATAAGTTCTTTAGCCTCCTAGAAGTATACAAAACAAGATTACCAGGATGCGAAGTGTGCTTTTCTGTATCAAGACCTAACTGAGTTCAGTATCAACTGTTCAGCTTGTATCTAAAACTGGGTGCATCAGCTATTAAGTTGTGTTAAATTATTTTGAGGTTCTGTGGTAGATTTTGCTTTAAGCCTTAAATGTGTCATAATGGTTCTTTGAGTGTTTCTTCTGTTTTTTTAGGTAATGGAACTATTGACTTCCCTGAGTTCTTGACCATGATGGCCAGGAAAATGAAGGACACAGATAGTGAAGAGGAAATTCGCGAGGCGTTCCGTGTATTTGACAAGGTGGGCATTTTTATTTAAAAAAAAATACTGCTAGTGCAATGTAATATAGCTACGGGGGCCCTTTCGTTGGTTTGCCTTTGATTAACTTTGTAGTTGTGGAAATATTTTAAATGGAAATCAGTGTGGGTTTGTAGTCTGAAGTGAATCGCTATCTTGGGGGTGGGGGGGGGTGGGTAGGTGGGTGAGTAATTCTAAACTGCTACACTCCCACATGTTTTGCTAGTTCTTGGTTGCTTTGCTAACTGAAGCACTGACAGCAGAGGTTCTTTTTCCAGACGTCTCATGCTGCATGGTATGGACAGTCTTTTGAACAGCCATAGTTCACTCTGACTAAGGTATGAAGCTGCAGTTTGTAGGTTTCTGCTAAGCTTTAAGTATCCTAATGGTATTCCCAGTAGGCAAAACTGTTCTGTTGCAGAGAGTATTGACCCTTCCATTTCTTTCCTCTTTGGTATGCAGCCTAGCTGAGTGTCAGGGTTCAGCTTGCAGATCATTGACATTTGAGGTACTTTAGTGACCTTGAAAGAATATACTTTCTCTCACTGACTTGAGATTGTGGGCTCAGTGCATGTAGTGTCATGGCATACCTTGCCCTGAGCATATTGCTATCAGTGTGGCAGTATAACTTCAATTTGCTGTTACCTAATTGATTTCTCTAGCTCTAAGCCAACAGCTAATTCCTTTTCTTTCCAGTTTGTTGCTTGTAAGTGAAGGTTGAAGTATTGATGCATTTCCAGTAGATCCAAATGCTTTTCTAATCCTTTTAACCTTTGTTGATTACTTACAATGTTGAGTACCTTTCCCACCCCTCAAATTTGTTCTAGTCCAAAAGCAGCCCAATGAAGAAATGGGCGTGTTGGCGATGCCTTTCCCTGCTTGCCTCAGTGCAGGGCTCATGGCTTCTCTGATTCATTGTAAGAGATGCATTTAAGGAAAAGCTAGATAATTACATGAGGGAGAAAGGAATAGGAGATGGTGATGGGGGGTACTGAAGTACGGTGTGAGGAGAATTGCATGGAGCAGAAACACCAGCAGTGGGGCCGAATAGCCTGTTTGTGCTGTAAATTCTATGTAAAAGCAGGAGATTCAGCTTGGAAATGCTGCACAAGGTGCCTTTGGATCAAGGTGAATGCAGGTATTTCTGGAATATAGGAAGATTCTTCTATAAACTCCTGGGAGGTAGAATTCCCTCGTGATGCCCTTTTATTTGTTGCATTGCTGATGCAAATTAATTGGTTATGTTTATAGAAATTTAAATGGTGTCGTAGCAAGTTTAATGTGTAGTGCCAGCTTGACTGGACTCTGGGTCATGCCCAGATAGGTCCCAATCTATTGAGGTGCCATGTTTTTTTTTACAAATTGCCTTATGCCTCGCACACTGGTGTATATTAAATTCATATACGAATTTTTTTCATTCACTGGATGTGGGCATCACAGGCAAGGCCAGCATTTATTGCCCTTGAAGGTGGGGGTGAGCTGTCTTGAACCGCTGCAGCCCATGTGCTGAATGTACTTCCACAGTGCTGTTAGATAGGGAGTTCCGGGTTTTGACCCAGCAGCAATGAAGGAACGGCCGATATATGTTCGTTGGGATGGTGTGTGACTTGGAAGGGATTTTGGAGGTGGTGTCCCCACGTGCCTGCTGCCCTTGTCCTTCGAGGTGGTGAGGTGCTGTCGAAGAATGAATAGGTTCTATTTAGTGTGCAAGGATCTTAACAAAGGAGAAATTCTTTGGAAAAGAATTTCAACATTTTAAAAGTGCACTGCAGGACCTGGATGACTAATTTGAATTTCTCACACAGGATGGTAATGGTTACATCAGTGCGGCAGAACTGCGTCACGTTATGACAAACCTAGGTGAAAAATTGACAGACGAAGAAGTAGATGAAATGATTAGAGAAGCAGATATTGATGGTGATGGCCAAGTCAACTATGAAGGTAAGTGTTTATTTCCTCTATTATCTAGGGTAGAAATGGAAAGTAGTGGAACTAATCGCAGCTCACGTATCCCAGTATCAATCGGTGAAAGAAATCTCGTCCGTCACTTGTCAAATTGCCACTTGATTGCAGTCTCTTGTCTGCCACTGGTGTAAAGCTGTATTGTACAAAATGCTTCCAAATGATCCAATAAAGGATTGTATTTTGAGGTTGAGTATGAATAAATTGTACAAACTTGGACAGTAAATCAACCCCTTCCACCCCACCTGTTCCTTGAGACTTGTTTAAATGATTTTCTGTATGGGAACCATGTCAGCATCCTGAATGCACTAGATGTATCCATTTTTATTTCCCTGCCAACTCCTCTCAATTTTGCACCCCCCCCCCCCCCCCCCCCCCCCCCAAAAAGGTGTCAACTTGTGCTGTAGTGCATCCCACCATGGCAGCTTTCTAGTATCTTGCCTGGGGCCATTTTTGTGTAAACCTGGATATTGGGGCCTCTCTGCAGAGCCCAATCCTGTGCACTTTAAATGGGAGTTGGAAGCAAGACCCTCAGCCTTTCTCTTCTCTTTAGCCTAAATACATTGACATCTCTATGGATTTAATTGTGTGCCCTGCTGCTACAGTGGCTGAGATCATAACTGGTGAAGGTTAAGAGAACAGTCAACTAGAAGAATTGAGGTAAATTATAGATCTTTGGACTCTAGGGGAATCAAGGAATATGGAAAGTGGAGTTGAGGTCGAAGATCAGCCATGATCCTGTTGAATGATGGTGCAGGCTCGAGGGGCTGTATGGCCTACTCCTGCTCCTATTATATATTTCTGCTTGGGCTAGATTTAATTGTTGCATGCAGGGAGCTGAATTTAGTGGGGTGGGGGGAACAATGCAGCTTATTTGTAGTGTTACATGGTGCTTTATTTCCCCTTAGAACGCAAGGCAGTTCATTGTTCACTTAACTCCATCTGGAAGCTGCCAGTAGGCCAGTGTGCTGCTTCCTGCAGTACTGAGCTACAGAGACCACAAGGTCCTAGGTTTGCTTTCTGATCTTCTGAGACAGTCTCAACTGAGACAGTTGTATAGGCATCAATGTTCCCTCTTAAGCTGCTGGCTTGCATGGCCGAGCACTAATCTGCAAGGTATCGTGCAGGCCGCTCAAGCTTCCATTCGCAATGCCGTGTATGTGCAGAAATTTAAAGGGACCCCGCATTGAAATAAGCAGGCTGTGCACAAAAAAGACTATTTAAGGGAACATGGGTCAAGATTACAATTGCCCTTGACATTTGAGCTAGTGGCAGTTTAAAAATCAGCCAGTGTTCTGGCTCCTGATCACAAATGATCTGCTGGAAAGTGTGTAGATGCCTGGGCTTGACTGAGTCCCTTTGTGGTCCATTAGCCTACTAATTCTGGGGTTCATATGGCAACTGGCCTTTTGGATATTGGATGTGTGGTGCTTGTGGAACCACCGAACAGCGTGATGGATTGAATATGTACAATTAAGTTTACCTGACTCTGGATCTGGCGTTTGTACAGTGAGTTTTGCATATTCTGTTTTGCATTTCTGGAAAATGTGCCAACGTGATATTTTTACAATGGGGCATGTTTATCTGTTCTCCCTTTGGATCGGCATGTCTGATCTGGTTGTCGGCCTCGAGCAAGATGTGAGATGGTAAATCTCTCAATCTTAAAGGTCACCTGGTCTTGGTAGCTTTTTATTTGAAGCAGTAATGGGATTTACCTGTCAGTCTGTTTTTATTGTGACCACTGTAAAGCCTTAATGTAATGTCCAACTTGTACTGTTGTGGCTTTATACCAATATTCCAACATACGATTTGCTTTAAATTACTTTGCCACATTGTTGAAAGTGACACATCCATTAATTTCAGGTTGCCATTTTCTGAATTCTATTCCATTATTGCATACTTTCTGACAATACTTAATTTGTCTGTATTAAATCTCATTTGTTGGGTCAATTATGCAATAGGTAGATGTCCTTGCAGGTCACTAATAGGTAAATGAGGGGTCTCAACACATTGAGAATTCCTTTCCTTGCTCCCCTTCCCTACCCAGTCCAATGCTATACCTTGCCAAGTAAGGGTTTACTTTTTAAAATGGCTTCTTACTCTGATTTGCCTGCATACTGAAACCAAATACAAAGCTTGTCAAATTGGCACACCAGAATAGAGGCTAGAAACAGAAGAATCAGTTACAGACTCGGTCAGTATTATGGCAGGCTAGGGAGGTCCTCGGTTTGATCCCTACCCTGTGCAGAGTTGGGTAATCCCTGTGGGAATAGTTGTGGGGGTGCTTGTCCCTGGACTTTGAACAACTGAAGTTTCCATTTCTGACTGCTATCTCTGGCCTCTTGTGCATTCCTTCTTTCCCCCTCTTTTCCCCCCTCCCCATTCACCCTACTATTAATGGCTCTGCCTTCAGTCACCTAGGCCCCACATGCTGGAATTCCCTCCCTTTTTTTTTAAACCCACCTCTGACTGAACTTTTGCTCACCCGTCTAATGTATCTTCCTTTGCCTGTCCATTTTTTGATCGTGCCTCTATCACACATCTTGGGTGTGTTTCTACATTAAAAGTGCTATTTAAAAATGCAAGTTGCTATTCTTTAACTGACCCTCCTAGGATGCTAAGGAGTAAATCTGGCACCAATATGTTGCTGGCTATGGGTGAGTTACTGAGCACCTGCTGTGAAGAATAGCTCATTGAGTACAATACTTGTGGAACATAAGAACATAAGAACATAAGAAATAGGAGCAGGAGTAGGCCAATCGGCCCCTCGAGCCTGCTCCGCCATTCAATAAGATCATGGCTGATCTGATCCTAACCGCCAATCTACTATCTATCACAGAACCATCTCCTGCATCTAACAGAATTGCACACACGAAATAGGAGCAGAATCAGGCTACACAGTCCCTGGGCCCGCTCCACTACCCACAGGGCCATGACCGATCCGAACCTAGACTCATGTCCAAATTCCTGCCCGCTCCCCGTAACCCTTAATGCCCTTTACTTCTAGGAAACTGTCTATTTCTGTTTTAAATTTAATTAATGTTGTAGCTTCTACAGCTTTTTGTGGCAGCATATTCCATGGACCTACCACCCTCTGAGTGAAGTAGTTCCTCCTCATCTCAGTTTTGAAAGAGCAGCCCCTTATTCTAAGACTATGTCCCCTAGTTCTCGTCTCACCCGTCATCGGGAACATCCTCCCCGCATCCACCCGATCCAACCCCTTCACAATCTTATATGTTTCAATAAGATCGCCTCTCATTCTTCTGAACTCCAATGAGTAGAGTCCCAATCTGCCCAACCTCTCCTCATATGACCACCCCCTCATCCCCGGGATTAACCGAGTGAACCTTTTTTGCACTGCCTCGAGAGCAAGGATGTCTTTCCTTAAGTAAGGACACCAAAACTGTATGCAGTATTCCAGGTGCGGTCTCACCAATACCTTGTACAACTGAAGCAATACCTCCCTATTTTTATATTCTATCCCCCTAGCAATGAAAGCCAACATTCCATTTGCCTTCTTAATCACTTGCTGCACCTGCATACTAACCTTTTGAGTTTCGTGCACCAGGACCCCCAGATCCCTTTGCACTTCAGTACTCTCCAGTTTCTTGCCATTAAGATAATAAATTGCTCTAGGATTTTTCCTGCCAAAGTGCATCACCTCACACTTTCCAGTGTTGTATTCCATCTGCCAAATCTCTGCCCACTTACTTAGCCTGTCTATGTCCCCTTGCAGGTTTTTTATGTCCTCCTCACTCACTACTTTCCCTCCCATCTTTGTATCATCTGCAAATTTTGATATGTTACACTTGGTCCCTTCCTCCAAATCGTTAATATAGATTGTGAAGAGTTGGGGACCCAGCACTGACCCCTGTGGAACACCACTAGTTACTGATTGCCAGTCTGAGAATGAACCATTTATCCCAACTCTTTGCTTTCTGTTAGATAGCCAATCCTCTATCCATGCCAGAATATTACCCCCAATCCCGTGATTTTTTACCTTAAGCAATAATCTTTTGTGTGGCACCTTGTCAAATGCCTTTTGGAAGTCTAAATACACTACGTCCACTGGTTCCCCTTTATCCACTCTATATGTTACTTCCTCAAAGAACTCCAGCAAATTTGTCAAACATGACTTCCCCTTCGTAAAACCATGCTGACTTTGTCATAAATCACTGCCTTGACAGATGATAGAAAAATGACGGCCAACATTTTTGTAAGCACCTTTGACGATGTGTTGAAATGGTGTAGCATAAAACAAATGTTTGCAGCTTAAAGTTCATAGAGGAACTCCAGTAAAGCTGGGTCCTGCTACAAGTGGTGAACATGTTACAAATTTGACCATATTTATAAATTCTATAACTTGCTGGTAAATTCAAATTTTGGCTGAGGATGGAGGTGCAGAGCAAAGTGGTTGCAAGGACTACTTTATTACCTGTTAGATAATCTTAGTTTCCAGTCTGCCTGTTTGTGTACAGTATACAACATTACCATCTGTAGCGATGCAGGACAGACTTCTCACTGACGAGGATAACTCACTGTTCTACATGGGTGCAGATATGTATCGCTTCAAAAAGATTGGTCTGTTGTGTTGAGCATAACTGCTGAGTAATGGGTCTGTTGTCATGGGTGTTCATGCAGAATGAGACTGGACAGATGACTGCTCTTTCTCTTCTGCCTCTCCCCATGCTAAATGGCAGAGGCACTTTTTTGGTGGCGTTTGGCAGTTTTTCAGTTATATTGAAAGACTGAAATGCATTACAATTGGCTCACTGCCAATAGGAACATTTCTCAAATTTTTAAATTTTGTATAAAGGGTGCTTGAAATACTATTGTTACTGCCTGTCCTGCTGGCAGTGTTTAGTTTTAAATCAGTTATGCGCTGGCTCCTTCAGTTTAGAAATAAACTATTTAAAAGTAGACAGCTCGACTCAATGGACTGGGTGAAATGAGGCACCAGAAATATGTTGCCACTGTGGCTTGGGCATATTAGTTGCTTGTTCAGAAGCAGCCATCTTTCCTTGCTCTGCAAGGAGGCCGATCTGAACTGCTGATGATTGATTTGTATTGAACTACTGTTTGAAAGCAAACTTCAATTAAATTCTTATGCTTATTTTTTTCTTCGCAGAATTCGTACAGATGATGACTGCAAAATGAAGACTTTTACCTTTTCCCCTTCCTAGAAAAAAAAGTTGAAATCTTTTACTTACCTCTTGCAAAATGTTCATTTATTCATTCTGTTTCTGTATAGCAAAAGTTACTGAATGTCAAAAGAAAAAAAAAAACCTGTCCACAAACTCTGCATGTAATGATCAGTGGTCCTGTCCCCAAAGATCTTCAAGCCATGCATCAGTAAAACTTGTACTACCTTAAAAACAAAGGCAATTGGACTCTATGAAGTTCCATGCTAATAAATACACTGTTTGGGCTGGCCAGTTTTTCATGCATGCAGCTTGACAGTTGAGCACAGCCTGGCTCTGTTAATTCCACTTTATGTTCTTCGTGGGAATAGTTTAGTCTTTTCCAGTTTGTATATTGTACCAGGATGATTGTTCCTGAAAAGTTGGTTAATTTTTTTGAGTGCTAAGGCGCGCGAAAACTACAATAGAAGGTTGTAATTGTATGACAGTCCCTGGAGTGGAATCCTTTTCATACTTAACAGTGTGCTCACAAAACAATTACCAGGATTGAAGATCTTAATTTAAAAAAAATTTAAAAAATGGATGGCATGTCTGTATAAAACTTGGTTAACGTGTCTGCATTGCACTATAGTGAAACGGATGTCAGGCAATTTACCGTTCACTGAATTTTTAAAAAAGTTACCTATGATAAGGGAGTGTCTTGGACTCTCGCGTTTATCTTCTGTTCTGTACCATAACTTGGAGCCGTCAGAGTATATATCTACATAGGACTTCAGCACAATGACGACATGGCTGTTCGGCAAATTACAATTATGTCCATTCCAAGTTGTAAATGCTAGTCTTTTTTTTTCCAATAAAAGACCATTAACTTAAGTCTCTTGGGTGCCAAATTTATTTATCCACTATATCGGTTATTCACATGACCTGTAGGTGACTTCAAATTATTTTCTTGTTTTTTTCATGTCAGCCAATGATCGCTGTGTGCTTCAGCTTATGTAAGACCATGACCAGTCAGTGGGTGTTTGCAATGAAATAGTTTTTTTTTAAATAGGCCTATTGGGTGGTTCCTGTCCACAGTAAAAGTTGAATGCACCAAACCACTTTACCATGGCACGTATTTTAGCTTCGGTATATCCTGGTTTTTTTTTGCAGTTAAATATGAATTTGCTTGCTAAAACTTGTCTTTCATGTTACTTGCTGCAAACTACAAATAAATTCATAATCAAACCAAGCAATTTCTGACCAACTTTTATATTTAAAGATTCTTGTTAAAAGGGAAAAAGGCGTATAAAATTTTCAGAAATGTTTTTAAAGTGGAACTACATGTTAGCCCTTGAAGAGTAGTTTATCCTTTTGGGTAACTTAGCAGATTTTTGCAATGCACCTTGTCCTACCTTTCTGTTCACAGCTGACCCTGTTGAGGCTGATTTCCTCCCCTTGGGCTCTGGTGTCCCAATGTTTTGGAGCTGGGGAGTGCATATGAGTAGGCTGCATAGATTATACAAAATTTGAGCTGCCATATGCACCAAAGCAAGGCCTGGCCATCCTTCTTTCCATCCCACTCCCACCCTGCTCAATTCGTACCTCCTGAAGCCTAGTTCTTTTTGCTCTCCTATTTCCTTCTTCGGCATGAGCAGGCTCAGAGGATTGATGAAGGCTGCTCCCTGACTGGGGAGGAGGGTCCAGGCCCAGGAACTTTCCGCAGCTCTAAGGTGCTGAAGGCAACTTTGCACAAACTCAATGAACGATCTGGTGGGAGCGTTTCCCAGTCACATCAAAGAAGCTCGAGGGCCTAGTGGATGTTTTTGAATTTGAATCGCAGCCAAGACTGATGTGCTGGCACTTGTAATTCCTGTGTTTAGCTAATGAGGTGCAGTCTTTCTGGGAATGGATGTGTGATGGGTCTATAATACTGGTGGCATATATGCTGATACATTGCACCTTTCTTGATGCTGTTAGATGTGGGAGATACTGGTTTTGCAAATGTGTGTGCATCAGATGAACAAAATTTAAACCTAATGAAATGTTACTATGTTGTAAATATTCAGACCAAACTTAATGCTTTATGTATTACAAAGTTTTAGCAAAAGCTACTAATAAATGGAGCCAATAGTGCTATTTGTGAATAGCATTGTGCATTTGTCACATCTTTCCCAACTTGTAAACTAAAGGGAAAAGTCTACTGCAAACTAATACCTTGAATTTAAAAGCAGCTGAGCTTTTCACTGATCACTACACTGATTGTTACTCTTTCTCTAAAGAGTATGACTTCACATTTGGAAATTATTAAAGCAGGATTTCACAATTTATGGGTTCCATTATTCTGAAAAATGGTATTCTGTAGATCAAGGTAATGCATTATCGGCTTCTAGCTGATTAACTCGACAAATGTTTGCAAGGTTTTGAGTACAAATATCTGACTTGGAAAAATTGACCTTCACATTTTTGTAGTTTCAGCTAGCCTTTCGTGTAGTGCTCAAGTACAACTGTCTTTTTTTGGTGTTTATATAGTATATTCCCCCCACAATTTCTGGGAAGTACATGGGGAAATTGAAAAGTTGAGACAAAAAATAATAATTGCATTGCTAACACCCTATCGCTGCTTATTTTGTGTATATGGGGTTTTGTAGTAGGAACTCCTTGTGAGCAGCACAGCTTACCATAAAATGAGTGCATTATTACCATTCTCCAGCAAACTGGTTGAGTTGTGAGGTGTGGAATTCAGCAGGATCTGCTTGCCACTCTAACCCAATTGTGGTAGATGGTGAACCCCAGATGAGTTTCTGGTCCTGAGATCCTCCTCCAGCTATTTCCTAACTGCTGTATACAATGGACACTTGCCATCAATGGCAAAGCTTGCATTGTGCCACCCAGCTTCCTGTATCATAGATTAGTGAAGCGCCTTGGGACCTTTTACTATGTTAAAGGTGCTATATAAATTTGTAGAATATACAGAGCAGAAACCAGCCATTTGGTCCAACGAGCCGACTGGTGTTTATACTTTGAGTCTCCTATTCCATCGCTCTCATCTCAGCCTTGCAGCATATCTTTCCGTTCTCTTCTCTTGTACTCATCTAGTATCCTTTTGAAAGCATCTAAGCTCTTTGCCTCAACCACTTCCTGTGGTAGCGAGTTCCACATTCTAACCACAATGAAGTACAGAATGATACAGCTCTTTGAAAGAGCTATTCAATTAGTCCCACTCCCCTGCTCTTTCCCCAGTGCCCTGCACTTTCTCCTTTTCAAGTATTTATTCAATTCCCTTTTGAAAATTATTTAATCTGTTTCCACCACCCTCAGGCAGTATATTCCAGATCACAACTCACTACGTAACCTCATTTCAGCTCTTGTTCTCTTGCCAATTACCATAAATCTGTGTCCTCTGGTTCCCAACTCTTCTGCCACTGGAAACAGTTTCTCCATGTTTACTCTCAAAACAAGATTTTGAACGCATCCATCAAATCTTCTCTTGTCCTTCTCTGCTCTAAGGCAAACAACCTCAGCTTCTCCAGTCTCTTCACATAACTGAAGTCTGTCAGCCCTGGTGCCATTTTAGTAAATCTCTTCTGCACCCTCTAAGGCCTTGACATCCTCCCTAAAGTGTGATGCCCAGAATTGGCCACAATATTCCAGCTGAGGCCTAGCCACTGTTTTGTAAAGGTTTAGCATAACTTCCTTGCTTTTGTATTCTGCCTCTATAAAGCCAAGGATCCCACATGTCTTTTTGGTTGCAGCTTTAACTTGTCCTGCCACCTTCAAAGACTTGAGTACATACACCCCCAGGTCTCTGTTCCTGCAACCTAAAATTGCTTCTCATTCTTCCTACCAAAATGAATTACTTCACACTTCGCTTAAATTTCATCTGCCATGTCTCTGTCCATTTCCCCAGTCTGTCTATGTCCTCCTGAAATCTTCTTATCCTCCTTTGCTACATTTGAGTTTCGTGTCCTCTGCAAACTTTGAATTGATGCCCTACGCACCCATGTCCAGGTCATTAATATAGATCAAAAAGGGCAGTGGTCCCAAGACTGACCCCCTGGAGGGCATCACTTCCCTCCAGTCTGAAATACAACCATTCACCACTACTTCCTAGGTGTCCAAGTCCAGCTTTACTGGACCTCACATGGGCTCGAAACCCTTTTTAGGAACAGGATGAGGCCATTCAGCTCCTTGAACCTGTTATACCATTCAATTTGATCATGGCTGATCTGTATCTTAACTTCTATCTACCCTTAAAACCCTTGCCTAACAAAAATCTATCAATCTCTCTTTTGAAATTTCCCATTGACCCCCAGCCTCAACAGCTTTTTGGGAGAGTGTGTTCCAGATTTCCACTACCCTTTGTGTGAAGTGCTTCCTGACTCACCCCTGAATGGCCTTGCTCTAATTTTAAGGTTATGCCTCCTTGTTCTTCCCCTGAACTCTCCCACCAGAGGAAATAGTTTCACCCAACTACCCTATCAAATCGTTTAATCATAAACACCACAATTAGATCACTGCTTAATCTTCTAGATTCAAGGGAATGCAAGCTTAGTCTATACAACCTGTCCTCATAATTTAACACTTTTAGCCATGGTATCATTCTGATGAATTTGCACTGCAACTCAAGGGAGGAGGCAGTGCTGGATCTGGTTCTGGGGAATGAGGTAGGTTAAGTGGAGTGAGTCAGTACGTGAACATATAGGGAACAGTGATCATAGTATAAGGTTTAGATTAGCAATGGAAAAGGACAGGGAGCAATCTAGAGTAAAAATGTTTAACTGGGGGAAGGCCAATTTCTGTGGGATGAGAACAGATCTGACCTGGGTAAATTGGAATCAAAGATTGGCAGGCAAAACTGTAATGGAACAATGGGCTGCCTTTAAAGAAGAAATAGTTCAGGTACAGTTGAGATACATTCCCACTAGGGGGAAAGGTAGGGCAACTAAAATCGGCTCCCTGGATGACGAAACAGAATATGATGAAGCAGAAAAAGAGCGCGCATGACATGTCAGGTTGCAAATACATCTGAGAATCAGGCTATATATAGAAAGGTCAGAGGAGAAGTGAGAAAGAAAATAAGGGGCAAAGAGGGTATGAGAATAGAATGGCATCCAACATAAAAGGTAATCCAAAAGTCTTCTATAGGCATGTAAATAGTAAGAGGGGGTGTGGGCCGATTAGGGACCAAAAAGGAGACCTATGCATGGAGGCAGAGGGTATGGCTGAGGTACTAAACGAGTACTTTGCATCTGTCTTCACCAAGGAAAAGAATGCTGCCATAGACATAGTGAAGGAGGAGGTAGTGGAGACACTTGATAGGATAAAAATTGATAAAGAGGTATTAGAAAGGCTGGCTGTACTTAAAGTAGATAAATCATCAAGAGCAGATGGGATGCATCCTAGGATACTGAGGGAATTGAGGCCGGAAATCACGGAGCTACTGGCCATAATATTCCAATCCTCCATAGATATGGGGCTGGTGCCAGAGGACTGGAGAATTGCAGATGTTAGACCATTGTTCAAAAAAGGGTGTAAAGAAAACCCAGTAACTACAGGCCAGTCGGTTTAACCTCGGTAGTGGGGAAGCTTTTAGAAACAGTAATCAGGGACAAAATTAACAGTCACTTGGATAGGTGTGGATTAATTAAGGAAAGACAGCATAGATTTGTTAAAGGCAAATCGTGTCTAACCAACTTGATCAAGTTTTTTGATGAGGTAACAGAGAGGGTTGATGAGGGTAATGCGGTTGACATAGTGTACATGAATTTCCAAAAGGCGTTCAACAAAGTGCCACATAATTGGCTTGCCAGCAAAGTTGAAGCCCATGGAATAAAAGGGACAGGAGCCGCATGGATACGAAATTGGCTAAGTGACAGGAAACAGTTGTGGTGAACGGTTGTTTTTCGGACTGGAGGACGGTAGACAGTGGTGTTCCCCAGGGGTCAGTTCTAGGACCACTGCTTTTCTTGATATATATTAATGACTTGGATGTGGGTGTACAGGGCACAATTTCAAAAGTTGCAGATGGCACAAAACTTGGAAGTATAGTGAACAGTGAGGAGGAGAGTGATAGACTTCAAGAAGACATAGACAAGCTGGTGAAATAGGCGGACACGTGGCAGATGAAATTTAATGCAGAAAAGTGTGAATTGATCCATTTTGGTAGAAAGAATGAGGAGAGGACATATAAACTAAATGGTACAATCCTAAAGGGGGTGCTCGAACAGAGAGACCTGGGGGTATGTGTGTACAAATCGTTGAAGGTGGCAGGGCAGGTTGAGAAAGCAGTTAAAAAGGCTTACGGGATCCTGGGCTTCATGAATAGAGGTATAGAGTACAAAAGTGTGGAAATTATGATGAACCTGTGTAAAACACTGGTTTGGCCTCAACTGGAGTACTGTGTCCAATTCTGGGCACCACACTTTAGGAAGGATGTGAAGGCCTTAGAGAGGGTGCAGAAAAGATTTACTAGAATGATTCCAGGAATGAGGGACTTCAGTTATGTTGATAGACTGGAAAAGCTGGGGTTGTCCTCCTTGGAGCAGAGAAGATTGGGAGGAGGTTTGATAGAGGTGTTCAAAATCATGAGGGGTCTAGACAGAGTAGATAGAGAGAGACTGATGCCATTGGCGGAAGGGTCAAGAACCAGAGGACACAGATTTAAGGTGATTGGCAAAATAACCAAAGGCGATGTAAGATAAAACATTTTTACGCAGCGAGTGGTTATGATCTGGAATGCACTGCCTGAAAGGCTGGTGGAGGCAGACTCAATCATGGCTTTTAAAAGGGAGTTGGATAAGTATCTGAAGGATACGGGGAAAGGGCGGGGGTGTGGGACTAGCTGAAGTGCTCTTGCAGAGAGCCGGCACGGGCTCGACGGGCCGAATGGCCTCCTTCCGTACTGTAACAATTCTATGATTCTATTAAGTTCCTTATACTTGTCAGTATTAAATTTCATCGGCCATTGTTCTACCCACTTACATATTTTGATTAACGCTTTCCTTCTAGGCTGGTACCATCTGCAAATTTGACTGATTTGCACTGAGCTTCTGAATCCAAGTCTTGATATATATTTGAAATAGTAGGATTGCAATACCAATTCCTGGGGCACTCCACTAGCGTTTACTTCCAATGAGTAATCACTGCTTTCTACCCTGCAGCTAATTTCTTACCTATTCATTCGCACCTTTTGCCCTAAACTTTAAGCTGGGTGTCCTTGTACATGAGTCACTGAAAGTGAATGTGCAGGTGCAGCAAACCATTCGGAAGGCTAATGGTATGCTGGCCTTCATTACAAGAGGATTTGAGTACAGGAGTAAAGAAGTCTTACTCCAATTATATAGGGCCTTGGTGAGAACACACCTGGAGTACTGTGTACAATTTTGGTCTCCTTACCTAAGGAAGGATATACTTGCCATAGAGGGAGTGAAATGAAGGTTCACGAGATTGATTCCTGGGATGGCGGGACTGTCGTATGAGAAGAGATTGAGTAAATTAGGCCTGTATTCTCTTGAATTCAGAAGAATGAGAGGGGATCTCATTGAAGCATGCAAAATTATTACAGGGCTTGATAGGGTGGATGCTGGGAGAATGTTTCCCTTGGCTGGGGAGTCTAGAACCAGGGGCCACAGCCTCAGGATAAAGGGTAGGCCATTCAGGATTGAGATGAGAAGAAATTTCTTCACACAGAGGGTGGTGAATCTTTGGAATTCTCTACCCCAGAGGGCTGTGGAGGCTCAGTCATTGGGTATATTCAAAATAGAAGTCGATAGATTTCTGACTAGTAAGGGCATCAAGGAATATGGCGATAGGGCCGGTGAATGGAGTTGAGGTAGAAGATCAGCCAGGATCTCATTGAATGGTGGAGCAGGCTCGAAGGGCCGAATGGCCTACACCTGCTCCTATTTCTTATGTTCTTATGTTTTATTTGTAGCTTTTGTGTGTAACTTTGTCACATTTTTCTTGGAAGTCAAGGTACATTGCATCATGGGGCTTTCCAATCTGGAATTGGAAAATTGATCTTTCATGTCATTTTCTCAAAATAAAGTCAGTCAAACAGAATCTTCTCCTTCTGAAACTATATTGACTGCAGTTTACTAAATTATAAAATGCACTTAACTGAAAATGCTGAAGTGTACACATCTGGTGCCAACTCCAGCTTGTTTTCTTACTAAGCCACAACAATCAAAAACCAAGATATGGCATTTTGTGAACAATGAATCTTTAAAAGTTTGCATTCCCGATCACTTCTGTGGGATTCATTTGACACTTCAAATATTCATCCATATTTTTCTAACTGTTGTAATGTAGGAAAGGACTAATGTGAAGAATGACTGCTTGGATAGGAGGGAAATGAAGGAGTAAAAAAATTCCTATGAAGAGCGGAGGGTATTTTTTTGTTAATTATTCTGCTGATACTGTGTTCAAATCCCTCCATGGCCTCGCCCCCTCCCTATCTCTGTAACCTCCTCCAGCCCTACAACCCTCCGAGATCTCTGTGCTCCTCCAATTCTGTCCTCTTGCGCATCCCCGATTTCCGTCGCCCCACAGCATCCCAAATCTGGAACTCTCCCCCAAAAAGCGGTGGATGCTGGGCCAAGACTGAGATCGATAGATTTTTGTTGGTTAATGGTATCAAGGGATGTGGGCCAAAGGTGGGTTAATTGTGTTCAGGTACAAGGTCAGCCATGATCTAATTGAACGGTGGAACACGCTCGAGGGGCTGAATGGCCTCCTCATGTTCCTAAGCAGAGACCGGGGATCAACCTTTGTCCCCTCCTGGTCTGTGTGATTCGCCTCAGCACTGAGCAATGTACTGTCTACCTGAGCTCTATTTTACAATCGAAAACAGAATTTATAAAGAGAAATGCTTTGTGAGAGGGACGCAAGGGGGAGGAGATGCAGGGGAGGGAGTAGGGGTGCAGGGGAGTGGGGAGAGACAGGGGTGCGGGCAGGGGGAGGGGTATGGGGGGAGGGGGGCAGGGAGGGGTGCGGGCAGGGTGTGGGGTGTGGGGGGAGGGTTGCGAGCAGGGGGAGGGGTGTGGGGGGGAGGGGTATGGGGGGAGGGAAGGGTGCGGGCAGGGTGTGGGGGGAGGGTTGCGAGCAGGGGGAGGGGTGTGGGTAGGGGGAGGGGTGTGGGGGGCGGGTAGGGGGAGTGGGAGGGGTGCGGGGGGAGTAGAAGAGGTGCAGTGGGGGACAGGGAGCGGTGCGGGGAGGGGGTGGGGGGAGGGGTGCGGGAAGAGGGAGAAGCGCGGAGGGTCTAGACTCTTCACCAGAACTGAAAACCGAGCAGATCCACCTTTTAACATTTAGTCCAGTATTGAAATGAACAGCTGGCTACCCTCTGCTCTCATGTATTTCTGGTAATCTAAAGCTAGCTAAAATTTCAGGATCAGCTTTATTAGAATTTATTGCCTAATGCACAAATCCTCTTGCAAAAATCAAGTCATTTAGACTGTGACAACATTGTAGATGAATAAATCGGATTCGTAAAGCCAAGGTAATATGGGACTGGTGCCTCTGAGGACACCCAGTGAGGGAGGTGGGGCTGATAAACACGCAGAATGGAAATTGCAGCACAGGTTTATTATGGTGGAAACAACGGGAGGGAGGAGAACGGCAAACTGGTTGATGGATCATGAGAAGCTGTCCCAGGTTTCCTAGGGGCGCTCGGTTCCGGTTACTTTGCGTGGAATTCTATGGGAAAAGGGCTGGCCGGAGGAGACTGATTGCCTCCACGTTATCTCTGTTCTGTCTCAACATCAACAAGAACTTGCATTCATATAGGGCCTTTAATGTAGTAAAACGCTTCACAGGAATGTTATCAGACACAAAATTTAACACCGAGCCACATGCGGATGTATTAGAACAGGCGACCGAAAGCTTGGTCATAGAGGTAGGAGCATCTTAAAGGAGGTGGAAGAAGTAAAGAGATGGAAAGGATTAGGGAGGGAATTCCAGAGCTTAGGGCCCAGGCAGCTGAAGGCACGGCCGCCAATGATGGGGTGAAGGAAGTCAGAGATGCGCAAGAGGCCAGAATTGGAGAAGTGCAGAGATCTCAAAGGTATATGAGGCTAGAGGTGGTTACAGAGATAGGGAGGGGCGAGGCCCTGGAGGGATTTGAACACAGTATCAGCAGAATAATTAACAAAAAAAAACCTCGGCTCTTCATAGGATTTTTTTTACCCCTTAATTTCTTTCCTTTCTAAGTTGTCATTCTTCACATTAGTCATTTCCTACAAACAGTATAAACACAGGGGCCTGTGAGTGCAGCCAGCACTGAGTGCAGCGAGCACAGAGTGAACAACTGGGAGTTTGGTAAGTGTGGGAGTTTTAAGGGTTAATCTCTTTTAAAATCTAGTGTTAATTGCTAGTAAGATCAACTGTTTAAGTTAAAATTTAAACTTTAAATTTTTAAGTTTCTTCAGGCTTAAGCAGAGACAAACAAGCAAGCTCTCCCACTGGAGAGCAGCTGTAGTTAGTTAATTAGCTAACTGGATTAAACTGGTTCCTGAAACAGTAGCAGAGCAGTGCTGACTCATCTGAGTCACAAATAGTATAATCACAGGGGCCTGTGAGTGCAGCCAGCACAGAGTGAACAACTGGGAGTTAAGTGTGGGATTTCAGTGAAGTGGAGGAAGAAGGTGCTTGCTTTTCGTAACTTCTCCCGCAGAGCGGCGGCAGACCTGAACGGGAGCAGACCGAGGCCCGAAAGTGGGGATAAAAGCAGCAGCAGACCTGCATCAACAAGAGAAAACGGCAGTGTGACGTCACAGATAAGGCAGGTAAGTGATTGGCAGTGACTGTGGGCCAAGTTTTAAGTTAACATATAACTAAATTTTAAAAACGAAACTTAATTTAATAAACTAAACGAGGTAAATAATTTGATTAACACTAAACTAATTAAATAAATAAATAAAATAATGGGAGAACAGGAGATGTGTTGCTGCTGCAATATGTGGGAGCTTGTGGACATTTTTGTCCAGGGCGACTACATCTGCGGTAAGTGTCTGCGGCTCGAGGAATTTCGGCTCTGAGTTGAGGAGCTGGAGTCCGAGCTGCAGACATTGCGAGACATCAGGGAGGGAGAAAGTTATCTGAACCTTTTGCTCCAGGAGGCAGCCACAGCCCTTAGATTAAATACTTTAGAATTGACACGTGGTCAGGAGGGTGTAACTGCGAGTGAGGCAGGTACGGGGATCCAGGAGGTAGTATTGAAGGAGTCTCAGTCCCTGCACTTGTCCAATAGATTCGAGGTTCTTGCAACCCTTGTGGACAAGTGCGGGGACTGCGGGGAGGACGAGCAAACTGACCATGGCACTGTGGTACAGGAAGCCGTTCAAGTGGGGGGAGTAAAAAGGTTGTAGTAGGCGACAGTATAGTTAGGGGGATAGATACTGTTCTCTGCAGCCAGGAGTGTGAGTCCCGAAGGCTATGTTGCCTACCCGGTGCCAGGGTAAAGGACATCTCCTCTGGGCTGGAGAAGAACTTGGAGTGGGAGGGGGAGGATCCAGTTGTCATGGTCCACGTAGGTACCAACGACATAGGTAGGACAAAGAAAGAGGTTCTGCTGAGAGAGTTTGAGCAGCAAGGAACTAAATTAAAAAGCAGAACCACAAAGGTCATAATCTCTGGATTATTACCGGAGCCACGAGCAAATTGGCATAGGGTCAATGGGATCAGGGAGATGAATGCGTGGCTCAAAGATTGGTGTGGGAGAAGTGGGTTTCGATTCGTGGGGCACTGGCACCAGTACTGGGGAAAGAGAGAGCTGTTCCATTGGGACGGACTACACCTGAACCATGCTGGGACCAGAGTTCTAGCGAATCGAATAACTAGGGAGGTAGATAGGGCTTTCAAATAAATAAGGTGGGGGGGGGGAGGGTCCCGGTGGAGAGAAATCTAGAATGCTAAAGAGAAAAGACAAGGAAGCAGTGCAGGAAAGTGATTGGGGTAAGGATAACCAGATTGTGTCAGGAAGGGACAGAGCGCACAAACAAAGGAGTGCACTAACAAATAGGGTCTGGGTAAGAAAAAATGGTAATAAGACAAATAGGGCCATAGTACAAAAAAATGTTAAGATGTCTAAAAATGTTAAAAAGACAAATCTAAAGGCACTGTATCTGAATACACAAAGCATTCATAATAAGGTAGATGAATTAACAACACAAATAGATGTAAACAGATATGATATAATTGCAATTATGGCTGTAGGGTGACCAAGGCTGGGAGCTGAATATCCAAGGATATTCGATATTTAGGAAGGACAGGCAAAAAGGAAAAGGAGGTGGGGTGGCGTTGTTAGTAAAGGATGAAATCAGAGCAATAGTGAGAACAGCTTAGTGAGGGTGAGATGGAGCATTGCAGCAAGGAAGATCGAGAAGAGCGTTGGTGCGATGGCACAGCCTTGCTTGACCCCGGTTCGTACATGAATTGGGTCTGTGGTGGAACCGTTGGTCAGGATCATGGCTTGCATGTCATCGTGAAGCAGGCGGAGGATGGTGACAAACTTTTGAGGGCAGCCGAATTTGCGGAGGACACTCCATAATCCCTCACGGTTGACAGTGTCGAAGGCCTTTGTGAGATCAAAGAAGGCCATGTACAGCGGTTGGTGCTGTTCCCTGCATTTCTCTTGTAATTGACGTGTGGTGAAGATCATGTCCATTGTGCCCCTTAGTGGGCGGAATCCGCATTGCGACTCTGGGAGGAGCTCTTCACCCATTGGGAGAAGGTGATTGAGGAGGATTCTTGTGATGACTTTCCCTGTGGCAGACAGCAGGGAAACTCCTCTGTAATTACCGCAATCGGACTTGTCACCTTTCTTGAAGATGGTCACAATTACGGCATCTCTGAGATCCCCTGGCATGCTCTCCTCCTTCCATATAAGAGAAATGAGTTCATGAATTCGCGCCAGTAGTGCTTCTCCGCCATGCTTTAGTGCCTCAGCGGGGATTCCATCTGCTCCTGAGGCCTTGTTGTTCTTCAGTTGTCGGATGGCCTTTTCAACCTCATGCCGGGCTGGGGTTGTGCTGAGATGGTGGCGGGTAGCATGCTGTGGGATGGAGTTGAGGACACTCGCGTCGAAGACAGAGTCGCCGTTAAGGAGATCTTCGAAGTGCTCCTTCCAGCGGGCACTGACTGCCTCTCTGTCCTTGATGAGTACCTCTCCGTTCTTGGCCCGCAGTGGGGTAGGGCCTTGGGTGTTTGGGCCGTAGATGGTCATGACTGCGATAAAGAATCCACGCACGTCATGGTTGTCGGCTAGCTGCTGGATCTCCTGCGCTTTCTCCACCCACCATCTGTTCTTTAGGTCGCGAGTTTTTTGTTGGACCTCGGCCTTCAGGCGTCTGTAGAGCTGCTTTCTTGCTCTCGAGTTGTGTTGCTGTTTCCAGATCAGGAATGCCTTGCGCTTGCGGCTTATTAGCTCCTGGATCTCCTGGTCGTTCTCGTCGAACAAGTCTTGGTGTTTCCTGGTCGAGTGACCGAGCCGAATGGCCTACTCCTGCTCCTATTTTTTTCTATGTTTCTATTACAACAGTGACTCCACTTCAAAAGTACTTCATTGGCTGTAAATCACTTTGGGCCGTCCTGAGGTCGTGATAGGTGTGCAAGTCTTTCTTTTTCTTTCTTGGATGTCATTGGAAGGATGGGTGGGGAGGATGAGTCGATGCATCAAATGCCCACAGGCTTTTATCAGGAGTCGCTGGATAACAGTAAGAGTGGGAAATCCTGACTGCTTTTTTTCCCCTATCCAATCCGGGGGCAACCTGGGCAATTGTGCTATTTGCAATACGGAGTCTTCATGTGGGGGAGATCTGCTAACCCAGCACAGAACAGGAATCAAAGCTGGTAAGCACATGGGGGCTAAAGTTAGTGATGTTAGTAGTGACAGAATTAAAGAAATAGAAGAAAGTGTGTTTATATATCACCTCATCACACCCTCATGGCATCCCAAAGGGCCTCTCGTTGCTTTTGAAGTGTAGCCACTGCTGTTATGTTCAGACAGCAAGATCCCACATACAGAAAATGAGATAATAACCAAGATATTTTGGGCTTTTTTGCAGAGAGAAGAATGTTGGCTCGGCCACCACACAAACTCCCTACTCTTCTTCCAATAGTGCCATGGGATCAATCTTCTTTTATATCCACCTAAACGTGGACGTTCAGGCTTGGGCTGATAAGTGGCAGGTAACATTCGTGCCACAGAAGTACCAGGCAATGACTATCTCCAACAAGCGAGAGTCTAACCACCTCCCCTTGACATTCAATGGCATTACCATCATCGAATCCCCCACCGTCAACATCCTGGGGGGGTCACCATTGACCAGAAACATAACTGGACCAGCCACATAAATACTGTGGCAACAAGAGCAGGTCAGAGGCTAGGTATTCTGTGGCGAGTGTCTCACCTCCTGACTCCCCAAAGCCTTTCCACCATCTACAAGGCACAAGTCAGGAGTGTGATGGAATACCCTCCACTTGCCTGGATGAGTGCAGCTCCAACAACACTCAAGAAGCTTGACACCATCCAGGAAAAAGCTTGATTGGCACCCCATCCACCACTTTAAACATTCACTCCCTCCACCACCGGTGTACCGTGGCTGCAGTGTGTACCATCTACAAAATGCACTGCAGCAACTCGCCAAGGCTTCTTCGGCAGCACCTCCCAAACCTGCAACCTCTTCCACCTAGAAGGACAAGGGCAGCAGGCGCATTGGAACACCACCACCTCCAAGTTCCCCTTCAAGTCACACACCATCCTGACTTAGAAGTATATCGCCGATCCTTCATCGTCGCTGGGTCAAAATCCTGGAACTCCCTACCTAACAGCACTGTGGGAGTACCATCACCACACGGACTGCAGCGGTTCAAGAAGGTGGCTCACCACCACCTTCTCAAGGGCAACTAGGGATGGGCAATAAATGCTGGCCTTGCCAGCGACGCCCTGATCCCATAAACGAATAAAAAAAAACAAGGCTTCAGCTCAGGTATCGCTTGGAGTGTCAGCCCAGACTTGTGCCTGAACCTGCAAACTTACATAGAATTACATAGAATGTCCAGCACAGCAAGAGGTCATTCGGCCCAACAGGTCTATGCTGGTGTTTATGCTCCACACGAGCCTCCTCCAACCCCTCTTCATCTCACCCCATCAGCATATTCTTTCTCCCCCATGTGCTTATCTAGCTTCCCCTTAAATGCATCTATGCTATTCGCCTCAGCTACTCCTTGTGGTAGTGAGTGTCACATTTATAACTCTCTCTGGATAGAGAAGCTTCTTCTAGGAGCATGGGTACATCGCATAGTGGTTATGTTACTGGTGTGGCGGATCGCCACCTAAAATGGGCATAATCCACTCTTCCGTCTGTGGACAAATTTCCAGCACCTTCCCTTTAAGGTTTTACCCAAAGAATTCTGGGAGCTTTTCAGTCTGCCATTTTGTACCATGCTGTGATTAAAAAGTCTCTTGTTTAACACAAATGGATTCAGCCTTAATTCGTGTTTCGCGGCAGCCTCAACATTGGTGACCCCGACGCTCAGAACGTATTCCGAGCACTGCAATGGCGGACACGAACGCAGTTTCCGTGAAACTGCCGGAGTTTTGGGAAAACCAGCCCGAAGCCTGGTTTCTCCAAGCTGAATCTCGTTTCCGGCTGCGAAATATCACCACAGATGGGACGAAGTACGACTATCTCGTCACATCACTCGGTAGCGCCGCAGTTTCCAAGGCTTGGACAACGCTGCAGAACCCACCAGAGGAAGGCAAGTACGCACATCTCAGGACAGCGCTCCTTAAAAAATTTACGGCCTCGGCATATCAGCGAAACTGCCACCTCCTCGACCTTCCAGGCCTCGGTGATGCCTCACCGTCAGACCTCCTCTCCCACATGCTCTCCCTCACCGACGAGAGCCCACCCGGATCCCTCTTCTGCACGCTGTTCATCCGCCAGCTCCCTCTCAGCATCCGCCCAGCGATCGTGGCGTCCGGCCTCACGAACCTGGAAGCAATGGCCGATGAGGCCGACAAGCTGCTGTCCGCTCACTCCAGCCGCGACGTCACTCCGGACCTGGCAGCCAATGCCTGGGCGCGCCCCTCACCATCCAGCACGCGGCCACAAGGGCCTGTCACCAGGCCCACGGGGCCTTCACGCCCCACTAACCCAGGCCACTGTTACTACCACGCATGGTTCGGCGCCAGGGCACAACGGTGCACACCTCCCTGCTCTTTCAAGTCCGCCCCCGTTCCAGCCCCCGCGATGGCCGTGGGCCATGCGGGCTCCCTGCTGTTCGTCACGGATGACAAAACCGGCCGCCGGTTCCTGTGCGACACTGGGGCTCAGCGCAGCATCATCCCGGCCTCCTCTATCGACATCCAAAAGGGCGAACGAGGACCGGCGCTGGCTGCTGCTAACGGCTCGGAAATCCGGACGTATGGCACCCGGACAGTCACCCTCGACCTCGCTGGTCACCGCTACCGATGGGAGTTCATCACTGCCAAGGTGCTCTCCCCCCTCATCGGTGCAGATTTCCTGTGCGCCCACGGCCTACTGGTAGACATCCCTCGTCACCGCCTCGTGGACATGAACACCATGTCCCCCATCCTGGGCGCCATGGCCCCCCGTCAACCCGCCGACATGGCGTCACAGTGCCACGCCCGGACCACGGATGACTACTCGGCACTCCTGGCCGAATTCCCGGCCCTTACCAATCCGACCTTCTCCGCGGAGGCCGCCAAACACAGGGTGGAACACTTCATCCCCACCACAGGCCCCCCAGTGTACGCCCACGCCCGCAGGCTGGACCCGGCCAAACTAGAGATCGCGCGGACCGAGTTTGCCACCATGGAACAGCTCGGCATCATCCGCCGCTCCAACAGTCCCTGGGCCTCCCCACTCCACATCGCCCCCAAACCAGGCGGAGGTTGGCGCCCCTGCGGGGATTACCGCCGCCTCAATGACGTCACCACCCCTGATCGGTACCCCGTGCCGCACATTCAGGACTTCTCGGCTAGACTGGCCGGCCGCTCAGTCTTTTCCAAGGTCGACCTGGTGCGCGGCTACCACCAAGTCCCCGTCCACCCCACGGACGTCCCCAAGACGGCCGTAATCACCCCCTTCGGCCTGTTCGAGTTCCTGCGGATGCCCTTCGGCCTCAAAAACGCGGCCCAGGCATTCCAACGGCTCATGGACTCGGTCCTTCGGGACCTGAAGTTCCTGTTCGTCTACCTGGACGACATCCTGGTAGCCAGTTCCTCCAAGCAGGAACACCTCGAACACCTTCGCATCCTGTTCGGGCGCCTCAGCGACCACGGGCTCATCCTCAGCCCAGCCAAATGCCAGTTCGGCCTGGACAAGATCGAATTCCTCGGCCACCATATCACCCATGCTGGGGCCATTCCCCTGCCCACCAAGGTGCAGGCCGTCCAACAATTTCCCCGCCCCACCACCATCAAAGGCCTCCAGGAGTTCCTCTGGATGGTGAATTTCTATAACCGCTTCATCCCCAAAGCGGCGTCCCTCATGAGGCCCCTGTATGAAGCCCTCCGGGGCAGGAGCGGCAAGATGGCGGTCGAATGGACGGCAGACGCGTCCGCCGCCTTCGATTCCACCAAGACCACGCTCGCCAACGCCACCCTGCTCACGCACCCACGACCCAATGCCAGGGTAGCGCTCACCACGGACGCCTCCGACCACGCGGTCGGTGCCGTGAATGAGCAGTGGGTCGACGGCGCCTGGCAACCACTTGCCTTCTTCAGCCGCCAACTACGCCCCCCGGAGGTCAAGTACAGCACCTTCGACCGCGAGCTCCTCGCGCTGTTCCTGGCGGTCCGCCATTTCCGGTTTTTGCTTGAGGGCCTCCCCTTCACTACGTTTGTCGACCACAAGCCCCTGACATTCGCAATGGCAAAGACAACCGACCCCTGGTCCGCCAGGCAGCAGCGCCAGCTCGCGGCAGTGTCCGAGTTCACCACGGACATCCAACACGTCTCCGGCCGAGACAATGTGGTAGCCGACTGCCTCTCCCGCCCCGCCATCCACGCCGCACACCTAGCAGTCGACTACGCTCAACTCGCAGCAGACCAGATCACCGACCCTGATCTGCTCTCCGCACCCACCAACCTACCAGGGCTACGCCTGGCCGACGTCGCCTGTGGCCCGACCGCAGTCACGGTCAAGTGCGACATATCCCTATGTCAACCTCGGCCCGTCGTCCCAGCGTCCTGGCGCCCCCGGGTATGCGACATTCTCCACAACCTCTCCCACCCCGGCGCCTGCGCATCCATCAAATTGGTAGCCAACCGCTTCGTCTGGCGCGGCCTTCGCAAAGATGTGCGTACTTGGGCCAACTCCTGCCTAGCCTGCCAACGGGCCAAGGTACAGCAACACACGAAAGCACCCCTCGAGCAGTTTACCGTCCCCTCGCGGAGATTCGACCACATCCACGTGGACATCGTCGGGCCCCTGCCGCCGTCGCAAGGCCACACGCACTTGCTGACCATCGTTGACCGCACCACACGCTGGCCTGAGGCAATTCCACTGACCTCTACCACCACCGCCGACATCGCCAGAGCCTTCGTCAGCACCTGGGTCGCACGGTTCGGCGTCCCCTCCGACATGACGTCGGACAGAGGTCCGCAATTTACCTCTGAACTCTGGACCGCCGTCACACGCAATCTCGGAGTGACCATTCACCGCACCACAGCGTACCACCCCCAAGCCAACGGACTGTGTGAGCGGTTCCACAGATCCTTGAAGGCATCTCTTCGAGCCAGCCTCCAAGACGGCGCCTGGACCGACCGACTTCCGTGGGTCCTCCTCGGCCTGCGCACCGCGGTTAAAGAAGACCTCCACGCATCGGCAGCAGAGCTCGTGTACGGTCAGCCGCTGCGCGTACCCGGCGAGTTCCTGCCCACCGCCACGTCACCCTGGTCAGCCGCCCAGCAACGCCACGACTTCGCTTCACCGGCGCTGCAGTTCGCCCCGGTGCCCATTGCCCGACACGGCGAATCCACCTCACACGTCCCACTAAGCCTGCACCAGGCACGGTTTGATTTCGTCCGGCACGACGCTCACCGCGGACCCCTTCAACCCCCGTACGACGGGCCCTACAAGGTGCTACAGGCTGGGGACAAATTTTTCACCCTGCAAGTGGGTGACAGGACCGAAAAAGTGTCGGTTGACCGACTCAAGCCAGCACACTCGGAGCCCGGTGAGCAGGTCCCTGTAGCTCGTCCACCTCCACGCGGCCGACCTGCCCTCAAGCCGGTTCACCCGGCTGCTCCACGCCCGGCCGTTCCACGTCCACCGGCGTCCTACAAGAGCCGCTCCGGCCGGCCCATCAGACTGCCGCACCGTCTCGTCCACACCTCCTAAGCGGATTCTGGGGGAGCTGTGTGGCGGATCGCCACCTAAAACGGGCACAATCCACTCTTCCGTCTGTGGACAAATTTCCAGCACCTTCCATTTAAGGCACCTTACCTTTAAGGAGAAGGGGGCGGGGCCTCAGGTTTTACCCAGAGAATTCTGGGAGCTTTTCAGTCTGCCATTTTGTACCATGCTGTGATTAAAAAGTCTCTTGTTTAACACAAATGGATTCAGCCTTAATTCGTGTTTCGCGGCAGCCTCAACACTGGGCTATTAATCTGGATGTAGCTGAACTAATGATCAGGACACATGAGTTCACAGTACCACCACAGCAGGTAGGGAATTTAAATTTAATTAAATAAATCTGGAATAAAAAGCTAGTATCAGTAATGGTGATCACGAAACTACCAGAGTGTCGCAAAAACCCATCTCGTTCACTAATGTTCTTTAGGGAAGGAAATCTGCCGTCCTTCCCTGGTCTGGCCTATATGTGACTCCAGACCCAGAGCAATGTGGTTGACTCTTTACGGCCCTCTGAAATGGCCCAGCGAGACACTCAGATATATTCAAGAAGGCGGCTCACCACCAACTTCCCGAGGGCAATTAGGGATGGGCAATAAATGCTGGCTTTGCCAGCGACGCTCACATCCTGTGAATAAAAAAAACCAGGAGTAGGCCATTCAGTCTCTCAAGCCTGATCTGCCATTTAATGAGAGCATGGCTCCATCGACCTGCCTTGGCTCCATATCCCTCAATAACTTTGGCTAGCAAAAATCTATTGATCTCAGATTTAAAATGATTAATTGAGCTAGCATCTACTGCTTTTTGTGGGGGACTCTTTGTCCTAGACTCCCCCACCAGCGGAAAAAAGTTCTCGCTATCTATCCTATCAATTGCTTTCAAAATCCTAAAAACCTCATTCAAATCACCCCTTAAACTATATTCCAGGGTATGCAAGCCTGGTTTATGTAATACAAAAAGAAAATACTGCAGATGCTGGAAATCTGAAATAAAAACAGAAAATGCTGGAGAAACTCAGCAGGTCAGGCAGCATCTGTGAAGAGAGAAACAGAGTTAACGTTTCAGGTCGATGACCTTTTGTCAGAACTGGAAAAAAGCAGGAAATGGAACAGATTTTTAAGCAAGTGTAAAGGCTGGGAAAGGGGGGAGGGGATGGAAGAACAAAAGGGAAGGTCTCTGATAGGATAGAAGGCAGAAGAGGTTAAGAGACATTAAGAGATATTCAAGGCAAAAGGAGATGGTAATGGGACAGGTTAAGAAACAAAGGATGGCTCGAGGAACAGCACCTCATCTTTTGATTAGGCACTTTACAGCCTTCTGGACTCAACATAGAATTCAACAATTTCAGATCGTAACCTCGACCCCTATCATAGAAATATATATATTTTTTTTATCCACACTCTTTGTCTGTCTTTTTATCTTCTCCCCCACATGGCAGCTGCCTTTCATTCTGCCAGCGCAATTTACACTTCACCAGCGCACTTTGCTTTGTTAGTGTCAGCTGTGGCTCAGTGGGTAGCACTCTCGCCTCTAGAGTCCGAAAGTTGTGGGTTCAAAGTCCCACTCCAGGGATTTGAGCGTGTAAATCTACGCTGACACTCCAGTGCAGTGCTGAGGGAGTGCTGCACTGTCGGAGGTGCCGCCTTTCGGATGAGACGTTAAACCGAGGCTCCGTCTGCCCTCTCAGGTGGACGTAAAAGATCCCTCGGCACTATTTTGAAGAAGAGCAGGGGAGTTCTCCCCGGTGTCCTGGCCAATATTTATCCCTCAACCAACATCACTAAAAAAACAGATTATTTGGTCATTATCACATTGCTGTTTGTGGGAGCTTGCTGTGTGCAAATTGGCTGCCGTGTTTCCCACATTACAACAGTGACTACACTCCAAAAGTACTTCATTGGCTGTAAAGCGCTTTGAGACGTCCGGTGGTCATGAAAGGCGCTATAGAAATGCAAGTCTGTCTTTCTATCTTTCTTTACACCTAGGCTTGACAAGGCTCTCCTGACCGGCCTCCCATCTTCCACCCTCCATAAACTTGAGCTCATTCAAAACTCTACTGCCGTATCCTAACTGGCACCAAGTCCCACTCACCCATCACCCCCGAGCTCGCTGATCTACATTGGTTCTCAGTCCGGCAACGGCTCGATTTTAAAATCCTCTTCATGTAACATAACCTCCCAGACTGTACAAAACTCTTCTCCTAGCCTGCCATCCGTTGCTGTAAGGATTTTATACATGTGGCTTGTTATTTTTGATCTTTGCCTTTATTACAGTGTCAGACCTCACTACAAAGCACCCGGCAGAATTTAGATTCCAGTTATTTCTGACAGACGGCTAAATATTTGAGTCTGAGACAAGATCCTCCTTTGTACATCTTCATAGGTATAATCATCGCAATTCTACATCTGTGGCTTCCCAATCTGGTTTCTCCTTCTTTCCCTCTTTCCTTCTGTCTCTCTTGCTTCTCACACTCTTTCATTTCTTTTTCACATTCTGTTTATATATTCTTCTCATTTGAGGGGCTTTCATTCGAACAGTTTCTTCATAAAACCATAGAAACTTACAGCACAGAAGGAGGCCATTCGGCCCGTCGTGCCTGTGCTGGCTCTGTGAAAGAGCAGTTGTGCTCAGTCCTACATCCCCGCTTTTTGTCCGTGACCCTGTAAGTTCCTCATCCTCAACCTGTCCAACTCCCGCCTCCTTCTCAGGTAGAGCATTCCAGATCACAACAACTCTCCGAGTGAAAACATTTCTCCCCTTCTCCCCTCTAGATCTTTTGCCAATGATTTTGAATTTATGGCCCCTGGTCATTGACCCACTTGCCAGAGGGAATAGTTTTTCCTCGATCTACTCTATCAAAACCTCTCATCATGTTGAACTTCTCTGGTGTCAGCCGTGGCTCAGTGGGTAGCACCCTCACCTCGGAGTCAGAAGGTTGTGGGTTTAAGTCCCCACTCCAGAGACTTGAGCACTAAAATCCAGGCTGACACACCCAGTGCAGTGCTGAGGGAGTGCTGCACTGTCGGAGGTGCCATCTTTCGGATGAGATGTTAAACCGAGGCCCCCGTCTGCCCTCTCTGCTGGACGTAAAAGATCCCACGGCACATTTCGGCAAAGAGCAGGGGAGTTCTCCTGGTGTCTTGGCCAATATTTATTCCTCAATCATACACCAAAAAACAAATTATCTGGTCATACATTCAATTGCTGTTTGTGGGAGCTTGCTGTGCAGAAATTGGCTGGCGCGCTTCCTACATTACAACAGTGACTACACCTCAAAAGTACTTCATTGGCTGTAAAGCGCTTTGGAATGTCCGGTGGTCGTGAAAGGCGCTACAGAAATGCAAGTACGTTCTTTCTTTTTCTAAGCATGGGCAGTAAATCCCAATGTTGCCTCCATCCCAAGATCAAATATTTAAAACTAAAATCTCACTGTCTAGGCTCATATATAAGAGTGGGGTTTCGGATGAGATGATGGAGAGTTGCCTGGGTCCCTGCTCAAGGGAAGATAAAGAGGTTGGAAAATGGGGAATTAAATGAGACATGAAACCCAAGAGAGCTTTGACTGATGTTACGAATGATGAATTATCCATCTCATTCAGACATCAGTCACTTTTGTTGACTCCAAACACAGGAAGGTGCTCAGGAAACAAATACTAAAAGCAATTGGCTGCAAATTGGTTGTGAAATTCACCCAGAATTACTGAGAGGTTACACCTATCAGGAAAGATTGAACAGGCTGGGCCTCTTTGCTCTAGAAAAGAGAAGACTGAGGGGTGACCTGATAGAGGTCTTCAAGGTTATGGTAGACGTAGGGTACGTGTAGAGAAGATGTTTCCACTTGTGGGGGAGACAAAACTAGGGGCCATAAATAAAAGATAGTCACTAATAAATCCAACAGGAAATTCAGAAGAAACTTCTTTACCCAGAGAGTGGTTAGAATGTGGAACTCGCTACCACAGGGAGTAGTTGAGGTGAATAGCAAAGATACATTTAAGGGGAAAGTTGGATAAACACATGAGGGAGAAAGGAATAGAAGGATGGGGTTAGATGAAGAGGGGTGTGAGGAGGCTCGTGTGGAGCAGAAACACCGGATGGACCACTTGGGCCGAATGGCCTGTTTCTGTGCTGTAAATTCTAGGTAATTCGATGTAATCCTGGTGTATAAGTTGCCTGAGTCATGGGTCTATTGTCCCAGAACCGTTCTACATCTAAATGTGTGCCACTTTGGTAAATCATCTCATATTATTTTGATTACGTACAGGATTTGACAGAATCCAGCTACAGATAATGAAATTCATAACCAGACTTGCTGAATACAATTTGAATGTTAATGATAGAAACTCTTTTACTGACCCGATACCCACTGCAAATGTTTAGTTTTCCTCCGGCAGTTTCTCCTCCTTTGAGCATCTCACCTTATTCCACCCCTCTCACCTCTCATTTAAAATTCTTGTTCTCTACCACCCACCCAAGTACCATAAAAACTTTAATACTGAGATATCTTCACTGCTCTCCTCCCTCAGCCTCTGCACCGAATGACTTCTCATCCTCGGTGATTTCAACCTCCATCTCAATTCATCATGCTCTCTCTCCTCTGAGTTCACTAGCCTCCTATCCTCCCTTAATCTCTCCCTCCATGTAAACTCCCCAACCCATATTCAGGGCCACCCCCTCAACCTTGCCATCTCTCGTGGCCTCGCTACTCCCATCGTGTCAATTGCAGATAAGGCCATCTCTGACCATTTCCTCGTATCGCTCTCCACCCACATCCCCCTTCCACCCACCTCCCCCCAACCCTACTTCCTTCTGTGTCCGCCGCTGGAAAAAACTCTCTCCCAACTCTCTTACAACTGCACTTATGAAATCCCAACTGTCCAGCCGCTGGCCCTCCATTCACCATGACATTTCTGCAGCTACCGATCTGCTCAACCACACCCTCACCACCACCTCTGATGCCCTAGTCCCTACTAAAACAATTACCCTCTCTCACCTTGGCTGTTCCCCCTGGTACGGCTCTCATCTTTGCTCCCTTAAGTCCAAGGGACGCAGACTTAAACGGATATGGCGGACAACTGGTTTAGCCATTCACCGCCAGATCTGGCTGGACCACATAAAGCATTATCGGGCCCTCCTCTCGTCTGCCAAAACTGCTCACTATTCCAGAATCATTCTGGAAAGCAAAGATAAACCCCAGCTCCTATTCTCTACTGCTAACCGTCTTCTTAAACCCCCCTCCCCTGTCTCCACCACCCTCACCTCCAATAACAAGTGTGAGGAGCTCATGGACTTCTTTGTCTCTAAGATTGAGACCATCCGTTCAGCTGCCTCTGCCACTTCCCTTCCTTCCCCTAGCCCCCTGGGCCAAACTTCCTCTAAGGTTCCCCCCTGCCCTAGCCCTGAACTCACATCTTTCTCCAGTTGCTCTCCGATCTCCCCTCATGATCTCTCTGCGTTCATCTTGACCATGAGACCCACCTCCTGCTCCCTCGACCCTATTCCCACCAAACTGCTGACCACCCAACTTCCTTTTCTGGCTCCCACGTTAGCTGATATTGTTAACGGTTCTCTCTCCTCAGGTACTGTCCCCCTCTCCCTCAAATCTGCCGTCATCACCCCTCTCCTCAAAAAACCAACCCTTGATCCCTCTGTCCTTGCAAACTACCGCCCCATCTCCAACCTCCCTTTCCTCTCCAAAGCCCTTGAACGTGTTGTCGCCTCACAAATCCGTGCCCATCTTTCCCGCAATTCCATGTTTGAATCCCTCCAATCAGGTTTCTTCCCTTGCCACAGTACCGAAACGGCTCTCATCAAAGTCACAAATGACATCCTCTGTGACAAAGGTAAACTATCCCTCCTCGTCCTTCTTGACTTGTTTGCAGCCTTTGACACCGTTGACCACTCCATCCTTCTCCAACGCCTCTCCACCGTCGTCCAGCTGGGAGGGACTGCACTCGCCTGGTTCCATTCTTATATATCTAATCGTAGCCAGAGAATCACCTGCAATGGCTTCTCATCCCGCTCCCGCATCGTTACCTCTGGTGTCCCCCAAGGATCGATCCTTGGTCCCCTCCTATTTCTCGTCTACATGTTGCCCCTTGGCGACATCATCCGAAAACACTGTCAGTTTCCACATGTACGCTGACGACACCCAGCTCTACCTCACTACCTCTTCTCGACCCCTCCACGGCCTCTAAATTGTCAGACTGCTTGTCCGACATACAGTTCTGGATGAGCAATAATTTTCTCCAATTAAATATTGGGAAGACCGAAGCCATTATTTTCGGTCCCCGCCACAAACTCCGTTCCCTAGCCACTGACTCCATCCCTCTCCCTATCATCTGTCTGAGGCTGAACCACACTGTTCGCAACTTGGTGTCATATTTGACCCTGAAATGAGCTTCCGACCACATATCCGCAGCATAACAAAGACCGCCTACTTCCACCTCTGTAACATCGCCTATCTCCGCCCTTGCCTCCGCTGCTGAAACCCTCATCCATGCCTTTGTTACCTCTAGACTTGACTATTCCAACACTATCCTGGCTGGCCTCCCACATTCTACCCTACGTAAACTTGAGGTCATCTAAAACTCGGCTGCATGTGTCCTAACTCGCACCAAGTCCCGTTCACCCATCACCCCTGTGCTCGCTGACCTACATAGGCTCCCAATTAAGCAGCGCCTCGATTTCAAAATTCTCATCCTTGTTTTCAAATCCCTCCATGGCTTTGCCCCTTCCTATCTTTTTAATTTCCTTCAGCCCCACACCCCCCCGAGATATCTGCGCTCCTCTAATTCTGCCCTCTTGAGCATCCCTGATTATAATCGCTCAACCTTTGGTGGCCGTGCCTTCTGTTGCCTAGGCCCTAAGCTCTGGAATTCCCTGCCTAAACCTCTCGGCCTCGCTACCTCTCTTTTCTCCTTTAAGACGCTCCTTAAAACCTACCTCTTTGACCAAGCTTTTGGTCACCTGCCCTAATATATCCTTATGTGGCTCGATGTCAAATTTTTTGTCTTAAAATACTCCTGTGCAGCGCCTTGGGACGTTTTACTACGTTAAAGGTGCTATATAAATACAAGTTGTTGTTGTTTTCGTTATATTTTCTTACATTACATATTTCGAGCATTCTATATTTTCCTGAAGGCATTCCCGCCAATGGTGGACCATTGGAGGAGCGCAAAGATCTCAGAGGGTTGTAGGGCTGGAGGAGATGACAGAGATAGGGTGGGGCGAGGTAGCAAGCATGCTTGGTGCCGGTGGAACTGAACTCCGACCCTTTTGGCACTAGTTAGCACCTGCAGCAGAGGAGAATATTTGGAGGGTGGATTGTAACGGGGTCACTGCTCTGTTTGCCGTGCTGGGAAATGCTCTCCGACAGCTGTGCCGACAGCTGTTCTGGGATACGAGTGAGCCTTTCGCGAAACAAATCCCTTTAATGAGGTGAAGATACCATCTTAATAGCAAGGTCGGCATGCGAAACATAAGCTGAGGCCAGAAGTACAAGTGAGACTCTCGAGATCATAAAGTGGCCACTTGAAAAGGATAAGATATGAAGGTGGAGAAAAGGAGAGTGTCCAAATGTTGGCTGTACAAGGGGTGACAAGAAGCCTGCATCATAATCTGTACAAATTTCACCAAACATCAAACAAAGACCTGAATAGATTCCAACTGGCAAATTCCTCGGAATGATTTCAACACATCTGGTCTTCCAGAGTTATTGAGACCACATCAATAAACTAAATATAGCAATTTTAGGGACTCTGTCTGGTACAAATATTTAGGGACATAGGAATTACGAGACGAAAAAAGACTCAGGTCCATCCAATTCGCCTTCTACTGTCCTGGTAGTCGCAAGATACAACGATAATGGAGTTGTTGACTAATCCTAGCCATCAACCTCTTATCAATCAGTCTACAAGAGCAGGTCAGAGGCTAGGTATTCTGCGGCGAGTGTCTCACCTCCTGCCTCCCCAAAGCCTTTCCACCATCTACAAGGCACAAGTCAGGAGTGTGATGGAATACTCTCCACTTGCCTGGATGAGTGCAGCTCCAACAACACTCAAGAAGCTCGACACCATCCAGGACAAAGCAGCCTGCTTGATTAGCACCCCATCCACCACCTTAAACATTCACTCCCTCCACCACCGGCGTACCGTGGCTGCAGTGTGTACCATCTACAAGATGCACTGCAGCAACTCGCCAAGGCTTCTTCGGCAGCACGTCCCAAACCCACGACCTCTTCCACCTAGAAGGACAAGGGCAGCAGGCGCATGGGAACACCACCACCTCCAAGTTCCCCTCCAAGTCACACACCATCCTGACTTGGAAATATATCGGCCGTTCCTTCATCGTTGCTTGGTCAAAATCCTGGAACTCCCTCCCTGAGAGGCCGGTGTCGGGAGCAGCAGGAGAGCGGCAATACAGTGAGTATTTAAACTCACTTTCGCGGGCCTTTTTTTCAGAGGCTTACCAATCTCACAGACTGGTGGCGGCGTTCCAGAGCCACGTCACGATTCAAAAAGTGACGCGGGCAAGGGGAAGCAGCTGATTGGGTGAGCGCTTATACTACTCTATAGTTTGAAAGTTAAGGTTAATAGTTTATAAAGTTTAGAAGATCTTAATTTTTGTGGTTATAGTTTCTAAGGCCTCTGTTGTGTAGCGGGGAGTGCTAGTAAACAAGGGCCCTTGAGTATATCATTTAATTGTAGTGTAATTAGTGGTATTGATTTGATTTAATTTAATTTAATGGCAGCACAGCTCGGCCCCATGGCATGCTCCTCCTGCACTATGTGGGAAATTAGGGACACTTCCTGTGTCCCTGACGACCATGTGTGCGGGAAGTGTATCCAGCTGCAGCTACTGGCAGATCGCATTGCGGCGCTGGAGCTGCGAATGGATACATACTGGAGCATTCGCGATGCTGAGGACGTCGTGGATAGCACGTTTGATGAGTTGGTCACACCGCAGGTAAAGGCTGCACAGGCAGGAAGGGAATGGGTGACCGCGAGGCAGAGTAGTAGGCGCAGGCAGGTAGTGCAGGGGTCCCCTGTGGCCATCCCCCTCTCAAACAGATATACCGCTTTGGATATTGTTGGGGGAGATGGCTTATCGGGGGAAGGCAGCAGCAGCCAACTTCCTGGCACTATGGGTGCTTCTGCTGCAGAGGACGGGAGGAAAAAGTGCGGGAGAGCTATAGTGATAGGGGATTCTATTGTAAGGGGAATAGATAGGCGTTTCACCGGCTGTAAACGAGACTCCAGGATGGTATGTTGCCTCCCTGGTGCAAGGGTCAAGGATGTCTCAGGGCGGCTGCAGGGCATTCTGGAGGGGGAGGGTGAACAGCCAGTTGTCGTGGTGCATATAGGTACCAACGATATAGGTAAAAAATGGGATGAGGTCCTAAAAGCTGAATATAGGGAGTTGGAGGTAAATTAAAAAATAGGACCTCAAAGGTAGTAATCTCAGGATTGCTACCAGTATCACGTGCTAGTCAGAGTAGAAATAGAAGGATATTTCAGATGAATACGTGGCTAGAGGAATGGTGCAAGGGGGAGGGATTCAAATTCCTGGGACATTGGAACCGGTTCTGGGGGAGGTGGGACCAGTACAAACTGGACGGTTTGCACCTGGGCAGGACCAGGACCGATGTCCTAGGGGGAGTGTTTGCTAGTGCTGTTGGGGAGGGTTTAAACTAAAATGGCAGGGGGTTGGGAACCTGTGCAGGGAGACAGAGGAAAGGAAAGCAAGGATAGAAACAAAAGACAGGAAGGAGAAAAGCAAAAGTGGAAGGCAGAGAAATCAAGGGTGTAAATCAAACAGGGCTACAGTAAATAATAATTCTAAAAGGACTAAGAGTGTTAAAAAACAAGCCTGAAGGCTTTGTGTCTTAATGCGAGGAGCATTCGTAATAAGGTGGATGAATTAGCTGCGCAAATAGATGTAAACGGATATGATATAATTGGGATTACGCAGACATGGCTCCAGGGTGACCAAGGCTGGGAATTCAACATCCAGGGGTATTCAATATTCAGGAAGGACAGGCAAAAAGGAAAAGGAGGTGGGATAGCATTGCTAGTTAAAGAGGAGATCAACATAATAGTAAGGAAGGATATTAGCTCTGATGATGTGGAATCTGTATGGGTAGAGCTGAGAAATACCAAGGGGCAGAAAACGTTAGTGGGAGTTGTATACAGACCCCCAAACAGTAATGCTGAGGTTGGGGATGGCATTAAATGGGAAATTAGAGATGCGTGCAATAAGGGCACAGCAGTTATCATGGGTGAGTTTAATCTACATATAGATTGGGATAACCAAATTAGTAACAATACTGTGGAGGAGGAATTCCTAGAGTGTATACGGGATGGTTTCCTGGACCAATATGTCGAGGAACCAACTAGAGATCAGGCCATCTTAGACTGGGTATTATGTAATGAGAAAGGATTAATTAGCAATCTTGTTGTGTGAGGCCCCTTGGGGAGGAGCAATCATAATATGATAGAATTCTTCATTAAGATGGGGAGTGAAGTAGTTGACTCAGAGACTAGGGTCCTGAATTTAAATAAAGGAAATTATGATGGTATGAGGCACGAGTTGGTTAGGATGGATTGGGGAACATTACTTAAAGGGTTGACGGTGGATAGGTAATGGCAAACATTTAAAGATCGCATGGATGAACTACAGAATTTGTTCATCCCTGTTTGGCATAAAAATAAAACAAAAAAGGTGACTCAACCGTGGCTAACAAGGGAAATTAGGGATAGCATAAGATCCAAGGAGAGGACATATAAATTGGCCAGAAAAAGCAGCAAACCTGAGGATTGGGAATAGTTTAGGATTCAGCAAAGGAGGACAAAGGGATTAATTAAGAGGGGGAAAATAGAGTATGAGAGTAAGCTTGCAGGGAACATAAAAACTGACTGTAAAAGCTTCTATAGATATGTGAAGAGAAAAAGATTGGTGAAGTCAAACGTAGGTCCCTTGCAGTCAGAATCAGGGGAATTTATAATGGGGAACAAAGAAATGGCAGACTAATTAAATACATACTTTGGTTCTGTCTTCACAACGGAGGACACAAATAACCTCCCAGAGATGTCGGGGAACATTAGGTCTAATGAGAGGGAGGAACTGAATGAAATCAGTATTTGTAGGGAAATGGTGTTAGGGAAATTGATGGGATTGAAGGCCGATAAATCCCCAGGGCCTGATAATCTACATCCTAGGGTACTTAAGGAAGTGGCCCTAGAAATAGTAGATGCATTGCTGGTCATCTTCCAAAATTCTATAGACTCTGGAACAGTTCCCATGGATTGGAGGGTAGCTAATGTAACCCCACTATTTAAAAAAGGTGGGAGAGAGAAAACGGGGAATTATAGACTGGTAAGCCTGACATCGGTAGTGGGGAAAATGCTAGAGTCCATTATAAAAGATGTAATAGCAGAGCACTTGGAAAATAGTGACAGGATCGGACAAAGCCAACATGGATTTACAAAAGGTAAATCATGCTTGACTAATCTACTGGAATTTTTTGAGGATGTAACTGGTAAAATAGATAAGGGAGAACCAGTGGATGTGGTGTATTTGGACTTTCAGAAGGCTTTCGATAAGGTCCCGCATAAGAGATTAGCGTGCAAAGTTAAAGCACATGGGATTGGGGGTAAGGTACTGACTTGCATAGAGAACTGGTTGGCAGACAGGAAGCAAAGAGTTGGAATAAACGAGTCTTTTTCCGAGTGGCAGACAGTGACTAGTGGGGTACCGCAGGGATTGGTGCTAGGACCCCAGTTATTCACAATATATATTAATGATCTAGACGAGGGAACTAGATGTAATATCTCCAAGTTTGCAGACAACACAAAGCTGGGTGGGCGTGTGTGCTGTGAGGAGGATGCAGAGAAACTCCAGTATGATTTGGACAGGTTGGGTGATTGGGCAGATGCATGGCAGATGCAGTATAATGTGGATAAATGCAAGGTTATCCACTTTGGTGGCAAAAACAGGAAGGCAGATTATTATCTGAACAGCAATAGAGTGGGAAAAGGGGAAGTGCAACGAGACCTAGGTGTCCTTGTGCACCAGTCGCTGAAGGTAAGCATGCAGGTGCAGCAGGCGGTTAAGAAGGCAAATGGTATGTTGGCCTTCATAGCGAGAGGATTCGAGTACAGGAGCAAGGATGTCTTGCTGCAGTTGTACAGGGCCTTGGTGAGACCACACCTTGAGTATTGTGTGCAGTTTTGGTTGCCTTATCTGAGGAAGGATGTTCTTGCCATGGAGGGAATGCAGCAAAGATTCACCAGACTGATACCTGGGATGGCAGGATTGACGTATGAAGAGAGATTGGGTCGATTAGGCTTATATTCGCTAGAGTTTAGAAGAATGAGAGGGGATCTCATTGAAACTTATAAAATTCTAACAGGACTAGACAGACTAGATGCAGGAAGGATGTTCCCGATGGTGGGGGAGTCCAGAACCAGGGGTCATAGTCTAAGGATAAAGGGTAAGCCATTCAGGACTGAGATGAGGAGGAATTTCTTCACCCAGAGAGTGGTGAACCTGTGGAATTCTCTACCACAGAAGGCAGTTGAGGCCAATTCATTAAATATATTCAAGAAGGAGGTAAATATATTTCTTAAGGCTAAAGGGATCAAGGGATATGGGGAGAAAGCAGGGACAGGGTACTGAATTTGGATGATCAGCCATGATCTCATTAAATGGTGGAACAGGCTCGAGGGGCCGAATGGCCTACTCCTGCTCCTATCTTCGATGTTTCTATGTTTCTAACAGCGCTGTGGGAGTACCTTCACCACACGGACTGCAGTGGTTCAAGAAGGCGACCCACCACTACCTTCTCAAGGGCAATTAGGGATGGGCAATAAATGCTGGCCTTGCCTGCGATGCCTACATCCCATAAACGAATAAAAAAAAAGACCCAGACATGAGGTGAGGAAAACCCGCAGTGGTGGAGAGCTTTGGGAACCATGACCTAGAAATTGAGTGATCTATCGCCACCTGTTACCGCCATAATCGGGCGACAAAATGGCTGCGGCGGCCGCTCCTCCGGCTGCTGGTGGCTGGTCCCGTGGCAGCCGCCATTCTCAGATGGCTGGCAGCGCTGCTGATAGAAGCGATCGCGAAAATCATTGAAATGAAGCAAGATCATGACGTCAGTGAGTGTGCAACTCTCACTTGACACCCGACCTGCGAGTTTGGACTTTGCCACTCCACTTACCGGCGTGCCTTAAGTACGTCGAGCTGAGAAAGCGTTGACAAGCAGGAAGGAGGCTCCAGCAGCGGTATTTAAAGGGATCATTAGCAATCACTTGCACCTGACATGTTTGTTCAGTTTGACTGGCTCTGGGCAACTTCAGCAGCTTTATTAACTTATTGCAAGGTTCTAAGGTAACAGGGAGTGCTGTTGCAAGTGGAGATCGCCTTCATTCTTAATTCAAGGATTCTGCTCACAACATTTGCTCTCAGTCATTGGGGTCTCTACTCACAGTCCCCCTCGCGCTCGTATCTTCGGGAGAGGGAGTGGAAGCAGCGAAGATGATGAGAAGATGTGCACAAAGGGAGAAGGAGGAGGGCCAGGTGGGCTTTCAACAGGAGGCCTTACCCACCTAGGTTCTTCTGAGAGCACTTCCCTTATATCCATTTAAGTGAGAGGCAGTGTATTAGAATGATAGAATCATAGAGATTTACAGCACGGAAGGTGGCCATTCGGCCCATTGTGTCCACACCGGTCGACAAAGAGCTATCCACCCTAATCCCACCTGCCAGCTCTTGATCTGTAGCCCTGTAGGTCACGGCACCTCAAGTGCACATCCAAGTTCTTTTTAAATGTGATGAGGGTTTCTGCCTCTACCATCCTTTCAGGCAGTGAGTTCCAGACCCCCACTACCCTCTGGGTGAATAGATTTCCCCTCAAATCCCCTCTAAACCACCTGCCATTTACTTTAAATCTATGCCCCCTGGTTGTTGACCCCTCTGCCAAGGGAAACAGTTCCTTCCTATCCACTCTATCTAGACACCTCATAATTTTATACACCTCAATTAGGTCTCCCCTCAGCCTCCTCTGTTCTGAGGAAAACAGACCCAGCCTATCCAGTCTTTCCTCATAGCTAAGATTCTCTACTCCCGGCAACATCCTTGTAAATCTCCTCTGTACCCCCTCTAGTGCAATCACATCCTTCCTGTAATGTGGTGACCAGAACTGCACGCAGTACTCTAGTTGAGGCCTAACTAGTGTTTTATACAGTTCAAGCATAACCTCCCTGCTCTTATATTCTATGCCTCGGCTAATAAAGGCAAGTATCCCGTATGCCTTCTTAACTACCTGTCCTGCTACCTTCAGGGATCTGTGGACATGCACTCCAAGGTCCCTCTGTTCCTCTGCACTTCTCAGTGTCCTACCATTTATCGTGTATTCCCTTGCCTTGTTAGCATTACCTCGCATTTGACACTCACTTCACCGCGCCTCAACTACAAGAGAAATGCAGGGAACAGCACCAACCACTATACATGGCCTTCTTTGACCTCACAAAGGCCTTCGACACCGTCAACTGTGAGGGATTATGGAGTGTCCTCCTCAAATTCGGCTGTCCTCAAAAGTTTGTCACCATCCTCCGCCTGCTTCACGATGACATGCAAGCCGTGATCCTGACCAACGGACCCATCACAGACCCAATTCACGTATGGACTGGGGTCAAGCAAGGCCGTGTCATCGCACCAACGCTCTTCTCGATCTTCCTGGCTGCAATGCTCCATCTCACCCTCAGTAAGCTCCCCGCTAGAGTGGAGCTAATTTACAGAACAAACGGGAAACTGTTCAACCTCTGTCGCCTTCAGTCCAGATCCAAGATCGTCCCATCCTCTGTCATCGAATTACAGTATGCAGATGACGCTTGCGTCTGCGCACACTCAGAGGTCGAACTCCAAACCATCGTCAACACCTTCACTGAAGCGTATGAGAGCATGGGCCTTACACTAAACATCCGTAAGACAAAGGTCCTCTACCAACCTGCCCCCACCACACATTACTGCTTCCCGATTATCAAAATCCATGACGAGGCCTTGGACAACGTGGACCACTTTCCATACCTCGGGAGCCTACTGTCAATAAGGGCAGACTTCGATGACGAAGTCCAACACCACCTTCAGCATGCCAGTGCAGCCTTCAGTCGCCTGAGGAAGAGAGTGTTTGAAGACCAGGACCTCAAACCCAGCACCAAGCTCATGATCTACAGAGCAGTAGTGATACCCGCCCTCTTGTATGCTTCAGAGACATGGACCATGTACAGCAGGCACCTCAAAGCACTGGAGAAGTACCACCAACGCTGCCTCCGCAAGATCCTACAAATCCATTGGCAGGATAGGCGCACCAGCGTCAGTGTTCTCGCTCAGGCCAACATCCCCAGCATCGAAGCTTTGACCACACTCGATCAGCTCCGATGGACGGATCACATTGTCCGCATGCTCGATACGAGACTCCCAAAACAAACGCTCTACTCGGAGCTCCGACACAGCAAGAGAGCCCCAGGTGGGCAGAGGAAATGCTTCAAGGACACCCTCAAAGCCTCCTTGAAAAAGTGCAACATCCCCACTGACACCTGGGAATCCCTGGCCCAAGACCGCACAAAGTGGAGGAGAAGCACCGAACACCTCGAGTCTCTTCGCCGGGAGCAAGCGGAAGCCAAGCGCAAACAGCGGAAGGAACGCACGTCAACCCAAGCACCCCACCCACCCACCCCTTCAACCACCGTCTGCCCCACCTGTGACAGAGTCTGTAGGTCCCGCATTGGACTCATCAGTCACCTGAGAACTCATTTTTAGTGTGGAAGCAAGTCATCCTCGGTTCCGAGGGACTGCCCAAGAAGAGAAGAAGAGAAGAAGACCTTGCACTTGTCCGGATTGAATTCCATTTGCCACTGTTCTGCCCACCTGACCAGTCCATTGATATCTTCCTGCAGTCTGCAGCTTTCTTCTTCATTATCCACCACACTGCCAATTTATGTATCGTCTGCAAACTTCTTAATCATGCCCCCTACATTCAAGTCTAAATCATTGATATATATCACAAAAAGCAAGGGACCTAGTAGTGAGCCCTGCGGAACCTCACTGGAAACAGCCTTCTAATCACAAAAACCCCCTTCGACCATAACCCTTTGCTTCCTACTTCTGAGTCAATTTTGGATCCAACTTGCCACTTTGCCTTGGATCCCATGGGCTTTTACTTTCGTGACCAGTCTGCCATGTGAGACCTTATCAAAAGCCTTGCTAAAATCCATATCTCTCTCTCTTAGGCAGTCCCTTGGAACCGAGGATGACTTGCTTCCACACTAAAAATGAGTTCTCAGGTGACTGATGAGTCCAATGCGGGACCTACAGTCTCTGTCACAGGTGGGGCAGACGGTGGTTGAAGGGGCGGGTGGGTGGGGTGCTTGGGTTGACGTGCGCTCCTTGCGCTGCCTGCGCTTGGCTTCTGCTTGCTCCCGGCAAAGAGACTCGAGGTGTTCGGTGCCTTCCCGGATGCTTCTCCTTTACTTTGTGCGGTCTTGGGCCAGGGATTCCCAGGTGTCGGTGGGGATGTTACACTTTTTCAAGGAGGCTTTGAGGGTGTCCTTATACACTACATCAAATGCATAACCCTCATTGACCCTCCTCAAAAAATTCAATCAAGTTAGTCGGACACGACCTCCCCTTAATACACGGTGGCACAGTGGTTAGCACTGGTGCCTCACAGCGCCAGGGACCCAGGTTCGAATCTGGCCTCGGGTGACTGTCTGTGTGGAGTTTGCACATTCTCCCCGTGTCTGCGTGGGTTTCCTCCGGGTGCTCCGGTTTCCTCCCACAGTCCAAATATGTGCTGGTTAGGTTGATTTGGCTATGATAAATTGACCCTTAGTGTTAGGGGGGGATTAAATATGTGGGGTTACAGGGATAGGATGGGATATGTTAGGCGGAATTAAATACGTGGGGATAGGGTGGGATATGTGTCGGTGCAGGCTCGATGGGTATTCTGTGTAAGGGGACAGGGTACTGGATTTGGATGATCAGCCATGATCGTATTGAATGGTGCGATGGGCCGAATGGCCTACTCCTGCTCCTAGTTTCTATGTTTCTATGTTTAATAAATCCATGCTGACTGTCCTTGATTAATCCGTGTCTTTCTCAATGAAGATTTATCCTGTCCCTCAGAATTTTTTGCAATAATTTTCCCACCACCGAGGTTAGGCTGACTGGCCTGTAATTACTCGGTCTATCCCTTTCTCCCTTTTTTAAACAACAGTACGACGTTAGCAGTCCTCCAGTCCTCCGGCACCACACCTGTAGCCAGAGAGGATTGGAAAATGATGGTCAGAGCCTCTGCTATTTCCTCTCTTGCTTCTCTTAACAGTCTGGGATATGTTTCATCCGATCCTGGAGATTTATCCACTTTCAAAGATGCTAAACCCCTTAATGCTTCCTCTCTCACTATGTTTATTTCATCTAATATTTCACACTCCTCCTCCCTGATTGCAATGTCTGCATCGTCCCTCTCTTTTGTGAAAACAGACGCAAAGTATTCCTTAAGGTCCATACCCACGTCTTCCGCCTCCACACATAGATTACCTTCATGGTCTCTAATAGAGTGGGAGAGCAATAGTGGTAGGGGATTCGATAGTTAGGTGAGCAGACAGGCGTTTCTGCGGCTGCAGACATGACTCCAGGATGGTATGTTGCCTCCCTGGTGCCAGGGTGAAGGATGTCACTGAGCGGCTGCAGGACATTCTGAGGGGGGAGGGTAAACAGCCAGAGGTCGTTGTCCATATCGGTACCTACGACATAGGCAGAAAGAGGGATGAGGTCCTGCAGGCAGAGTTTAGGGAGCTAGGAGAGAGATTAAAAAGCAGGACCTCAAAGGTAGTAATCTCTGGATTACTCCCGGTGCCACGTGCTAGCGAGTACAGGAATAGGAGGATAGAACAGATGAATGCGTGGCTGGAGAAATGGTGCAGGAGGGAGGGCTTTAGATTCCTGAGGCATTGGGACCGTTTCTGGGGAAGGTGGGACCTGTACAAGCTGGACGGGTTACACCTCAACAGAGCCGGGACCAATATTCTCGCGGGGAGGTTTGTTAGTGCTGTTGGGGAGGGTTTATACTAACTTGGCAGGGGGATGGGCACCAGCATATAGGAGTAGAAAAGAGGAACAAGGTGCATAAAAGAGTGAGTGTGTTGGACAGTACTAGAGAAGATAGTACTAGAGGCGGTAGTAGTACCATATTAGATAGGAGCAGACTAAGAATGACTACGAAAAATTCAAAAATGGGTTTAGAATGCATGTACGTAAACGCATAAAGTGTGGGAATAAGGTTGGTGAGCTACAAGCACAATTAGCCGTGTGGCAATATAATGTTGTGGCAAGAACAGAAAAGTGGCTTAAAAGTGGTGAGGACTGGGCACTTAATATTCAAGGGTACAAGGTGTTCAGAAAAGATAGGGAAGGAAAAAAGGGAGGTGGGGTGGCAGTGCTGATTAAGGAAGACATTGTAATGTTGGAAAGGGAGGATGTTCTTGAGGGGACAAGGACAGAATCTATTTGGTTAGAGTTGAAGAGCAAAAAGGGTATGATCACGCTATTGGGGGTATTCTATAGGCCTCCAAATAGTGAGAGGGAGGTAGAGGAGCAAATCTGCAGGGAAATCACAGAGATATGCAAGAGCTATAGGGTGGTGATATTGGGGGACTTTAATTACCCAAATATCGATTGGGATAATGCTGGGGTAAAGGGAAAGCAGGGGGAGGAATTTCTGAAATGTGTTCAGGAGAATTGCCTTGACCAATATGTTCTTGGCCCAACTAGGAAGGAGGCATTGCTGGATCTGGTGCTGGGGAATGAGGTGGGCCAGGTCAACCAAGTGTCTGTGGGAGAACACTTGGGTATGAGTGATCATCGTATCATAAGATTTAGATTAGCAATGGAGAGGAGCAAGGAACAATCTAGAGTGGAACTTCTAAACTGGAATAGGGCTAACTTCAATGGGATGCGAAAGGATCTAGCCAGGGTAAAATGGAACCAAAGACTGACAGGAAAAACTGTAACGGAACAATGGGTGATCTTTAAGGAGGAGATGTTCCAAGTACAGGCTAGGTACATTCCAACAAGAGGGAAGTGTAAGGGAACCAAAGCAAGGGCTTCTTGGATGACGAGGGAGATAGAGAAGATGATGAAACAAAAAAATACATGTCAGGTGAATTCTTCAAGGGAGAACCAGACCAAATACAATAAGTTGAGAGGGGATGTGAAGATGAAAATAAGATTGGCAAAGAGAGAATATGAGAGTAGAATGGCGGTTAACATAAAAGGGAACCCAAAAATCTTCTACCGGCATGTAAACAGTAAGCGGGTAGTAAGAGGCGGAGTGAGGCCTATTAGGGACAAAGAAAATGATATGTGCTTAGAGGCGCAGGGCAAGGCTAGAATATTCAATGAGTACTTTGTATCGGTGTTTACTAAGGAGGTCATGATGCGGAGATGCCGCTAAGGAGGTGGATGCTGACAAAATATCGGTGGAAGTGGAAAAGGTAGAAGCAATGGAAGGGGTGAAAATTGATAGACAGACTGTACTAGAAAGGCTGGGTATGCTTAGAGTGGACAAGTCACCTGGTCCAGATGGCTTTCATCCCAGGTTACTAAGGGAATTGGGGGAGGAGATAGCGGAAGGGCTTGCCATAATTTTCCAATCTTCCCTAGATGCGGGGGAGGTGCCTGAGGATTGGAAAGTGGCAAATGTAACACCATTGTTCAAGAAAGGGTGTAAGGACAATCCTAGTAAATACAGGCCAGTGAGTTTAACATCAGTGGTGGGTAAAGTTTTAGAAACAATAATCAAGGAAAAATTAACGGGCATTTGGAGAGGTTTAAGCTAATTAAGGAGAGCCAACATGGGTTTGTAAAAGGCAGATCGTGTTTGACTAATCTAATTGAATTTTTTGATGAAGTAACAGGGAGGATTGATGAAGGGAATGCCATGGATGTTGTCTACATGGATTTTTGGAAGGCGTTTGACAAAGTACCACATAGAAGGCTGGTTAACAAAATTGAGGCTCATGGAATAGGTGGGTCAGTGGCAGCTTGGATAAGGAATTGGCTTAAGGACAAAAATCAGCGAGTTGTGGTAAATGGTTGTTTTTCAGACTGGAGGATGGTAGATAGTGGTGTTCCCCAAGGGTTAATGCTGGGGCCACTGCTTTTTTTGATATATATAAATGACCTGGATATTGGAATACAATGTAGAATTTCTAAATTTGCCAATGACACCAAACTTGGGGGTGTGGCAAACAGTGATGATGATATCAATCGACTGCAACAGGACATAGAAAGGCTAGAAGAATGGGCAGACAAGTGGCAGATGGAAATTAATACAGAGAAGTGTAAGGTGATGAATTTTGGCAGAAGGAACAGGGAGAGGCAATATACACTTAATGGCACAGCTTTAAAGAGTGTGCAGGGACAGAGGGACCTGGGAGTTAATGTGCATAGGTCCCTGAAGGTGGCAGGACATATTGAGAGTGGTTAGCAAAGCATATGGGATCTTGGGCTTCATAAATAGAACACAAAAAAACTTTTTTTGCTGGAAATCACAGCAGGTCCGGCCGCATCTGTGTAGAGAGAACAAGACCACGACGACTCGAGTTTGGATGACTCTACATCAGGTGGGGTTATATGTAACGTGTCACGCTACATGTAACCCCACCTGACGTAGAGTCATCCAGACTCGAGTCGTCGTTGGCTTGTTCTCTCTACACAGATGCGGCCGGACCTGCTGTGATTTCCAGCAAAAAAAGTTTTTTTGTTTTCCATACAGACCCCAGCATCTGCCACATTTGACCCCTTGTGACCCCACCTCATTGTCTTTGATGTAATGTTTTCCTGACTGACCTGTTTGGACACCATCCACACCTTTGATTGCCGTGATTATCTCTCTGCCGAGGTGTGATAAAGGGCAGTTAGAAAGATTAACTGTAATCATCTGGCAGTGTTCTCTGACTATATATGCTGTGACTATATGCATTTCTTCACTTCACCTGACGAAGGAGCAGCGCTCCGAAAGCTTGTGATTTCAAATAAAGCTGTTGGACTATAACCTGGTGTTGTGCGACTTCTCACATTCATAAATAGAGGTATTGAGTACAAAAGTGGAGAAGTTATGCTGAACCTTTATAAAGTGCTGGTTAGGCCACAACTGGAGTATTGCGTCCAGTTCTGATCACCACACTTTAGGAAGGATGTGAAGGCCCTTGAGAGGGTGCAGAGGAGATTTACCAGAATGGTTCCGGGGATGGGGGAATCTTAGCTACAAGGACAGGTTGGAGAAGCTGGGTTTGTTTTCATTGGAACAAAGGAGGTTGAGGGGTGATTTCATAGAGGTGTACAAGATTATGACGGGTTTGGATAGGCTAGACGGGGAAAGGCTGCTCCCACTAGTTGATGGTACAAGGACTAGGGGACACAGATTTAAGGTTTTGGGCAAGAGATACAGGGGGACGTGAGGAAAAACTTTTTTACACAGTGAGTGGTGATGACCTGTAATTCGCTGCCGACGGAAGTGGTGGAAGCGGAGACACTCAGTGCTTTCAAGGGGAGACTGGATAGGTACTTGAGGGAAATCTACGGGGATAGAGCGGGGGAATGGGACTGACTGGATTGCTCTGCAGAGAGCCGGCACGGACTCGATGGGCCGAATGTCCTCCTTCTGTGCCATTATGACTATGACATCTCACAGTTCACCATTCATCACTGTATCCGGGAGGTCACTGAGCCTCGCTACACCAGGAGAAAGGACTGCAATGTCTTCTCTCTAAGCAGAGAGACGCAGAATGAGTGCACATGTGGCTTTGCCAGGGTAGTGGACATCCTCATGGTGCAGGGAACCATTGACTGCACCCACCTGGTTTTGCAGGTGCCGTATAACAATCCTGAGATCTTCTGTAACCGCAAAGGCTACCAGTCACTTAATGTGCAGTTGGTGTGTGACCTTGCCCAGCGCTTCTTGATGTTCAATGCCCGCTATCCTGGCAGCAGCCACGATGCCTTCATCCTGCATCAGTCCGGTGTGCCAGCAATCTTCCAGCTACCACAGCAAACTCGAGTGTGGCTGCTCGGAGACAACTTGGCCATTGTGAGGGTGCAGCCCTTGCCACCAGGGATTGTGAGACAACCTCAGGAGGGGGATGAGGGAGAGGAGGAGGAGGAAGAGGAAGAGGAGCAAGAGGAAGAGGACGAGGAAGGAGGGAGGAGGCAGGCAGCCATACCCCCTTCCGGACAGGCTGTCTGTGAATGCCTCTTCAGACTCCGATTCCAATGAATGAAACCCCAGATCCCTGTTGCACACCACATCCCCATCATACCATCCCTCTGTCACGGAATATCACATCATCCTCCTGGGCACAAAGCTGAAATGAGAGACACCACAAAGGATTCCAAACAAAATTAATAAATTTATCAAAAATCACTTCACACATATTTACAGTAACGATATGAACTAATCACCCTTGTGAAATCCCTTAGTGCCTGTCGTTTGGGTGCCCTTTCCTGAACCAAGTGCTCCTACGAAGTGCTCCCCCAGTGGCTGCAGCATGGCTGCTGGAAGGCTGCTGAGTTTCCATGGGGGAGACTTCAGATGGCCTTGAAGGACGACCGCGAGCATCTGGACCTAGAAAACCCGGCTGAAGACTGCACCACCTCAGCATGGGCGGCAGCAGTCTGGGCTGGCTAACTAACAGGCAGCAGCAAGGGCAATGGCAGAGTGTTAGTGGCGGCAACAGGAATGCTGTCATCTTGAGAGAGGACAGCAGGGTCCTGCTCCACTGACCCACTGCCACTCTCCCGGGCTGGTGCCTCAACATTCCCAGCAATCAGTTGGAGCACAGATTGCTGAGCTGCTGCGACACCGTGAAAGCCCTGGCCGACACCCAGCCACGATGGCAGCAGTCTGAGCTTGGGTGGCAGCAAGCTGAGACTGCATGAGAGCAGTCTGAGCTTCCGCTGCAGCACTAAGACGTTGGGTCACTTCCGCCTGTGCTGCAATGGCAGCCGTGACATCGCCCATCATGCACGCACCATCATGTCTGGGTCGCCAGGGTCTCTTCGGGAGTCTACCATCATTTCCAGCCTGGAAATCCTGGGCTCAGAGCCCCGTGCAATGTTGGAGGCGGATTCCTCCACGCTCCTTGACATTGCCAAGAGACTCTCTGGCAGGCTTGCCATTGCACTTAGCAATTCGGTGTGGCCATCACCCTTCTTCTGAAGGCCGCCCCATTGAGGTCCTTATCTGAGTCCTGTGCAGCAGAACTCGCCATCCGGGGAGCTGGCCCCTGAGCTACCCTTTCCCCGGCCTTGCTGCAGCCCACTCGTGCCCGGTGCCTCACCATGTCCAGATCCCGCGACTATACCAGCCTCTAAAGTACGCGCAGTGCCAGTTTCTCAGCTGGTGTCTGCGAGTGTGAGATGCAGTGACGCAGTGTCTTCTTCTTCCTCTTCTTCTCCCCCCTCGCTCTCGTGCATCGCCTCAGGGACAGGCTGCTCCGGTGCTTATTGTTGATGATCTGAAAGCAGAAATGTACAAGAGTCGGGTTACGGTGAGGGGGTGGGGGAGCAACAGAAGAACATAAGACGTAGGGGCAGGAGTAGGTCATTTGGCCCCTCGAGCCTGCTCCGCCATTCAATAAGATCATGGCTGATCTGATCTTGGCCTCAACTCCACTTCCCTGCCCACTCCCCATAACCCTCGACTCCCTTATCATTCAAAAATCTGACTATCTCCACCTTAAATAAATGACCCAGTCTCCACAGCTCTCTGGGGAAGAGAATTCCAAAGATTCACGACCCTCTGAGAGAAGAAATTCCTCCTCATTTCCGATTTAAAAGGGTGCCCCCTTATTCTGAAATTATGCCCCCTAGTTCTAGATTCCCCCACGAGGGGAAACATCCTCCCTGCATCTACCCTGTCAAGCCCCTTCAGAATCTTATATGTTTCAATAAGATCCCCTCTCATTCTTCTAAACTCCAATGAGTATAGGCCCAACCTGCTCAACCTGCTGGGAACGGTAGCGCAGTGGTAATGTCACTGGGCTAGTAATCCAGAAGGCCTGGAGTAATGATCCGGTAGACGTGAGTTCAAATCCCACCATGGGAGCTGGGGAATTTAAATTCAGTTAATTAAATAAATCTGGAATAAAAAGCTGGTATCAGTAATGGTGACCATGAAACTATCGGATTGTCGTATAAAACCCATCTGGTTCACTAATGTCCTTTAGGGAAGGAAACCCTGCCGTCCTTACCTGGTTTGGGCCTATATGTGACTCCAGACCCACAGCGATGTGATTGATTCTTAACTGCCCTCTGAAATGGCATAGCAAACTGCTACGAACGAAACTGGACGGACCACTCGACACCGGCTACGGACACGGCACGGCAACGGCACACCCAGTCCAGTTAAATCTGCAAAGTCCTCCTCACCAACATCTGGGGTCTTGTGTCAAGCAACAGCCTGACATAGTCATACTCACAGAATCATATCTTTCAGCCAATGTCCCAAACTCTTCCATCACCATTCCTGGGTATGCCCAGACCCACCAGGGGTGGCGGCACGGTGGTATACAGTCGGGAAGGAGTGGCCCTGGGAGTCCTCAACATTGACTCCAGACCCCATGGCTTCAGGTCAAGCATGGGCAAGGAAACCTCCTGCTGATTACCACCTACCGCCCTCCCTCAGCTGATGAATCAGTACTACACCACTTGGAAGAAACACTAAGAGTAGCAAGGGCACAGAATGTACTCTGGGTGGGGGACTTCAATGTCCATCACCAAGAGTGGCTCGGTAGCACCACTACTGGCTGAGTCCTGAAGGGCATAACTGCCACTGGGCCTGCGACAGGTGGTGAGAGAACCAACACGAGGGGAAAAACCTACTTGACCTCGTCCTCACCAATCTACCTGTCACAGATGTATCTGTCCATGACAGTATTGGCAGCAGTGACCACCGCACGGTCATTGTGGAGAAAAAGTCTCGTCTTCACACTGAGGACACCCTCCATCGTGTTGTGTGGCATGACCACCGTGCTAAATGGGATAGATTCAGAACAGATCTAGCAGCTCAAAATTGGGCATCCATGATGCGCTGTGGGGCAGCAGCAGAATTGTATTCCACCACCATATGTAACCTCATAGCCTGGCATATCCCTTACTTTACCATCAAGCCAGGGGACCAACCCATGTTCAATAAGGAGTGTAGAAGAGCATGCCAGGGTCAGCACCAGGCATACCTAAAAATGAGGTCCCAACCTGGGGCAGCTGCAACACAGGACTACATGCATGCTAAAAAGCGGAAGCAGCATGCTATAGACAGGGCTAAGCGATCCCACAATCAATGGATCAGATCAAAGCTCTGCAGTCCTGCCACATCCAGTCGTGAATGGTGGTGGACCATTAAACAACTAACGGGAGGAGGAGGCTCCAAGAATATCTCCATCCTCAATGATGGTGGAGCCCAGCACGTGAGTGCAAAAGATAAAGCTGAAGCATTTGCAACCATCTTCAGGCAGAAGTGCCGAGTGGATGATCCATATCGGCCTCTTCCTGAGGTCCCCAGCATCAAGGGTTGACGGTGGATAGGCAATGGCAAACATTCAAAGACTGCATGGATGAACTACAGAATTTGTTCATCCCAGTGTGGCATAAGAATAAAACAAAAAGGGTGACTCAACCGTGGCTAACAAGGGAAATTAGGGATAGCATAAGATCCAAGGAGAGGGCATATAAATTGGCCAGAAAAAGCGGTAACCCTGAGGATTGGGAGCAGTTTAGGATTGGACAAAGGGATTAATTAAGAAGGGGAAAATAGAATATGAGAGGAAGCTTGCAGGGAACATAAAAACTGACTGTAAGAGCTTTTATATATATGTGAAGAGAAAAAGATTAGTGAAATCTAGTGTAGGTCCCTTGCAGTCAGCAGCGGGGGAAGTTATAATGGGGAACAAAGAAATGGCAGACCAATTAAATGCATATTTTGGTTCTGTCTTCACAAAGGAGGACACAAATAACCTCCCAGAGATGTTGGAGAACATACGGTCTGATGAAAGGGAGGAACTGAAAGAAATCAGTATTTGCAGGGAAATGGTGTTAGGGAAATTGACGGGATTGAAGGCCAATAAATCCCCAGGGCCTAATAATCTACCTCCTAGGGTACTTAAGGAAGTGGCCCTAGAAATAGTAGATGCATTGTTGATCATCTTCCAACATTCGATGGAATCTGGAACTGTACCCATGGATTGGCGGGTAGCTAATGTTACCCCACTATTCAAAAAGGGTGGTAGAGAGAAAGCGGGGAATTACAGACCGGTAAGCCTGACATCAGTAGTGGGGAAAATGCTAGAGTCCATTATAAAGGATGTAATAGCTGAGCACTTGAAAAACTGAGACAGGATCGGACAAAGTCAACATGGATTTACAAAAGGTAAATCATGCTTGACTAATCTACTGGAATTTTTTGAGGATGTAACTGGGAAAATAGATAAGGGAGAACCAGTAGATGTGGTGTATTTGGACTTTCAAAAGGCTTTCGATAAGGTCCCGCAGAAGAGATTAGCGTGTAAAGTTAAGGCACATGGGATTGGGGGCAAGGTATTGACTTGGATAGAGAACTGGTTGGCGGACAGAAAGCAGAGAGTAGGAATTAATGGGTCTTTTTCCGAGTGGCAGGCAGTGACTAGTGGGGTACCGCAGGGATCGGTCCTTGGACCCCAGCTATTCACAATATACATTAATGATCTGGATAAGGGAACTAAATGTAATATCTCCAAGTTTGCAGATGACACAAAGCTGGGTGGGCGTGTGTGCTCCGAGGAGGATACTGAGAAACTCCAGGATGATTTGGACAGGTTGGGTGAGTGGGCAGAAGCGTGGCAGATGCAATATAACGTGGATAAATGCGAGGTTATCCACTTTGGTGTCAAAAACAGAAATGCAGACTATTATCTGAATGGCAATAGATTGGGAGAAGGGGAAGTGCAACGAGACCTGGGTGTCCTTGTGCACCAGTCGCTGAAGGTAAGCATGCAGGTGCAGCAGGCGGTGAAGAAGGCAAATGGTATGTTGGCCTTCATAGCGAAAGGGTTTGAGTATAGGAACAGGGATGTCCTGCTGCAGTTGTACAGGGCCTTGGTGAGACCACACCTTGAGTACTGTGTGCAGTTTTGGTCGCCTGATCTGAGGAAGGATGTTCTTGCCATGGAAGGAGTTCAGCAAAGATTCACAAGGCTGACACCTGCGATGGCAGGAATGACATATGAGGAGAGATTGGGTCGATTGGGCTTATACTCGCTGGAGTATAGAAGAATGAGAGGGGATCTCATCGAAACATATAAAATTCTGACAGCTCTGGACAAACTAGATGCAGAAAGAATGTTCCCGATGGTCGGAGAGTCCAGAACCAGGGGTCATAATCTAAGGATAAGGGGTAAGCCATTTAGGACAGAAATGAGGAAGAATTTCTTCACCCAGAGAGTGATGAACCTGTGGAATTCTCTACCACAGAAGGTAGTTGAGGCCAAGTCATTAAATATATTGAAGAATGAGTTAGATATATTTCTTAAAGCTAAAGGTATCAAGGGATATGGGGAGAAGGCAGGTACAGGGTACTGAGTTTGGATGATCAGCCATGATCTCATCGAATGGCGGAGCAGGCTCGAGGGGCCGAATGGCCTACTCCTGCTCCTATCTTCTATGTCTATGTCTATGTCTATATCGCTGTAGCCAGTCTTCAGCCAATTCGATTCACGCCACGTGATATCAAGAAATGACTGAGCGCACTGGATACAGCAAAGGCTATGGACCCTGACAACATCCCGGCTATCGTGCTGAAGACTTGTGCTCCAGAACTAGCCGCACCTCTAGCCAAGCTGTTCCAGTACAGCTACAACACTGGCATCTATCCGACAACGTGGAAATTTGCACAGGTATGTCCAGTCCACAAAAAGCAGGACAAATCCAATCCGGCCAATTACCGTCCCATCAGTCTACTATCAATCATCAGCAAAGTGATGGAAGGTGTCATCGACAGTGCTATCAAGTGGCATTTACTCACCAATAACCTGCTCACTGATGCCCAGTTTATACCATAACATGGTCCCACTATATACCACATGTTCCCACTATATACCATAAGATGGCCCCACTATATACCATAACATGGCAACACTATACACCATAACATGTCCCCACAATATACCATAACATAGTCCCACTATATAACATACCATGGCTCCACTATATACCATAACATTGCCCCATTATATACCATAACTTGGCCAACTATAAACCATAACATGGCCCCACTATATACCACAATATGGTCCCACTTTATACCATAACATGGTCCCACCATATACCATAACATGGTCCCACTATATACCATAACATGGTCGCACTATATACCAAACCATGGCTCCACTATATACCAAACCATGGCTCCACTATATACCACAACATGGCCCCACAATATAACATAACATGGCCCCACTATATACCATAACATCGCACAACTATATACCATAACATGGTCCCAGTATATACCATTACATGGCCCCACAATGTACCATAACATGTTCCCACTAGATACCATAACATGGTCACACTATGTACCTTAAAATGGTCGCACTATATACCACATGGTCCCACTATATAACATAACATGTCCCCACTATATACCATAACATGGTCTCGCTATATACCATAACACGGTCCCACTATATACCATAACATGGTCCCACTATATACCATAACACGGTCCCACTATATACCATAACAGGTCCCCACTATATACCATAACATGGTCTCACTATATACCATAGCATGGTCTCACTATATAGCATGAAATGATCTCACTATATACCATAACATAGTCCCACTATATACTATAACATGGCCCCACTATATACCATAACATGGTCCAACTATATACCATTACACGGCCCCACAATACACCATAACATGGTCGCACTATATATAATAACATGGTCCCACTATATACCACAACACGGCCCCACTCTATACCATAATATGGCTCCACTATATACCATAACATGGCCCCACTATATACCATAACATGGTCTCACTATATACCATAGCATGGTCTCACTATATAGCATGAAATGATCTCACTATATACCATAACATAGTCCCACTATATACTATAACATGGCCCCACTATATACCATAACATGGTCTCACTATATACCATAATATGTCCCCACTATATACCATAACATGGTCTCACTATATACCATAACATGTTCCAGCTATATACCATAACATGGCTCCATTATATATACCATAACATCACCCCTCTATATACCATAACATGGTCCCACTATATACCATAACATGGTCTCACTATATACCATAACATGGCTCCACTATATACCATAACATGGCCCCACTATATACCATAACATGGTCTCACTGTATACCATAGCATGGTCACACTATATAGCATGAAATTATCTCACTATATACCATAAGATGGTCCCACTATATACCATAACATAGTCCCACTATATACCATAACATGGCCCCACTATATACCATAACACGGTCTCAATATATAACAAAACACAACCCCACTGTATACCACAAAGTGGCCCCACTATATACCATAACATGTCCCAGCTATATTATGGTATATAGTGAGACCATATTATGGTATATAATGGGGCCATGTTATGGTATAAGGTGGGGCCATGTTATGGTATATAGTGGGACCATGTTATGGTATATAGTGAGAATAAGTTATGGTATATAGTGAGACCATGGTATGGTATATAGTGAGACCATGTCATGGTATATAGTGGGACCATGTTATGGTATATTGTGAGGCCCTGTTATGGTGTATAGAGGGGTGATGTTATGGTATATATAATGGAGCCATGTCCCACTATATACCATAACATGGACTCACTATATACCATAACATGGCCCCTATATACCATAACATGGCCCCACTTTATACCATAAAATGGTCTCATTATATAACATAACATGACCCCACTATATACCACGGAGTGGCCCCACAACATACCATAACATGTCCCAGCTATATACCATAACATGGCTCCATTATATATACCATAACATCACCCATCTATATACCATAACATGGCTCCACTCTATACCATAACATGGCCCCACTGTATACCATAACATGGCCCCACTATATACCATAAAATGGTCTCAGTATATAACATAACATGGCCCCACTATATACCATAACATGGCCCCACTATATACCATAAAATGGCTCCACTATATACCATAACATGGTCTCACTATATACCATAACATGGTCTCACTTTATACCATAACATGTCCCCACGGTATACCATAACACATCCCCATTATATACCATAACATGGTCTCACTTTATACCATAACATGTCCCCACGGTTTACCATAACATATCCCGATTATATAGCATTACATGGTCTCACTATATACCATAACATGGCCCTACTATACACCCTAACATGTCCCCACTATATACCATAACATGGCCCGCTATATACCATAACATGTCCCCACTATATACCATAACATGGCTCCATTATATACCATAACATGGCACCACTATATACCATAATATGGCTCCACTATATACCATAACATGACCCCACTGTATACCATAACATGGCCCCACTATATACCATAGCATGGTCTCACTATATAGCATAACATGGTCTCACTATATACCATAACATGGTCTCACTATATACCATAACATGTCCCCACTATATACCATAACATGATCTCACTATATGCCACAACATGGTACAACTATATACCATAACATGGTCTCACTATTTACCATACCATGGTCTCACTATATACCATAACATGGTCCCACTATATACCATAACATGGTCTCACTATATACCATAACATGTCCCCACTATATACCATAACATGATCTCACTATATGCCACAACATGGTACAACTATATACCATAACATGGTCTCACTATTTACCAGGCCATGGTCTCACTATATACAATAACATGGTCTCACTATATACCATTACATGTCCCCACTACATACCATAACATGGTCTCACTATTTACCAGAACAGGTCCCCACTATATACCATAACATGGCTCCACCATATACCATAACATATCCCCATTATATACCATAACATGGTCTCAATATATACCATAACATGGTCCCACTATACACCCTAACATGTCCCCACTATATACCATAACATGGCCCCACTATATACTGTAACATGGCCCCACTATATACCATAACATGGCCCCACTATATACCATAACATGTCCCCACTATATACCATAACATGGCCCCACTATATACCATGACATGGTCTCAATATATACCATAGCATAGTCTCACTAATTACCATGAAATGGTCTCACTATATACCATAACATGGTCCCACTATATACCATGACATGGTCTCACTATATACCATGAAATTGTCTCACTATATACCATAACATGGTCCCACTATATACCATAACATGGTCCCACTATACACCATACCATTGTCTCACTATATACCATAACATGGTCTCATATATACCATAACACGGTCCCACTATATACCATAACATGTCTCCATTATATACCATAACATGGCCTCACTATATAACATAACATGGCCCCACTATATGCCATAACAGGGTCCCACTATACACCGTAACATGTCTCCACTATATACCTTAACATGGCCCCACTTTATACCATAACATGGTCTCACTATATGACATAACATGGCCCCACTATATACTATAACATTGCCATAGTATACAGCATAACATGGCCTACTTTATACCATAAATGGGCCCACTATATACCATAACATGGCTCCACTATATATCATAACACGGCCTCACTATATACCATAACATGGCTCCATTATATATATATTAACATCTCCCCACTATATACCATAACATGGTGTAATTATATACCATAACATGGCCCCACTATATACCATAACATGTCTCGACTATATACCATAACATGGTCTCACTATATACCATACCATGGTCTCACTATATACCAAAACATGCCCCTACTCTATACCAAAACATGTCCCACTATATACCATAATATGGCCCCACTATATACCATAACATGTCTCGACTATATACCATACCATGGTCTCACTATATACCATACCATGGTCTCACTATATACCAAAACATGCCCCTACTATATACCACAACATGGTCCCACTATATACCATAACATGATCTAAATATATACCATAACAGGTCCCCACTATATACCATAAAGCAGCCTCACTATATACCATAACATGGTCTCACTATATACCATGACATGGTCTCACTATATACCATAACATGGTCCCACTATACACCATACCATTGTCTCACTATATACCATAACATGGTCCCACTATATACCATAACATGGTCTCACTATATACCATAACATGTCCCCACTATATACCATAACATGATCTCACTATATGCCACAACAGGGTACAACTATATACCATAACATGGTCTCACTATTTACCAGACCATGGTCTCACTATATACAATAACATGGTCTCACTATATACCATAACATGTCCCCACTACATACCATAACATGGTCTCACTATTTACCAGAACAGGTCCCCACTATATACCATAACATGGCTCCACCATATACCATAACATATCCCCATTATATACCATAACATGGTCTCAATATATACCATAACATGGTCCCACTATACACCCTAACATGTCCCCACTATATACCATAACATGGCCCCACTATATACTATAACATGGCCCCACTATATACCATAACATGGCCCCACTATATACCATAACATGTCCCCACTATATACCATAACATGGCCCCACTATATACCATGACATGGTCTCAATATATACCATAGCATAGTCTCACTAATTACCATGAAATGGTCTCACTATATACCATAACATGGTCCCACTATATACCATGACATGGTCTCACTATATACCATGAAATGGTCTCACTATATACCATAACATGGCCCCACTATATGCCACATGCTCCCACTATATACCATAACATGGACTCACTATATACCATAACATGTCCCCACTATATACCATGACATGGCCCCACCTTATACCATAACATATCCCCATTATATAACATAACATGGTCTCACTATATACCATAACATGCTCCCACTATATACCATAACATGGTCCCACTATGCACCGTAACATGTCCCCACTATATACCATAACATGGCCCCACTTTATACCATAACATGGTCTCACTATATAGCATAACATGGCCCCAATATATACCATAACGTGGCTCCACTATATAACATAACATGGCCCCACTATATGCCATAACACTGTCCATCTATATACCATAACATGGCCCCACTATATACCATAAAACGGTCTCACTATATAACATAACATGGCCCCACTATATACCATAAAACGGTCTCACTATATAACATAACATGGCCCAACTATATACCATAATATGTCCCCACTATATATCATAACATGGCCCCACTATATACCATAGCATTATGTAATTATATACCATAACATGGCCCCACTATATATCATAACATGCCTCGACAATATACCGTAACATGGTCCCACTATATACCATAGCTGGGCCCCACTATGTACCATAACATGGTCGCAATTTATACCAAAACATGATCCCAGTATGTACCATAACATGGCCCCACTATATACCATACCATGGTCTCACTATATACCATAACATGGCCCCACTATATACCAAAGGATGTGGCACTATATACCATAACATGACCCCAATATATACAGTACCATGTCGCCACTATATACCATAACATGGCCCACTATATACCATAACATGGTCTCACTATATACCATGACATGGTCTCACTTTATACCATAACACATCCCCATTATATACCATAACATGGTCTCACTATATACCATAACATGGTCTCACTTTATACCATAACATGTCCCCACGGTATACCATAACACATCCCCATTATATACCATAACATGGTCTCACTATATACAATATCATGGCCCCACAATATAGCATAACATATCCCGATTATATAGCATAACATGGTCTCACTATATACCATAACATGGCCCTACTATACACCGTAACATGTCCCCACTATATACCATAACATGGCCCGCTATATACCATAACATGTCCCCACTATATACCATAACATGGCTCCATTTTATACCATAACATGGCCCCACTATATACCATAATATGGCTCCACTATATACCATAACATGACCCCACTGTATACCATAACAGGGCCCCACTATATACCATAGCATGGTCTCACTATATAGCATAACATGGTCTCACTATATACCACGACATGGTATCACTATATACCATAACATGGTCCCACTATATACCATACCATGGTCTCACTATATAGCATAACATGGTCTCACTATATACCATAACATGGTCTCACTATATACCATAACATGTCCCCACTATATACCATAACATGATCTCACTATATGCCACAACATGGTACAACTATATACCATAACATGGTCTCACTATTTACCATACCAGGGTATCACTATATACCATAACATGGTCCCACTATATACCATAACATGGTCTCACTATATACCATAACATGTCCCCACTATATACCATAACATGCTCTCACTATATGCCACACCATGGTACAACTATATACCATAACATGGTCTCACTATTTACCAGACCATGGTCTCACTATATACAATAACATGGTCTCACTATATACCATAACATGTCCCCACTACATACCATAACATTGTCTCACTATTTACCAGAACAGGTCCCCACTATATACCATAACATGGCTCCACCATATACCATAACATATCACCATTATATACCATAACATGGTCTCAATATATACCATAACATGGTCCCACTATACACCCTAACATGTCCTCACTATACACCCTAACATGTCCCCACTATATACCATAACATGGCCCCACTATATACTATAACATGGCCCCACTATATACCATAACATGGCCCCACTATATACCATAACATGTCCCCACTATATACCATAACATGGCCCCACTATATACCATGACATGGTCTCAATATATACCATAGCATAGTCTCACTAATTACCATGAAATGGTCTCACTATATACCATAACATGGTCCCACTATATACCATGACATGGTCTCACTATATACCATGAAATGGTCTCACTATATACCATAACATGGTCTCACTATATACCATGACATGGTCTCACTATATACCATAACATGGTCCCACTATACACCATACCATTGTCTCACTATATACCATAACATGGTCTCATATATACCATAACACGGTCCCACTATATACCATAACATGTCTCCATTATATACCATAACATGGCCCCACTATATAACATAACATGGCCCCACTATATGCCATAACAGGGTCCCACTATACACCGTAACATGTCCCCACTATATACCTTAACATGGCCCCACTTTATACCATAACATGGTCTCACTATATGACATAACATGGCCCCACTATATACTATAACATTGCCATAGTATACAGCATAACATGGCCTACTATATACCATAAATGGGCCCACTATATACCATAACATGGCTCCACTATATATCATAACATGGCCTCACTATATACCATAACATGGCTCCATTATATATATTAACATCTCCCCACTATATACCATAACATGGTGTAATTATATACCATAACATGGCCCCACTATATACCATAACATGTCTCGACTATATACCATAACATGGTCTCACTATATACCATACCATGGTCTCACTATATACCAAAACATGCCCCTACTCTATACCAAAACATGTCCCACTATATACCATAATATGGCCCCACTATATACCATAACATGTCTCGACTATATACCATACCATGGTCTCACTATATACCATACCATGGTCTCACTATATACCAAAACATGCCCCTACTATATACCACAACATGGTCCCACTATATACCATAACATGATCTAAATATATACCATAACAGGTCCCCACTATATACCATAAAGCAGTCTCACTATATACCATAACATGGTCCCACTATACACTGTAACATGTCTCCACTATATACCAGAACATGGCCTCACTTTATACCATAACATGGTCTCACTATACACCATAACTTGGTCCCACTTTATACCATATCATGGTCTTGCTATATACCATAACATTGTCTCACTATATACCATAACATGGTCCCACTCTATACACGATAACATGGTCTCACTATATACCATAATATGTCCCCACTATCTCTCATAACATGGTCTCACTGTATAGCACAACATGACCCAATATATACCATAACACGGTCTCACTATATACCATAACATAGTCCCACAATATACCATAACATATCCGCATTATATACCATATCATGGTCTCACTATATACCACAACATGGCCACACCATATACCATAACATATCCCCATTATATACCATAACATTGTCTCACTATATACCATAACACGGCCCCACTATATACCACAACATGGGCCCACTATATACCATAAAACAGTCACATTATATAACACAACATGTCTCCACTATATTCCATAACATATCCACATTATATACCATATCATGGTCTTACTATATACCACAACATGGCCACACCATATACCATAACATATCCCCATTATATACCATAACATGGCTTCACTTTATACAATAACATGGCCCCACTATATACCATACCATGGTCTCACCATATACCACAACATGTTGTAAATATATACCATAACATGGTCGCACTATATACCATAACATGACCCCACTATATGCCACAACATGGTCTCAATATATACGATAATCTGGTACCACTATAGACCAAAACAGGGCCCCACAATGTGCCATAACATGGTTGTCGTAAGAATGAGCCTTACGCGTGGTGAACTTAAAGTAAGCTTTAATCAACTAAAAAGGTGCTACATACAAAAGAGGTCTTACTCTATGCCTCTCCAGGATCCAACTGATCAGCCCAGTATTTATCCTGGACTAATCACAGGAAGTGATGTAATAAAGTTCAAGTCACAGGAAGCTGTATTGTGTTACCACAATGGTTGCACTGTACACAAAAATATGGTACTACTCTATACCATAACATGGTCCTACTATATATCATAACATGGTCTCACTATATACCATAACATGTCCCCACGATATACGATACCATGGTCTCACTATATAACATGACATGGTCTCACTATATACCATAACATGGTCCCACTATATACCATAACATGTCCCCACTATATATCATAACATGACCCCACTATATACCATAACATGGCCCCACTTTATACCATAACATGGTCTCACTATATATCACAACATGTCCCCACTATATACCATAACATGGTTTCATTATATACCATAACAGGTCCCCACTATATACCATAACATGGCCCCACTTTATACCATAACATGGTCTCACTATATGCCATAACATGGCCCCACTATATACCATAACATTGCCCAACTATATACCATAAAACAGTGTCAGTATATAATATAACATGGCCCCACTATATACCATACCATGGCCCCACTATATACCATAACAAGGCTCCACTATGTACCATGAAATGGTCTCACTATATACCATAACATGGTCCCACTATATACCATGACATGGTCTCACTATATACCATAACATGGTCCCACTATATACCATAACATGGCCCCACTATATACCATAACATGGCCCCACTATATACCATAACAAGGCTCCATTATATACCATGAAATGGTCTCACTATATACCATAACATAGTCCCACTATATACCATGACATGGTCTCACTATATACCATTACGTGGCACCACTATATGCCATAACATGGTCTCACTATATACCATAGCATTGTCTCACTATATACAATGAAATGGTCTCACTATAAACCATAACATGGTCCCACTATATACCATGACATGGCCCTACCATATACCATAACATGGTCCCACTATATACCATACAATGGTCTCACTATATACCATAACATGGTCTCACTATATACCATAACATGGTCCCACTATATGCCACATGCTCCCACTATATACCATAACATGGGCTCACTATATACCATAACATGTCCCCACTATATACCATGACATGGCCCCACTATATACCATAACAAGGCTCCATTAAATACCATGAAATGGTCTCACTATATACCATAACATAGTCCCACTATATACCATGACATGGTCTCACTATATACCATTACGTGGCCCCACTATATACCATACCGTGGCCCCACTATATACCATAACAAGGCTCCACTATGTACCATGAAATGGTCTCACTATATACCATAACATGGTCCCACTATATACCATGACATGGTCTCACTATATACCATAACATGGTCCCACTATATACCATAACATGGCCCACTATATACCATAACATGGCCCCACTATATACCATAACAAGGCTCCATTATATACCATGAAATGGTCTCACTATATACCATAACATAGTCCCACTATATACCATGACATGGTCTCACTATATACCATTACGTGGCACCACTATATGCCATAACATGGTCTCACTATATACCATAGCATTGTCTCACTATATACAATGAAATGGTCTCACTATAAACCATAACATGGTCCCACTATATACCATGCCATGGCCCTACTATATACCATAACAGGGTCCCACTATATACCATACAATGGTCTCACTATATATCATAACATGGTCTCACTATATACCATAACATGGCCCCACTATATGCCACATGCTCCCACTATATACCATAACATGGACTCACTATATACCATAACATGTCCCCACTATATACCATGACATGGCCCCACCTTATACCATAACATATCCCCATTATATAACATAACATGGTCTCACTATATACCATAACATGGTCCCACTATATACCATAACATGGTCCCACTATGCACCGTAACATGTCCCCACTATATACCATAACATGGCCCCACTTTATACCATAACATGGTATCACTATATAGCATAACATGGCCCCAATATATACCATAACATGGCTCCACTATATAACATAACATGGCCCCACTATATGCCATAACACTGTCCATCTATATACCATAACATGGCCCCACTATATACCATAAAACGGTCTCACTATATAACATAACATGGCCCCACTATATACCATAAAACGGTCTCACTATATAACATAACATGGCCCAACTATATACCATAATATGTCCCCACTATATATCATAACATGGCCCCACTATATACCATAGCATTGTGTAATTATATACCATAACATGGCCCCACTATATACCATAACATGCCTCGACAATATACCGTAACATGGTCCCACTATATACCATAGCTGGGCCCCACTATGTACCATAACATGGTCGCAATTTATACCAAAACATGATCCCAGTATGTACCATAACATGGCCCCACTATATACCATACCATGGTCTCACTATATACCATAACATGGCCCCACTATATACCAAAGGATGTGCCACTATATACCATAACATGGCCCCAATATATACCGTACCATGTCGCTACTATATACCATAACATGGCCCACTATATACCATAACATGGTCTCACTATATACCATGACATGGTCGCACTATATACCATAACATGGTATCACTATATACCACAACATGGTCTCACTATATACCATTATATGGCCCCACTATATACCATAACATGGACCCACTATATACTAGATCATGGCCCCACTTTAGACCATAACATTGTCTCACTATATACAATAACATGGTCTCACTATACACCATAACGTGGTCCCACTTTATACCATACCATGGTCTCGCTATATACCATAACATTGTCTCACTATATACCATAACATGGTCCCACTCTATACACCATAACATTGTCTTACTATACACCATAATATGTCCCCACTATTTACCATAACATGGTCTCACTATATAGCACATGATCCCAATATATACCATAACATAGTCTCACTATATACCATAACATGTCCCCACTATATACTATAACATATCGGTATTAAATACCATATCATCATCTCACTATATACCACAACATGGCCACACCATATACCATAACATTGTCCCACTACACACTGTAACATGTCCCCACTATATACCATAACATGGCCACACTATTTACAATAACATGGCCCCACTATATACCATAACATGGTCTCACTATATACCATGACATGATAACACTATATACCATAACATGGGCCCACTATATACCATACCATGGTCTCACTATATACCATACCATGGTATCACTATATAGCATAACATAGTCTCACTATATACCATAACATGGTCTCACTATATACCACAACATGTCTCCACTATATACCATAACATGATCTCACTATATGCCACAACATGGTACAACTATATACCATAACATAGTCTCACTATTTACCATACCATAGTCTCACTATATACCATGACATGGTCGCACTATATACCATAAAATGGCACCACTATATACCACAACATGGTCCCACTATATACCATAACATGGTCTAAATACATACCATAACAGGTCCCCACTAGATACCATAAAACAGTCTCACTACATACCATTATATGGCCCCACTATATACCATAACATGGACCCACTACACACTGTAACATGTCCCCACTATATACTAGATCATGGCCCAAATTTAGACCATAACATTGTCTCACTATATACCATAACATGGTCTCACTATATACCTTAACATGGCCCCACTATATACCATAACATGTCCCACTATATACCATAACATGTCCCCACTATATACCATAACATGGCTGCAATATATACCATAACATTGTGTAATTATATACCATAACATGGCCCCACTATATACCATAACATGTCTCGACAATATACCGTAACATGGTCCCACTATGTACCATAACATGGTCGCACTGTATACCAAAACATGATCCCACTATGTACCATAACATGGCCCCACTATATTCCATACCATGGTCACACTATATACCATATAGGGCGGCACGGTGGCATAGTGGTTAGCACTGGTGCCTCACAGCGCCAGGAACCCAGGTTCGAATCTGACCTCGGGTGACTGTCTGTGTGGAGTTTGCACATTCTCCCCGTGTCTGCGTGGGTTTCCTCCGGGTGCTCCGGTTTCCTCCCACAGTCCAAAAATGTGCGGGTTAGGTTGATTTGGCTATGATAAATTGACCCTTAGTGTTAGAGGGGGATTAAATATGTGGGGTTACGGGGATAGGATGGGATATGTAAGGGGGAATTAAATACACGGGGATAGGGTGGGATATGTGTCGGTGTAGGCTCGATGGGGATTCTGTGTGGGAAAGCAGGGACAGGGTACTGGATTTGGATGATCAGCCATGATCGTATTGAATGGTGGAGCAGGCTCGACGGGCCGAATGGCCTACTCCTGCTCCTAGTTTCTATGTTTCTATAACATGACCCCACTATATACCAAAGGATGTACCCCTATATACCATAACATGGCCCCAATATGTACCATAACATGGTCCCACTATATACCAGAACATGGCACCACTATATACCATAACATGGTCTCACTATATACCATGACATGGTGGCACTATATACCATACCATGGTCTCACTATATACCAGAACATGGTCTCACTATATACCATAAAATGATCCTGCTATATACCATAACATGGTCTCACTATATACCATTACATGGTCGCACGAAATACCATAAAATGGTATCACTATATACCACAACATGGTCCCACTATATACCATAACATGGTCTAAATACATACCATAACAGGTCCCCACAATATACCATGAAACAGTCTCACTACATACCATTATATGGCCCCACTATATACCATAACATGGACCCACTATACACTGTAACATGTCCCCACTATATACTAGATCATGGCCCCACTTTAGACCATAACATTGTCTCACTATATACAATAACATGGTCTCACTATACACCATAACGTGGTCCCACTTTATACCATACCATGGTCTCGCTATATACCATAACATTGTCTCACTATACACCATAACATGGTCCCACTCTATACACCATAACATTGTCTAACTATACACCATAATATGTCCCCACTATTTACCATAACATGGTCTCACTATATAGCACATGATCCCAATATATACCAGAACATGGTCTCACTATATACCATAACATGTCCCCACTATATACTATAACATATCGGTATTAAATACCATATCATCATCTCACTATATACCACAACATGGCCACACCATATACCATAACATTGTCCCACTACACACTGTAACATGTCCCCACTATATACCATAACATGGTCTCACTGTACACCATAACATGGCCATACTATATACCATAGCATGGTCTCACTATATACCATGACATGGTCCCACTATATACCATGACATGGTCTCACTATATACCATAACATGGTCCCACTATATACCATAACATGGCCCCACTATATACCATAACATGGCCCCACTATATACCATAACAAGGCTCCATTATATACCATGAAATGGTCTCACTATATACCATAACATAGTCCCACTATATACCATGACATGGTCTCACTATATACCATTACGTGGCACCACTATATGCCATAACATGGTCTCACTATATACCATAGCATTGTCTCACTATATACAATGAAATGGTCTCACTATAAACCATAACATGGTCCCACTATATACCATGACATGGCCCTACCATATACCATAACATGGTCCCACTATATACCATACAATGGTCTCACTATATACCATAACATGGTCTCACTATATACCATAACATGGTCCCACTATATGCCACATGCTCCCACTATATACCATAACATGGGCTCACTATATACCATAACATGCCCACACTATTTACAATAACATGGCCCCACTATATACCATAACATGGTCTCACTATATACCATGACATGATAACACTATATACCATAACATGGGCCCACTATATACCATACCATGGTCTCACTATATACCATACCATGGTATCACTATATAGCATAACATAGTCTCACTATATACCATAACATGGTCTCACTATATACCACAACATGTCTCCACTATATACCATAACATGATCTCACTATATGCCACAACATGGTACAACTATATACCATAACATAGTCTCACTATTTACCATACCATAGTCTCACTATATACCATGACATGGTCGCACTATATACCATAAAATGGCATCACTATATACCACAACATGGTCCCACTATATACCATAACATGGTCTAAATACATACCATAACAGGTCCCCACTAGATACCATAAAACAGTCTCACTACATACCATTATATGGCCCCACTATATACCATAACATGGACCCACTACACACTGTAACATGTCCCCACTATATACTAGATCATGGCCCAAATTTAGACCATAACATTGTCTCACTATATACCATAACATGGTCTCACTATATACCTTAACATGGCCCCACTATATACCATAACATGTCCCACTATATACCATAACATGTCCCCACTATATACCATAACATGGCTGCAATATATACCATAACATTGTGTAATTATATACCATAACATGGCCCCACTATATACCATAACATGTCTCGACAATATACCGTAACATGGTCCCACTATGTACCATAACATGGTCGCACTGTATACCAAAACATGATCCCACTATGTACCATAACATGGCCCCACTATATTCCATACCATGGTCACACTATATACCATATAGGGCGGCACGGTGGCATAGTGGTTAGCACTGGTGCCTCACAGCGCCAGGAACCCAGGTTCGAATCTGACCTCGGGTGACTGTCTGTGTGGAGTTTGCACATTCTCCCCGTGTCTGCGTGGGTTTCCTCCGGGTGCTCCGGTTTCCTCCCACAGTCCAAAAATGTGCGGGTTAGGTTGATTTGGCTATGATAAATTGACCCTTAGTGTTAGAGGGGGATTAAATATGTGGGGTTACGGGGATAGGATGGGATATGTAAGGGGGAATTAAATACACGGGGATAGGGTGGGATATGTGTCGGTGTAGGCTCGATGGGGATTCTGTGTGGGAAAGCAGGGACAGGGTACTGGATTTGGATGATCAGCCATGATCGTATTGAATGGTGGAGCAGGCTCGACGGGCCGAATGGCCTACTCCTGCTCCTAGTTTCTATGTTTCTATAACATGACCCCACTATATACCAAAGGATGTACCCCTATATACCATAACATGGCCCCAATATGTACCATAACATGGTCCCACTATATACCAGAACATGGCACCACTATATACCATAACATGGTCTCACTATATACCATGACATGGTGGCACTATATACCATACCATGGTCTCACTATATACCAGAACATGGTCTCACTATATACCATAAAATGATCCTGCTATATACCATAACATGGTCTCACTATATACCATTACATGGTCGCACGAAATACCATAAAATGGTATCACTATATACCACAACATGGTCCCACTATATACCATAACATGGTCTAAATACATACCATAACAGGTCCCCACAATATACCATGAAACAGTCTCACTACATACCATTATATGGCCCCACTATATACCATAACATGGACCCACTATACACTGTAACATGTCCCCACTATATACTAGATCATGGCCCCACTTTAGACCATAACATTGTCTCACTATATACAATAACATGGTCTCACTATACACCATAACGTGGTCCCACTTTATACCATACCATGGTCTCGCTATATACCATAACATTGTCTCACTATACACCATAACATGGTCCCACTCTATACACCATAACATTGTCTAACTATACACCATAATATGTCCCCACTATTTACCATAACATGGTCTCACTATATAGCACATGATCCCAATATATACCAGAACATGGTCTCACTATATACCATAACATGTCCCCACTATATACTATAACATATCGGTATTAAATACCATATCATCATCTCACTATATACCACAACATGGCCACACCATATACCATAACATTGTCCCACTACACACTGTAACATGTCCCCACTATATACCATAACATGGTCTCACTGTATACCATAACATGGCCATACTATATACCATAGCATGGTCTCACTATATACCATGACATGGTATCACTATATACCATAACATGGTCTCACTATATACCATGACATGGTCTCACTATATAACATAACATGCCCCCACTATATACCATAACATGGTCTAAATACATACCATAACATGGCCCCACTATATACCACAACATGGACCCACTATATACCATAAAATGGACTCACTATATACCACAACATGGTCCCACTATATACCATACCATGGTCTCACTATATAGCATAACATGGTCTCACTATATACCATAACATGGTCTCACTATATACCATAACATGTCCCCACTATATACCATAACATGATCTCACTGTATGCCACAACATGGTACAACTATATACCATAACATGGTCTCACTATTTACCATACCACGGTCTCACTATATACCATGACATGGTCGCACTATATACCATAAAATGGCCACACTATATACCATAACATGGCTCCACTATATATCATAACATGGCTGCAATATATACCATACAACTGTCCCACTATATATCATAACATGGCCCCAGGATATACCATAACACGGTCTCATTATATACCATAACAAGTCCCCACTATATATCATAACATGTCCCCGCTATATATCATAACATGGCCCCACTATATACAATAACAATGTGTCATTATATACCATAACATGGCCCCACTTTATACCATAACACGGCTCCACTATATACCATTACATGGCACCACTATATACCATAACATGGTCTCACTATATACCTTAGCATGGTCTCACTATATACCATGAAATGGTCTCACTATAAACCATAACATGGTCCCACTATATACCATAACATGGTCTCCCTATATACCAAAACATGGTCCCACTATATGCCACATGCTCCCACTATATACCATTACATGGCCTCACTATATACCATAACATATCCCCATTATATACCATAACATGGTCTCACTATATAACATAACATGCCCCCACTATATACCATAACGTGGTCTAAATACATACCATAACATGGCCCCACTATATACCATAACATGGACCCACTATACACGGTAACATGTCCCCACTATATACTAGATCATGGCCCAAATTTAGACCATAACATTGTCTCACTATATACCATAACATGGTCTCACTATATACCTTAACATGGCCCCACTATATACCATAACATGTCCCCACTATATACCATAACATGTCCCCACTATATACCATAACATGGCTGCAATATATACCATAGCATTGTGTAATTATATACCATAACATGGCCCCACTATATACCATAACATGTCTCGACAATATACCGTAACATGGTCCCACTATGTACCATAACATGGTCGCACTGTATACCAAAACATGATCCCACTATATACCATAACATGGCCCCACTATATTCCATACCATGGTCACACTATATACCATAACATGGCCCCACTATATACCAAAGGATGTACCCCTATATACCATAACATGGCCCCAATATATACCATAACATGGCCCCACTATATACCAGAACATGGCCCCACTATATATCAAAGGATGTACCCCTATATACCATAACATGGCCCCAATATATACCATACCATGGTCGCACTATATACCAGAACATGGTCTCACTATATACCATAAAATGATCCCGCTATATACCATAACATGGTCTCACTATATACCATTACATGGTCGCACTAAATACCATAAAATGGTATCACTATATACCACAACATGGTCCCACTATATACCATAACATGGTCTAAATACATACCATAACAGGTCCCCAGAATATACCATAAAACAGTCTCACTACATACCATTATATGGCCCCACTATATACCATAACATGGACCCACTATACACTGTAACATGTCCCCACTATATACTAGATCATGGCCCCACTTTAGACCATAACATTGTCTCACTATATACAATAACATGGTCTCACTATACACCATAACGTGGTCCCACTTTATACCATACCATGGTCTCGCTATATACCATAACATTGTCTCACTATACACCATAACATGGTCCCACTCTATACACCATAACATTGTCTTACTATACACCATAATATGTCCCCACTATTTACCATAACATGGTCTCACTATATAGCACATGATCCCAATATATACCAGAACATGGTCTCACTATATACCATAACATGTCCCCGCTATATACTATAACATATCGGTATTAAATACCATATCATCATCTCACTATATACCACAACATGGCCACACCATATACCATAACATTGTCCCACTACACACTGTAACATGTCCCCACTATATACCATAACATGGCCACACTATTTATAATAACATGGCCCCACTATATACCATAACATGGTCTCACTGTATACCATAACATGGCCATACTATATACCATAGCATGGTCTCACTATATACCATGACATGGTATCACTATATACCATAACATGGTCTCACTATATACCATGACATGGTCTCACTATATAACATAACATGCCCCCACTATATACCATAACATGGTCTAAATACATACCATAACATGGCCCCACTATATACCACAACATGGCCCCACTATATACCATAAAATGGACTCACTATATACCATAACATGGTCCCACTATATACCATACCATGGTCTCACTATATAGCATAACATGGTCTCACTATATACCATAACATGGTCTCACTATATACCATAACATGTCCCCACTATATACCATAACATGATCTCACTGTATGCCACAACATGGTACAACTATATACCATAACATGGTCTCACTATTTACCATACCATGGTCTCACTATATACCATGACATGGTCGCACTATATACCATAAAATGGACACACTATATACCATAACATGGCTCCACTATATATCATAACATGGCTGCAATATATACCATACAACTGTCCCACTATATATCATAACATGACCCCAGGATATACCATAACACGGTCTCATTATATACAATAACATGTCCCCACTATATATCATAACATGTCCCCGCTATATATCATAACATGGCCCCACTATATACAATAACAATGTCTCATTATATACCATAACATGGCCCCACTTTATACCATAACACGGCTCCACTATATACCATTACATGGCACCACTATATACCATAACATGGTCTCACTATATACCTTAGCATGGTCTCACTATATACCATGAAATGGTCTCACTATAAACCATAACATGGTCCCACTATATACCATAACATGGTCTCCCTATATACCAAAACATGGTCCCACTATATGCCACATGCTCCCACTATATACCATTACATGGCCTCACTATATACCATAACATATCCCCATTATATACCATAACATGGTCTCACTATATAACATAACATGCCCCCACTATATACCATAACATGGTCTAAATACATACCATAACATGGCCCCACTATATACCATAACATGGCCCCACTATATACCATAAAATGGACTCACTATATACCATAACATGGTCCCACTATATACCATACCATGGCCTCACTATATAGCATAACATGGTCTCACTATATACCATAACATGTCCCCACTATATACGATAACATATCGGTATTAAATACCATATCATCATCTCACTATATACCACAACATGGCCACACCATATACCATAACATTGTCCCACTACACACTGTAACATGTCCCCACTATATACCATAACATGGCCCCACTATATACCATAAAATGGACTCACTATATAACATAACATGGCCACACTATATAGCATAACATGGCCACACTATATACCATAACATGTCCCCACTATATACCATAACACGGCTCCACTATATACCATAACATGGCCACAATATATACCATACAACTGTCCCACTATATATCATAACATGGCCCCAGGATATACCATAACACGGTCTCATTATATACCATAACATGTCCCCACTATATATCATAACATATCCCCGCTATATATCATAACATGGCCCCACTATATACCATAACATTGTGTCATTATATACCATAACATGGCCCCACTTTATACCATAACACGGCTCCACTATATACCATTACATGGCACCACTATAGACCATAACATGGTCTCAATATATACCATAGCAGGGTCTCACTATATACCATGACGCGGTCTCACTATGTACCATAACATGGTCCCACTATATGCCACATGCTCCCACTATATACCATAACATGGCCTCACTATATACCTTAACATGCCCCCACTATGTACGATACGAAAACATGGTCCCACTACATACCATAACATGGCCCCACTATATACCATACCATGGTCTCACTATATACCACAACATGGTCTCAATATATACCATAACATGGTCCCACTATGCACCATAACATGTCCCCACTATATACCATAACATGGCCCCACTTTATACCATAACATGGTATCACTATATCGCATAATATGGCCCCACTGTATACCATAACACTGTCCCTCTATATACCATAACATGTCCCCACGATATATCATAACATGGCCCCACTCTATACCATAGAATTGTGTAATTATATACCATAACATGGCCCCACTATATACCATAACATGTCTCGACTATATACCGTAACATGGTCCCACTGTGTACCATAATATGGTCCCACTTTATACCATAACTGGGCCCCACTATGTACCATAACATGGTCGCACTGTATACCAAAACATGATCCCGCTATATACCATAACATGGTCTCACTATATACCATGACATGGTCGCACTATATACCATAAAATGGCATCACTATATACCACAACATGGTCCCACTATATACCATAACATGGTCTAAATACATACCATAACAGGTCCCCACTATATACCATAAAACAGTCTCACTACATACCATTATATAGCCCCACTATATACCATAACATGGACCCACTATACACTGTAACATGTCCCCACTATCTACAAGATCATGGCCAAAATTTAGACCATAACATTGTCTCACTATATACCATAACATGGTCTCACTATATACCTTAACAGGGCCCCACTACATACCATAACATGTCCCCGCTATATACCATAACATGGCTGCAATATATACCATACAACTGTTCCACTATATATCATAACATGGCCCCAGGATATACGATAACACGGTCTCATTATATACCATAACGTGTCCCCACTATATATCATAACATGTCCCCGCTATATATCATAACATGACCCCACTATATACCATAACATTGTGTCATTATATACCATAACATGGCCCTACTTTATACCATAACACGGCTCTACTACATACCATTATATGGCACCACTATATACCATAACATGGTCTCACTATATACCATAGCATGGTCTCACTATATACCATGAAATGGTCTCACTATAAACCATAACATGGTCCCACTATATAACATGACATGGCCCCACTATATACCATAACATGGTCTCCCTATATACCATAACATGGTCCCACTATATGCCACATGCTCCCACTATATACCATAACATGGCCTCACTATATACCATAACATATCCCCATTATATACCATAACATGGTCTCACTATATACCACAACATGGCCCCACTATATACCATAACATGGTCACACTATATACCATAACAGGGTCCCACTATATACCATAACATGGCCCCACTTTATACCATAACATGGTCTCACTATATAGCATAACATGTCCCCAATATATACCATAACATGGCCCCACCTTATACCATAACATATCCCCATTATGTAACATAACATGGTCTCACTATATATCATAACATGGCCCCACTATACACCATAACATGTCTCGACAATATACCGTAACATGGTCCCACTATGTACCATAGCATGTTCGCACTGTATACCAAAACATGATCCCACTATATACCATAACATGTCCCCAGTATATTCCATACCATGGTCACACTCTATACCATAACATGGCCCCACTATATACCAAAGGATGTACCACTATATACCATAACATGGCCCCAATATATACCATAACATGGCCCCACTATATACCATAACATGGCTAAACTATATACCATAACATGGTCTCACTATATACCATGACATGGTGGCACTATATACCATACCATGGTCTCACTATATACCAGAACATGGTCTCACTATATACCATAACACGACCCCGCTATATACCATAACATGGTCTCACTATATGCCATTACATGGTCGCACTATATACCATAAAATGGTATCACTATATACCACAACATGGTCCCACTATTACCATAACATGGTCTAAATACATACCATAACAGGTCCCACTATATACCATAAAACAGTCTCACTACATACCATTATATGGCCCCACTATATACCATAACATGGACCCACTATACACTGTAACATGTCCCCACTATATACTAGATCATGGCCCCACTTTAGACCATAACATTGTCTCACTATATACAATAACATGGTCTCACTATACACCATAACGTGGTCCCACTTTATACCATACCATGGCCCCACTTTAGACCATAACATTGTCTCACTATATACCATAACATGGCCCCACTATATACCATAACAAGGCTCCATTATATACCATGAAATGGTCTCACTATATACCATAACATGGTCCCACTATATACCATGACATGGTCTCACTGTATACCATTACGTGGCACCACTATATGCCATAACATGGTCTCACTATATACCATAGCATTGTCTCACTATATACAATGAAATGGTCTCACTATAAACCATAACATGGTCCCACTATATACCATGACATGGCCCTACTATATACCACAACATGGTCCCACTATATACCATACAATGGTCTCACTATATACCATAACATGGTATCACTATATACCATAACATGGTCCCACTATATGCCACATGCTCCCACTATATACCATAAAATGGACTCACTATATACCATAACATGTCCCCACTATATACCATGACATGGCCCCACCTTATACCATAACATATCCCCATTATATAACATAACATGGTCTCACTATATACCATAACATGGCCCACTATATACCATAACATGGTCCCACTATGCACCGTAACATGTCCCCACTATATACCATAACATGGCCCCACTTTATACCATAACATGGTCTCACTATATACCATAACATGGTCCCACTATATACCATACCATGGTGTCACTATATACCAGAACATGGTCTCACTATATACCATGGCATGGTATCACTATATACCACAACATGGTCCAACTATATACCATAACATGTCCCCACTATATACCATAAAACAGTCTCACTACATACCATTATATGGCCCCAATATATACCATAAAACAGTATCACTACATACCATTATATGGCCCCAATATATACCATAACATGGACCCACTATACACTGTAACATGTCCCCACTATATACTAGATCATGGCCCCACTTTAGACCATAACATTGTCTCACTATATAACATAACAGGGTCTCACTATACACCATAACGTGGTCCCACTTTATACCATACCATGGTCTCGCGATATACCATAACATTGTCTCACTATATACCATAACATGGTCCCATTCTATACACCATAACATTGTCTTACTATACACCATAATATGTCCCCACTATTTACCATAACATGGTCTCACTATATAGCACATGATGCCAATATATACCATAACATGTCCCCACTATATACCATAACATGGCCACACTATTTACAATAACATGGCCCCACTATATACCATAACATGGTCTCACTATATACCATGACATGATATCACTATATACCATAACATGGTCCCACTATATGCCATACCATGGTTGCACTATATACCATACCATGGTCTCACTATATAGCATAACATAGTCTCACTATATACCATAACATGGTCTCACTATATACCATAACATGTCCCCACTATATACCATAACATGATCTCACTATATGCCACAACATGGTACAACTATATACCATAACATGGTCTCACTATTTACCATACCATGGTCTCACTATATACCATGACATGGTCGCACTATATACCATAAAATGGCATCACTATATACCACAACATGGTCCCACTATATACCATAACATGGTCCCACTATATACCATAACATAGTCTCACTATATACCATAACATGGTCTCACTATATACCATAACATGTCCCCACTATATACCATAACATGGCTGCAATATATACCATAGCATTGTGTAATTATATACCATAACATGGCCCCACTATATACCATAACATGTCTCGACAATATACCGTAACATGGTCCCACTATGTACCATAGCATGGTCGCACTGTATACCAAAACATGATCCCACTATATACCATAACATGGCCCCACTATATTCCATACCATGGTCACACTATATACCATAACATGGCCCCACTATATACCAAAGGATGTACCCCTATATACCATAACATGGCCCCAATATATACCATAACATGGCCCCACTATATACCAGAACATGGCCCCACTATATATCAAAGGATGTACCCCTATATACCATAACATGGCCCCAATATATACCATACCATGGTCTCACTATATACCAGAACATGGTCTCACTATATACCATAAAATGATCCCGCTATATACCATAACATGGTCTCACTATATACCATTACATGGTCGCACTAAATACCATAAAATGGTATCACTATATACCACAACATGGTCCCACTATATACCATAACATGGTCTAAATACATACCATAACAGGTCCCCAGAATATACCATAAAACAGTCTCACTACATACCATTATATGGCCCCACTATATACCATAACATGGACCCACTATACACTGTAACATGTCCCCACTATATACTAGATCATGGCCCCACTTTAGACCATAACATTGTCTCACTATATACATTAACATGGTCTCACTATACACCATAACGTGGTCCCACTTTATACCATACCATGGTCTCGCTATATACCATAACATTGTCTCACTATACACCATAACATGGTCCCACTCTATACACCATAACATTGTCTTACTATACACCATAATATGTCCCCACTATTTACCATAACATGGTCTCACTATATAGCACATGATCCCAATATATACCAGAACATGGTCTCACTATATACCATAACATGTCCCCACTATATACTATAACATATCGGTATTAAATACCATATCATCATCTCACTATATACCACAACATGGCCACACCATATACCATAACATTGTCCCACTACACACTGTAACATGTCCCCACTATATACCATAACATGGCCACACTATTTATAATAACATGGCCCCACTATATACCATAACATGGTCTCACTGTATACCATAACATGGCCATACTATATACCATAGCATGGTCTCACTATATACCATGACATGGTATCACTATATACCATAACATGGTCTCACTATATACCATGACATGGTCTCACTATATAACATAACATGCCCCCACTATATACCATAACACGGTCTAAATACATACCATAACATGGCCCCACTATATACCACAACATGGCCCCACTATATACCATAAAATGGACTCACTATATACCATAACATGGTCCCACTATATAGCATACCATGGTCTCACTATATAGCATAACATGGTCTCACTATATACCATAACATGGTCTCACTATATACCATAACATGTCCCCACTATATACCATAACATGATCTCACTGTATGCCACAACATGGTACAACTATATACCATAACATGGTCTCACTATTTACCATACCATGGTCTCACTATATACCATGACATGGTCGCACTATATACCATAAAATGGCCACACTATATACCATAACATGGCTCCACTATATATCATAACATGGCTGCAATATATACCATACAACTGTCCCACTATATATCATAACATGACCCCAGGATATACCATAACACGGTCTCATTATATACCATAACATGTCCCCACTATATATCATAACATGTCCCCGCTATATATCATAACATGGCCCCACTATATACAATAACAATGTCTCATTATATACCATAACATGGCCCCACTTTATACCATAACACGGCTCCACTATATACCATTACATGGCACCACTATATACCATAACATGGTCTCACTATATACCATAAAATGGTCTCCCTATATACCAAAACATGGTCCCACTATATGCCACATGCTCCCACTATATACCATTACATGGCCTCACTATATACCATAACATATCCCCATTATATACCATAACATGGTCTCACTATATAACATAACATGCCCTCACTATATACCATAACATGGTCTAAATACATACCATAACATGGCCCCACTATATACCATAACATGGCCCCACTATATACCATAAAATGGACTCACTATATACCATAACATGGCCCCACTATATACCATAACATGGCCCCACTATATACCATAAAATGGACTCACTATATACCATAACATGGTCCCACTATATACCATACCATGGCCTCACTATATAGCATAACATGGTCTCACTATATACCATAACATGTCCCCGCTATATACGATAACATATCGGTATTAAATACCATATCATCATCTCACTATATACCACAACATGGCCACACCATATACCATAACATTGTCCCACTACACACTGTAACATGTCCCCACTATATACCATAACATGGCCTCACTTTATACCATAACATGGCCCCACTATATACCATAACATGTCCCCACTATATACCATAACATGGTCTCACTTTATACCATAACATGGCCCCACTATATACCATAACATGGCCCCACTATATACCATAAAATGGACTCACTATATAACATAACATGGCCACAATATATACCATACAACTGTCCCACTATATACCAGAACATGGTCTCACTATATACCATAAAATGATCCCGCTATATACCATAACATGGTCTCACTATATACCATTACATGGTCGCACTAAATACCATAAAATGGTATCACTATATACCACAACATGGTCCCACTATATACCATAACATGGTCTAAATACATACCATAACAGGTCCCCAGAATATACCATAAAACAGTCTCACTACATACCATTATATGGCCCCACTATATACCATAACATGGACCCACTATACACTGTAACATGTCCCCACTATATACTAGATCATGGCCCCACTTTAGACCATAACATTGTCTCACTATATACATTAACATGGTCTCACTATACACCATAACGTGGTCCCACTTTATACCATACCATGGTCTCGCTATATACCATAACATTGTCTCACTATACACCATAACATGGTCCCACTCTATACACCATAACATTGTCTTACTATACACCATAATATGTCCCCACTATTTACCATAACATGGTCTCACTATATAGCACATGATCCCAATATATACCAGAACATGGTCTCACTATATACCATAACATGTCCCCACTATATACTATAACATATCGGTATTAAATACCATATCATCATCTCACTATATACCACAACATGGCCACACCATATACCATAACATTGTCCCACTACACACTGTAACATGTCCCCACTATATACCATAACATGGCCACACTATTTATAATAACATGGCCCCACTATATACCATAACATGGTCTCACTGTATACCATAACATGGCCATACTATATACCATAGCATGGTCTCACTATATACCATGACATGGTATCACTATATACCATAACATGGTCTCACTATATACCATGACATGGTCTCACTATATAACATAACATGCCCCCACTATATACCATAACACGGTCTAAATACATACCATAACATGGCCCCACTATATACCACAACATGGCCCCACTATATACCATAAAATGGACTCACTATATACCATAACATGGTCCCACTATATAGCATACCATGGTCTCACTATATAGCATAACATGGTCTCACTATATACCATAACATGGTCTCACTATATACCATAACATGTCCCCACTATATACCATAACATGATCTCACTGTATGCCACAACATGGTACAACTATATACCATAACATGGTCTCACTATTTACCATACCATGGTCTCACTATATACCATGACATGGTCGCACTATATACCATAAAATGGCCACACTATATACCATAACATGGCTCCACTATATATCATAACATGGCTGCAATATATACCATACAACTGTCCCACTATATATCATAACATGACCCCAGGATATACCATAACACGGTCTCATTATATACCATAACATGTCCCCACTATATATCATAACATGTCCCCGCTATATATCATAACATGGCCCCACTATATACAATAACAATGTCTCATTATATACCATAACATGGCCCCACTTTATACCATAACACGGCTCCACTATATACCATTACATGGCACCACTATATACCATAACATGGTCTCACTATATACCATAAAATGGTCTCCCTATATACCAAAACATGGTCCCACTATATGCCACATGCTCCCACTATATACCATTACATGGCCTCACTATATACCATAACATATCCCCATTATATACCATAACATGGTCTCACTATATAACATAACATGCCCTCACTATATACCATAACATGGTCTAAATACATACCATAACATGGCCCCACTATATACCATAACATGGCCCCACTATATACCATAAAATGGACTCACTATATACCATAACATGGCCCCACTATATACCATAACATGGCCCCACTATATACCATAAAATGGACTCACTATATACCATAACATGGTCCCACTATATACCATACCATGGCCTCACTATATAGCATAACATGGTCTCACTATATACCATAACATGTCCCCGCTATATACGATAACATATCGGTATTAAATACCATATCATCATCTCACTATATACCACAACATGGCCACACCATATACCATAACATTGTCCCACTACACACTGTAACATGTCCCCACTATATACCATAACATGGCCTCACTTTATACCATAACATGGCCCCACTATATACCATAACATGTCCCCACTATATACCATAACATGGTCTCACTTTATACCATAACATGGCCCCACTATATACCATAACATGGCCCCACTATATACCATAAAATGGACTCACTATATAACATAACATGGCCACAATATATACCATACAACTGTCCCACTATATATCATAACATGGCCCCAGGATATACCATAACACGGTCTCATTATATACCATAACATGTCCCCACTATATATCATAACATATCCCCGCTATATATCATAACATGGCCCCACTATATACCATAACATTGTGTCATTATATACCATAACATGGCCCCACTTTATACCATAACACGGCTCCACTATATACCATTACATGGCACCACTATATACCATAACATGGTCTCAATATATACCATAGCAGGGTCTCACTATATACCATGACGCGGTCTCACTATGTACCATAACATGGTCCCACTATATGCCACATGCTCCCACTATATACCATAACATGGCCTCACTATATACCTTAACATGCCCCCACTATGTACGATACGAAAACATGGTCCCACTACATACCATAACATGGCCCCACTATATACCATACCATGGTCTCACTATATACCACAACATGGTCTCAATATATACTATAACATGGTCCCACTATGCACCATAACATGTCCCCACTATATACCATAACATGGCCCCACTTTATACCATAACATGGTATCACTATATCGCATAACATGGCCCCACTGTATACCATAACACTGTCCCTCTATATACCATAACATGTCCCCACGATATATCATAACATGGCCCCACTCTATACCATAGAATTGTGTAATTATATACCATAACATGGCCCCACTATATACCATAACATGTCTCGACTATATACCGTAACATGGTCCCACTGTGTACCATAATATGGTCCCACTTTATACAATAACTGGGCCCCACTATGTACCATAACATGGTCGCACTGTATACCAAAACATGATCCCGCTATATACCATAACATGGTCTCACTATATACCATGACATGGTCGCACTATATACCATAAAATGGCATCACTATATACCACAACATGGTCCCACTATATACCATAACATGGTCTAAATACATACCATAACAGGTCCCCACTATATACCATAAAACAGTCTCACTACATACCATTATATGGCCCCACTATATACCATAACATGGACCCACTATACACTGTAACATGTCCCCACTATCTACTAGATCATGGCCCAAATTTAGACCATAACATTGTCTCACTATATACCATAACATGGTCTCACTATATACCTTAACATGGCCCCACTACATACCATAACATGTCCCCACTATATACCATAACATGTCCCCGCTATATACCATAACATGGCTGCAATATATACCATACAACTGTTCCACTATATATCATAACATGGCCCCAGGATATACGATAACACGGTCTCATTATATACCATAGCGTGTCCCCACTATATATCATAACATGTCCCCGCTATATATCATAACATGACCCCACTATATACCATAACATTGTGTCATTATATAGCATAACATGGCCCTACTTTATACCATAACACGGCTCTACTACATACCATTATATGGCACCACTATATACCATAACATGGTCTCACTATATACCATAGCATGGTCTCACTATACACCATGAAATGGTCTCACTATAAACCATAACATGGTCCCACTATATAACATGACATGCCCCCACTATATACCATAACATGGTCTCCCTATATACCATAACATGGTCCCACTATATGCCACATGCTCCCACTATATACCATAACATGGCCTCACTATATACCATAACATATCCCCATTATATACCATAACATGGTCTCACTATATACCACAACATGGCCCCACTATATACCATAACATGGTCACACTATATACCATAACAGGGTCCCACTATATACCATAACATGGCCCCACTTTATACCATAACATGGTCTCACTATATAGCATAACATGTCCCCAATATATACCATAACATGGCCCCACCTTATACCATAACATATCCCCATTATGTAACATAACATGGTCTCACTATATACCATAACATGGCCCCACTATATACCATAACATGTCTCGACAATATACCGTAACATGGTCCCACTATGTACCATAGCATGCTCGCACTGTATACCAAAACATGATCCCACTATATACCATAACACGTCCCCAGTATATTCCATACCATGGTCACACTCTATACCATAACATGGCCCCACTATATACCAAAGGATGTACCACTATATACCATAACATGGCCCCAATATATACCATAACATGGCCCCACTATATACCATAACATGGCTAAACTATATACCATAACATGGTCTCACTATATACCATGACATGGTGGCACTATATACCATACCATGGTCTCACTATATACCAGAACATGGTCTCACTATATACCATAACATGATCCCGCTATATACCATAACATGGTCTCACTATATGCCATTACATGGTCGCACTATATACCATAAAATGGTATCACTATATACCACAACATGGTCCCACTATTACCATAACATGGTCTAAATACATACCATAACAGGTCCCCACTATATACCATAAAACAGTCTCACTACATACCATTATATGGCCCCACTATATACCATAACATGGACCCACTATACACTGTAACATGTCCCCACTATATACTAGATCATGGCCCCACTTTAGACCATAACATTGTCTCACTATATACAATAACATGGTCTCACTATACACCATAACGTGGTCCCACTTTATACCATACCATGGCCCCACTTTATACCATAACATTGTCTCACTATATACCATAACATGGCCCCACTATATACCATAACAAGGCTCCATTATATACCATGAAATGGTCTCACTATATACCATAACATGGTCCCACTATATACCATGACATGGTCTCACTGTATACCATTACGTGGCACCACTATATGCCATAACATGGTCTCACTATATACCATAGCATTGTCTCACTATATACAATGAAATGGTCTCACTATAAACCATAACATGGTCCCACTATATACCATGACATGACCCTACTATATACCACAACATGGTCCCACTATATACCATACAATGGTCTCACTATATACCATAACATGGTCTCACTATATACCATAACATGGTCCCACTATATGCCACATGCTCCCACTATATACCATAAAATGGACTCACTATATACCATAACATGTCCCCACTATATACCATGACATGGCCCCACCTTATACCATAACATATCCCCATTATATAACATAACATGGTCTCACTATATACCATAACATGGCCCACTATATACCATAACATGGTCCCACTATGCACCGTAACATGTCCCCACTATATACCATAACATGGCCCCACTTTATACCATAACATGGTCTCACTATATAGCATAACATGGCCCCAATATATACCATAACATGGCTCCACTATATAACATAACATGGCCCCACTATATGCCATAACACTGTCCATCTATATACCATAACATGGCCCCACTATATACCATAAAACGGTCTCACTATATAACATAACACGGCCCCACTATATACCATAAAACGGTCTCACTATATAACATAACATGGCCCAACTATATACCATAATATGTCCCCACTATATATCATAACATGGCCCCACTATATACCATAGCATTGTGTAATTATATACCATAACATGGCCCCACTATATACCATAACATGCCTCGACAATATACCGTAACATGGTCCCACTAGATACCATAGCTGGGCCCCACTATGTACCATAACATGGTCGCAATGTACACCAAAACATGATCGCAGTATATACCATAACATGGCCCCACTATATACCATACCATGGTCTCACTGTATACCATAACATGGCCCCACTATATACCAAAGGATGTGCCACTATATACCATAACATGGCCCCAATATATACCGTACCATGTCGTCACTATATACCATAACATGATCCCACTATATACCATAACATGGTCTCACTATATACCATGACATGGTGGCACTATATACCATAACATGGTCCCACTATATACCATACCATGGTCTCACTATATACCAGAACATGGTCTCACTATACACTATAATATGATCCCACTATATACCATAACATGGTCTCACTATATACCATGACACGGTCGCACTATATACCATAACATGGTATCACTATATACCACAACATGGTCTCACTATATACCATAACATGGTCTAAATACATACCATAACAGGTCCCCAGAATATACCATAAAACAGTCTCACTACATACCATTATATGGCCCCACTATATACCATAACATGGACCCACTATACACTGTAACATGTCCCCACTATATACTAGATCATGGCCCAAATTTAGACCATAACATTGTCTCACTATATACCATAACATGGTCTCACTATACACCATAACGTGGTCCCACTTTATACCATACCATGGTCTCGCTATATACCATAACATTGTCTCACTATATACCATAACATGGTCCCACTCTATACACCATAACATTGTCTTACTATACACCATAATATGTCCCCACTATTTACCATAACATGGTCTCACTATATAGCACATGAGCCCAATATATACCATAACATTGTCTCACTATATACCATAACATGTCCCCACTATATACTATAACATATCGATATTAAATACCATATCATCGTCTCACTATATACCACAACATGACCACACCATATACCATAACATTGTCCCACTACACACTGTAACATGTCCCCACTATACACCATAACATGGCCACACTATTTACAATAACATGGCCCCACTATATACCATAACATGGCCCCACTATATACCATAAAATGGACTCACTATATACCATAACATGGCCCCACTATATACCATAACATGGCTCCACTATATACCATAACACGGCCACAATATATACCATAACATGGCCCCACTAAATACCATAAAATGGACTCACTATATACCATAACATGGTCTAAATACATACCATAACATGGCTCCACTATATACCATAACAGTGTCACAATATATACCATACAACTGTCCCATTATATATCATAACATGACCCCAGGATATACCATAACAGGGTCTCATTATATACCATAACATGTCCCTACTATATATCATAACATGTCCCTGCTATATATCATAAAATGGCCCCACTATATACCACAACATGGTCTCATTATATACCATAACATGGCCCCACTTTATACCATAACACGGCTCCACTATGTACCATTATATGGCACCACTATATACCATAACATGGTCTCACTATATACCATAGCATGGTCTCACTATATACCATGAAATGGTCTCACTATATACCATAACATGTCCCCACTATATGTCATAACATGGCCCCACTATATACCATAGCATTGTGTAATTATATACCATAACATGGCCCCACTATATACCATAACATGTCTCGACAATATACCGTAACATGGGCCCCACTATGTACCATAACATGGTCGCACTGTATACCAAAACATGATCCCACTATATACCATAACATGGCCCCACTATATTCCATACCATGGTCACACTATATACCATAACATGGCCCCAATATATACCAAAGGATGTACCACTATATACCATAACATGGCCCCAATATATACCATAACATGGCCCCACTATATACCGTACCATGTCGCCACTATATACCATAACATGGCCCTACTATATACCATAACATGGTCTCACTATATACCATAACATGGTCCCACTATATACCATACCATGGTGTCACTATATACCAGAACATGGTCTCACTATATACCATGACATGGTATCACTATATACCACAACATGGTCCCACTATATACCATAAAACAGTCTCACTACATACCATTATATGGCCCCAATATATACCATAAACAGTATCACTACATACCATTATATGGCCCCAATATATACCATAAACAGTATCACTACATACCATTATATGGCCCCAATATATACCATAAACAGTATCACTAGATACCATTATATGGCCCCAATATATACCATAAACAGTATCACTACATACCATTATATGGCCCCAATATATACCATAACATGGACCCACTATACAGTGTAACAAGTCCCCACTATATACTAGATCATGGCCCCACTTTAGACCATAACATTGTCTCACTATATAACATAACAGGGTCTCACTATACACCATAACGTGGTCCCACTTTATACCATACCATGGTCTCGCTATATACCATAACATTGTCTCACTATATACCATAACATGGTCCCATTCTATACACCATAACATTGTCTTACTATACACCATAATATGTCCCCACTATTTACCATAACATGGTCTCACTATATAGCATATGATGCCAATATATACCATAACATGGTCTCACTATATACCATAACATGTCCCCACTATATACTATAACATATCGGTATTAAATACCATATCATCATCTCACTATATACCACAACATGGCCACACCATGTACCATAACATTGTCCCACTACACACTGTAACATGTCCCCACTATATACCATAACATGGCCACACTATTTACAATAACATGGCCCCACTATATACCATAACATGGTCTCACTATATACCATGACATGATATCACTATATACCATAACATGGTCCCACTATATACCATACCATGGTCGCACTATATACCATACCATGGTCTCACTATATAGCATAACATAGTCTCACTATATACCATAACATGGTCTCACTATATACCATAACATGTCCCCACTATATACCATAACATGATCTCACTATATGCCACAACATGGTACAACTATATACCATAACATGGTCTCACTATTTACCATACCATGGTCTCACTATATACCATGACATGGTCGCACTATATACCATAAAATGGCATCACTATATACCACAACATGGTCCCACTATATACCATAACATGGTCCCACTATATACCATAACATGGTCTCACTATATACCATACCATGGTCTCACTATATAGCATAACATAGTCTCACTATATACCATAACATGGTCTCACTATATACCATAACATGTCCCCACTATATACCATAACATGATCTCACTAGATGCCACAACATGGTACAACTATATACCATAACATGGTCTCACTATTTACCATACCATGCTCTCACTATATACCATGGCATGTCCGCACTATATACCATAAAATGGCATCACTATATACCACAACATGGTCCCACTATATACCATAACAGGCCCCCACTATATACCATAAAACAGTCTCACTAAATACCATTATATGGCCCCACTATATACCATAACATGGACCCACTATACACTGTAACATGTCCCCACTATATACTAGATCATGGCCCAAATTTAGACCATAACATTGTCTCACTATATACCATAACATGGTCTCACTATATACCATAACATAGCCCCACTATATACCATAACATGGCCCCACTATATATCATAACATGTCTCGACAATATACCGTAACATGGTCCCACTATGTACCATAACATGTTCGCACTGTATACCAAAACATGATCCCATTATATACCATAACTTGGCCCCACTATATTCCACACCATGGTCACACTATATACCATAACATGGCCCCACTACATACCATAGTATGTACCACTATATACCATAACATGGCCCAAATATATACCATAACATGGCCCCACTATATACCATAACATGGCCCCACTATATACCATAACATGGTCTCACTATACACCATAACGTGGTCCCACTTTATACCATACCATGGTCTCGCTATATACCATAACATTGTCTCACTATATACCATAACATGGTCCCATTCTATACACCATAACATTGTCTTACTATACACCATAATATGTCCCCACTATTTACCATAACATGGTCTCACTATATAGCATATGATGCCAATATATACCATAACATGGTCTCACTATATACCATAACATGTCCCCACTATATACTATAACATATCGGTATTAAATACCATATCATCATCTCACTATATACCACAACATGGCCACACCATGTACCATAACATTGTCCCACTACACACTGTAACATGTCCCCACTATATACCATAACATGGCCACACTATTTACAATAACATGGCCCCACTATATACCATAACATGGTCTCACTATATACCATGACATGATATCACTATATACCATAACATGGTCCCACTATATACCATACCATGGTCGCACTATATACCATACCATGGTCTCACTATATAGCATAACATAGTCTCACTATATACCATAACATGGTCTCACTATATACCATAACATGTCCCCACTATATACCATAACATGATCTCACTATATGCCACAACATGGTACAACTATATACCATAACATGGTCTCACTATTTACCATACCATGGTCTCACTATATACCATGACATGGTCGCACTATATACCATAAAATGGCATCACTATATACCACAACATGGTCCCACTATATACCATAACATGGTCCCACTATATACCATAACATGGTCTCACTATATACCATACCATGGTCTCACTATATAGCATAACATAGTCTCACTATATACCATAACATGGTCTCACTATATACCATAACATGTCCCCACTATATACCATAACATGATCTCACTAGATGCCACAACATGGTACAACTATATACCATAACATGGTCTCACTATTTACCATACCATGCTCTCACTATATACCATGGCATGTTCGCACTATATACCATAAAATGGCATCACTATATACCACAACATGGTCCCACTATTTACCATAACAGGCCCCCACTATATACCATAAAACAGTCTCACTAAATACCATTATATGGCCCCACTATATACCATAACATGGACCCACTATACACTGTAACATGTCCCCACTATATACTAGATCATGGCCCAAATTTAGACCATAACATTGTCTCACTATATACCATAACATGGTCTCACTATATACCATAACATAGCCCCACTATATACCATAACATGGCCCCACTATATATCATAACATGTCTCGACAATATACCGTAACATGGTCCCACTATGTACCATAACATGTTCGCACTGTATACCAAAACATGATCCCATTATATACCATAACTTGGCCCCACTATATTCCACACCATGGTCACACTATATACCATAACATGGCCCCACTACATACCAAAGTATGTACCACTATATACCATAACATGGCCCCAATATATACCATAACATGGCCCCACTATATACCATAACATGGCCCCACTATATACCATAACATGGTCTCACTATATACCATGACATGGTGGCACTATATACCATACCATGGTCTCACTATATACCAGAACATGGGCTCACTATATACCATAACATGATCCCGCTATATACCATAACATGGTCTCACTATATACCATTACATGGTCGCACTAAATACCATAAAATGGTATCACTATATACCACAACATGGTCCCACTATATACCATAACATGGTCTAAATACATACCACAACAGGTCCCCACAATATACCATAAAACAGTCTCACTACATACCATTATATGGCCCCACTATTTACCATAACATGGACCCACTATACACTGTAACATGTCCCCACTATATACTAGATCATGGCCCCACTTTAGACCATAACATTGTCTCACTATATACAATAACATGGTCTCACTATACACCATAACGTGGTCCCACTTTATACCATACCATGGTCTCGCTATATACCATAACATTGTCTCACTATACACCATAACATGGTCCCACTCTATACACCATAACATTGTCTTACTATACACCATAATATGTCCCCACTATTTACCATAACATGGTCTCACTATATAGCACATGATCCCAATATATACCAGAACATGGTCTCACTATATACCATAACATGTCCCCACTATATACTATAACATATCGGTATTAAATACCATATCATCATCTCACTATATACCACAACATGGCCACACCATATACCATAACATTGTCCCACTACACACTGTAACATGTCCCCACTATATACCATAACATGGCCACACTATTTATAATAACATGGCCCCGCTATATACCATAACATGGTCTCACTGTATACCATAACATGGCCACACTATATACCATATCATGGTCTCACTATATACCATGACATGGTATCACTATATACCATAACATAGTCTCACTATATAACATAACATGCCCCCACTATATACCATAACATGGTCTAAATACATACCATAACATGGCCCCACTATATACCATAACATGGCCCCACTATATACCATAAAACGGCCCCACTATATACCATACCATGGTCTCACTATATAGCATAACATGGTCTCACTATATACCATAACATGGTCTCCTTATATACCATAACATGTCCCCACTATATACCGTAACATGATCTCACTATATGCCACAACACGGTACAACTATATACCATAACATGGTCTCACTATTTACCATACCATGGTCTCACTATACACCATAACATGGTCCCACTATATACCATAACATGGTCTCACTATATACCTTAACATGGCCCCACTACATACCATAACATGTCCCCACTATATACCATAACATGTCCCCGCTATATACCATAACATGGCTGCAATATATACCATACAACTGTTCCACTATATATCATAACATGGCCCCAGGATATATGATAACACGGTCTCATTATATACCATAGCGTGTCCCCACTATATATCATAACATGTCCCCGCTATATATCATAACATGACCCCACTATATACCATAACATTGTGTCATTATATACCATAACATGGCCCTACTTTATACCATAACACGGCTCTACTACATACCATTATATGGCACCACTATATACCATAACATGGTCTCACTATATACCATAGCATGGTCTCACTATACACCATGAAATGGTCTCACTATAAACCATAACATGGTCCCACTATATAACATGACATGGCCCCACTATATACCATAACATGGTCTCCCTATATACCATAACATGGTCCCACTATATGCCACATGCTCCCACTATATACCATAACATGGCCTCACTATATACCATAACATATCCCCATTATATACCATAACATGGTCTCTCTATATACCACAACATGGCCCCACTATATACCATAACATGGTCACACTATATACCATAACAGGGTCCCACTATATACCATAACATGGCCCCACTTTATACCATAACATGGTCTCACTATATAGCATAACATGTCCCCAATATATACCATAACATGGCCCCACCTTATACCATAACATATCCCCATTATGTAACATAACATGGTCTCACTATATACCATAACATGGCCCCACTATATACCATAACATGTCTCGACAATATACCGTAACATGGTCGCACTATGTACCATAGCATGTTCGCACTGTATACCAAAACATGATCCCACTATATACCATAACATGTCCCCAGTATATTCCATACCATGGTCACACTCTATACCATAACATGGCCCCACTATATACCAAAGGATGTACCACTATATACCATAACATGGCCCCAAAATATACCATAACATGGCCCCACTATATACCATAACATGGCCCCACTATATACCATAACATGGTCTCACTATATACCATGACATGGTGGCACTATATACCATACCATGGTCGCACTATATACCAGAACATGGTCTCACTATATACCATAACATGATCCCGCTATATACCATAACATGGTCTCACTATATGCCATTACATGGTCGCACTATATACCATAAAATGGTATCACTATATACCACAACATGGTCCCACTATTACCATAACATGGTCTAAATACATACCATAACAGGTCCCCACTATATACCATAAAACAGTCTCACTACATACCATTATATGGCCCCACTATATACCATAACATGGACCCACTATACACTGTAACATGTCCCCACTATATACTAGATCATGGCCCCACTTTAGACCATAACATTGTCTCACTATATACCATAACATGGTCTCACTATACACCATAACGTGGTCCCACTTTATACCATACCACGGTCTCGCTATATACCATAACATTGTCTCACTATACACCATAACATGGTCCCACTCTATACACCATAACATTGTCTTACTATACACCATAATATGTCCCCACTATTTACCATAACATGGTCTCACTATATAGCACATGATCCCAATATATACCATAACGTGGTCCCACTTTATACCATACCATGGCCCCACTTTAGACCATAACATTGTCTCACTATATACCATAACATGGCCCCACTATATACCATAACAAGGCTCCATTATATACCATGAAATGGTCTCACTATATACCATAACATGGTCCCACTATATACCATGACATGGTCTCACTGTATACCATTACGTGGCACCACTATATGCCATAACATGGTCTCACTATATACCATAGCATTGTCTCACTATATACAATGAAATGGTCTCACTATAAACCATAACATGGTCCCACTATATACCATGACATGGCCCTACTATATACCACAACATGGTCCCACTATATACCATACAATGGTCTCACTATATACCATAACATGGTCTCACTATATACCATAACATGGTCCCACTATATGCCACATGCTCCCACTATATACCATAAAATGGATTCACTATATACCATAACATGTCCCCACTATATACCATGACATGGCCCCACCTTATACCATAACATATCCCCATTATATAACATAACATGGTCTCACTATATACCATAACATGGCCCACTATATACCATAACATGGTCCCACTATGCACCGTAACATGTCCCCACTATATACCATAACATGGCCCCACTTTATACCATAACATGGTCTCACTATATAGCATAACATGGCCCCAATATATACCATAACATGGCTCCACTATATAACATAACATGGCCCCACTATATGCCATAACACTGTCCATCTATATACCATAACATGGCCCCACTATATACCATAAAACGGTCTCACTATATAACATAACACGGCCCCACTATATACCATAAAACGGTCTCACTATATAACATAACATGGCCCAACTATATACCATAATATGTCCCCACTATATATCATAACATGGCCCCACTATATACCATAGCATTGTGTAATTATATACCATAACATGGCCCCACTATATACCATAACATGCCTCGACAATATACCGTAACATGGTCCCACTAGATACCATAGCTGGGCCCCACTATGTACCATAACATGGTCGCAATGTACACCAAAACATGATCGCAGTATATACCATAACATGGCCCCACTATATACCATACCATGGTCTCACTGTATACCATAACATGGCCCCACTATATACCAAAGGATGTGCCACTATATACCATAACATGGCCCCAATATATACCGTACCATGTCGTCACTATATACCATAACATGATCCCACTATATACCATAACATGGTCTCACTATATACCATGACATGGTGGCACTATATACCATAACATGGTCCCACTATATACCATACCATGGTCTCACTATATACCAGAACATGGTCTCACTATACACTATAATATGATCCCACTATATACCATAACATGGTCTCACTATATACCATGACACGGTCGCACTATATACCATAACATGGTATCACTATATACCACAACATGGTCTCACTATATACCATAACATGGTCTAAATACATACCATAACAGGTCCCCAGAATATACCATAAAACAGTCTCACTACATACCATTATATGGCCCCACTATATACCATAACATGGACCCACTATACACTGTAACATGTCCCCACTATATACTAGATCATGGCCCAAATTTAGACCATAACATTGTCTCACTATATACCATAACATGGTCTCACTATACACCATAACGTGGTCCCACTTTATACCATACCATGGTCTCGCTATATACCATAACATTGTCTCACTATATACCATAACATGGTCCCACTCTATACACCATAACATTGTCTTACTATACACCATAATATGTCCCCACTATTTACCATAACATGGTCTCACTATATAGCACATGAGCCCAATATATACCATAACATTGTCTCACTATATACCATAACACGTCCCCACTATATACTATAACATATCGATATTAAATACCATATCATCGTCTCACTATATACCACAACATGACCACACCATATACCATAACATTGTCCCACTACACACTGTAACATGTCCCCACTATACACCATAACATGGCCACACTATTTACAATAACATGGCCCCACTATATACCATAACATGGCCCCACTATATACCATAAAATGGACTCACTATATACCATAACATGGCCCCGCTATATACCATAACATGGCTCCACTATATACCATAACACGGCCACAATATATACCATAACATGGCCCCACTAAATACCATAAAATGGACTCACTATATACCATAACATGGTCTAAATACATACCATAACATGGCTCCACTATATACCATAACATTGTCACAATATATACCATACAACTGTCCCATTATATATCATAACATGACCCCAGGATATACCATAACAGGGTCTCATTATATACCATAACATGTCCCTACTATATATCATAACATGTCCCTGCTATATATCATAAAATGGCCCCACTATATACCACAACATGGTCTCATTATATACCATAACATGGCCCCACTTTATACCATAACACGGCTCCACTATGTACCATTATATGGCACCACTATATACCATAACATGGTCTCACTATATACCATAGCATGGTCTCACTATATACCATGAAATGGTCTCACTATATACCATAACATGTCCCCACTATATGTCATAACATGGCCCCACTATATACCATAGCATTGTGTAATTATATACCATAACATGGCCCCACTATATACCATAACATGTCTCGACAATATACCGTAACATGGTCCCACTATGTACCATAACATGGTCGCACTGTATACCAAAACATGATCCCACTATATACCATAACATGGCCCCACTATATTCCATACCATGGTCACACTATATACCATAACATGGCCCCAATATATACCAAAGGATGTACCACTATATACCATAACATGGCCCCAATATATACCATAACATGGCCCCACTATATACCGTACCATGTCGCCACTATATACCATAACATGGCCCTACTATATACCATAACATGGTCTCACTATATACCATAACATGGTCCCACTATATACCATACCATGGTGTCACTATATACCAGAACATGGTCTCACTATATACCATGACATGGTATCACTATATACCACAACATGGTCCCACTATATACCATAACATGTCCCCACTATATACCATAAAACAGTCTCACTACATACCATTATATGGCCCCAATATATACCATAAACAGTATCACTACATACCATTATATGGCCCCAATATATACCATAACATGGACCCACTATACAGTGTAACAAGTCCCCACTATATACTAGATCATGGCCCCACTTTAGACCATAACATTGTCTCACTATATAACATAACAGGGTCTCACTATACACCATAACGTGGTCCCACTTTATACCATACCATGGTCTCGCTATATACCATAACATTGTCTCACTATATACCATAACATGGTCCCATTCTATACACCATAACATTGTCTTACTATACACCATAATATGTCCCCACTATTTACCATAACATGGTCTCACTATATAGCACATGATGCCAATATATACCATAACATGGTCTCACTATATACCATAACATGTCCCCACTATATACTATAACATATCGGTATTAAATACCATATCATCATCTCACTATATACCACAACATGGCCACACCATGTACCATAACATTGTCCCACTACACACTGTAACATGTCCCCACTATATACCATAACATGGCCACACTATTTACAATAACATGGCCCCACTATATACCATAACATGGCCTCACTATATACCATGACATGATATCACTATATACCATAACATGGTCCCACTATATACCATACCATGGTCGCACTATATACCATACCATGGTCTCACTATATAGCATAACATAGTCTCACTATATACCATAACATGGTCTCACTATATACCATAACATGTCCCCACTATATACCATAACATGATCTCACTATATGCCACAACATGGTACAACTATATACCATAACATGGTCTCACTATTTACCATACCATGGTCTCACTATATACCATGACATGGTCGCACTATATACCATAAAATGGCATCACTATATACCACAACATGGTCCCACCATATACCATAACATGGTCCCACTATATACCATAACATGGTCTCACTATATACCATACCATGGTCTCACTATATAGCATAACATAGTCTCACTATATACCATAACATGGTCTCACTATATACCATAACATGTCCCCACTATATACCATAACATGATCTCACTAGATGCCACAACATGGTACAACTCTATACCATAACATGGTCTCACTATTTACCATACCATGCGCTCACTATATACCATGGCATGTTCGCACTATATACCATAAAATGGCATCACTATATACCACAACATGGTCCCACTATATACCATAACAGGCCCCCACTATATACCATAAAACAGTCTCACTACATACCATTATATGGCCCCACTATATACCATAACATGGACCCACTATACACTGTAACATGTCCCCAGTATATACTAGATCATGGCCCAAATTTAGACCATAACATTGTCTCACTATATACCATAACATGGTCTCACTATATACCATAACATAGCCCCACTATATACCATAACATGGCCCCACTATATATCATAACATGTCTCGACAATATACCGTAACATGGTCCCACTATGTACCATAACATGTTCGCACTGTATACCAAAACATGATCCCATTATATACCATAACTTGGCCCCACTATATTCCATACCATGGTCACACTATATACCATAACATGGCCCCACTATATACCATAGTATGTACCACTATATACCATAACATGGCCCAAATATATACCATAACATGGCCCCACTATATACCATAACATGGCCCCGCTATATACCATAACATGGTCTCACTGTATACCATAACATGGCCACACTATATACCATATCATGGTCTCACTATATACCATGACATGGTATCACTATATACCATAACATAGTCTCAGTATATAACATAACATGCCCCCACTATATACCATAACATGGTCTAAATACATACCATAACATGGCCCCACTATATACCATAACATGGCCCCACTATATACCATAAAACGGTCCCACTATATACCATACCATGGTCTCACTATATAGCATAACATGGTCTCACTATATACCATAACATGGTCTCCTTATATACCATAACATGTCCCCACTATATACCGTAACATGATCTCACTATATGCCACAACACGGTACAACTATATACCATAACATGGTCTCACTATTTACCATACCATGGTCTCACTATACACCATAACATGGTCCCACTATATACCATAACATGGTCTCACTATATACCATAACATGTCCCCACGATATACCATAACATGATCTCACTATATGCCATAACATGGTAAAACTATACACCACAACATGGTCTCACTATTTACCATACCATGGTCTCACTATATACCATGACATGGTCGCACTATATTCCATAAAATGGTATCACTATATACCACAACATGTTCCCACTATATACCATAACATGGTCTAAATACATACCATAACAGGTCCCCACTATATACCATAAAACAGTCTCACTACATACCATTATATGGCCCCACTATATACCATAACATGGACCCACAATACACTGTAACATGTCCCCACTATATACTAGATCATGGTCCAACTTTAGACCATAACATTGTCTCACTATATACCATAACATGGTCTCACTATATACCATAACATGGCCCCACTATATACCATAACATGACCCCACTATATACCATAACATATCCCCACTATATACCATAACATGGCTGCAATATATACCATACAACTGTTCCACTATATATCATAACATGGCCCCAGGATATACCATAACACAGTCTCATTATATACCATAACATGTCCCCACTATATATCATAACATGTCCCTGCTATATATCATAACATGACCCCACTATATACCATAACATTGTGTCATTATATACCATAACATGGCCCTACTTTATACCATAACACGGCTCCACTATATACCATTACATGGCACCACTATATACCATAACATGGTCTCACTATGTACCATAGCATGGTCTCACTATATACCAAGAAATGGTCTCGCTATAAACCCTAACATGGTCCCACTATATAACATGACATGGCCCCACTATATACCATAACATGGTCTCCCTATATACCATAACATGGTCCCACTATATGCCACATGCTCCCACTATATACCATAACATGGCCTCACTATATACCATAACATATCCCCATTATATACCATAACATGGTCTCACTATATACCATAACATGGCCCCACTATATACCATAACATGGTTTCACTATATACCATAACAGGGTCCCGCTATATACCATAACATGGCCCCACTTTATACCATAACACATCTCACTATATAGCATAACAGGTCCCCACTATATACCATAACATGGCCCCACCTTATACCATAACATATCCCCATTATGTAACATAACATGGTCTCACTATATACCATAACATGGCCCCACTATATACCATAACATGGTCCCACTATGCACCGTAACATGTCCCCACTGTATACCATAACATGCCCCCACTTTATACCATAACATGGTCTCACTATATAGCATAACATGGCCCCAATATATACCATAACATGGCTCCACTATATAACATAACATGGCCCCACTATATACCATGGCACTGTCCCTCTATATATCATAACATGGCCCCACTATATACCATAAAACGGTCTCACTATATAACATAACATGGCCCAAATATATACCATAACACGTCCCCACTATATATCATAACATGGCCCCACTATATACCATAGCATTGTGTAATTATATACCATAACATGGCCCCACTATATACCATAACATGTCTCGACAATATACCGTAACATGGTCCCACTATGTACCATAACATGGTCGCACTGTATACCAAAACATGATCCCACTATATACCAAAGGATGTACCACTATATACCATAACATGGCCCCAATATATACCATAACATGGTCCCACTATATAACAGAACATGGCCCCACTATATACCATAACATGGTCTCACTATATACCATAACATGATCTCACTATATGCCACAACAAGGTACAACTATATACCATAACATGGCCCCACTATATACCATAACATGCCCCCACTATATACCATAACATGGTCTAAATACACACCATAACATGGCCCCACTATATACCACAACATGGCCGCACTATATACCATAAAATGGACTCACTATATACCATAACATGGTCCCACTATATACCATACCATGGTCTCACTATATAGCATAACATGGTCTCACTATATACCATAACATGGTCTCACTATATACCATAACATGTCCCCACTATATACCATAACATGATCTCACTATACGCCACAACATGGTACAACTATATACCATAACATGGCCCCACTATATACCATAACATGGTCCCACTATATACCATAACATGGTCTCACTATATAGCATAACATGGCCCCAATATATACCATAACATGGCTCCACTATATAACATAACATGGCCCCACTATATACCAAAGGATGTACCACTATATACCATAACATGGCCCCAATATATAGCATAACATGGCCCCACTATATAACAGAACATGGCCCCACTATATACCATAACATGGTCTCACTATATACCATGACATGGTGGCACTATATACCATACCATGGTCTCACTATATACCACAACATGGTCTCACTATATACCACAACATGATCCCGCTATATACCATAACATGGTCTCACTATATACCATTACATGGTCGCACTAAATACCATAAAATGGTATCACTATATACCACAACATGGTCCCACTATATACCATAACATGGTCTAAATACATACCATAACAGGTCCCCACAATATACCATAAAACAGTCTCACTACATACCTTTATATGGCCCCACTATATACCATAACATGGACCCACTATACACTGTAACATGTCCCCACTATATACTAGATCATGGCCCCACTTTAGACCATAACATTGTCTCACTATATACAATAACATGGTCTCACTATACACCATAACGTGGTCCCACTTTATACCATACCATGGTCTCGCTATATACCATAACATTGTCTCACTATACACCATAACATGGTCCCACTCTATACACCATAACATTGTCTTACTATACACCATAATATGTCCCCACTATTTACCATAACATGGTCTCACTATATAGCACATGATCCCAATATATACCAGAACATGGTCTCACTATATACCATAACATGTCCCCACTATATACTATAACATATAGGTATTAAATACCATATCATCATCTCACTATATACCACAACATGGCCACACCATATACCATAACATTGTCCCACTACACACTGTAACATGTCCCCACTATATACCATAACATGGCCACACTATTTATAATAACATGGCCCCGCTATATACCATAACATGGTCTCACTGTATACCATAACATGGCCATACTATATACCATAGCATGGTCTCACTATATACCATGACATGGTATCACTATATACCATAACATGGTCTCACTATATACCATGACATGGTCTCACTATATAACATAACATGCCCCCACTATATACCATAACATGGTCTAAATACATACCATAACATGGCCCCACTATATACCACAACATGGCCCCACTATATACCATAAAATGGACTCACTATATACCATAACATGGTCCCACTATATACCATACCATGGTCTCACTATATAGCATAACATGGTCTCACTATATACCATAACATGGTCTCACTATATACCATAACATGTCCCCACTATATACCATAACATGATCTCACTGTATGCCACAACATGGTACAACTATATACCATAACATGGTCTCACTATTTACCGTACCATGGTCTCACTATATACCATGACATGGTCGCACTATATACCATAAAATGGCCACACTATATACCATAACATGGCTCCACTATATATCATAACATGGCTGCAATATATACCATACAACTGTCCCACTATATATCACAACATGGCCCCAGGATATACCATAACACGGTCTCATTATATACCATAACATGTCCCCACTATATATCATAACATGGCCCCACTATATACAATAACAATGTGTCATTATATACCATAACATGGCCCCACTTTATACCATAACACGACTCCACTATATACCATTACATGGCACCACTATATACCATAACATGGTCTCACTATATACCATAGCATGGTCTCACTATATACCATGAAATGGTCTCACTATAAGCCATAACATGGTCCCGCTATATACCATAACATGGTCTCCCTATATACCAAAACATGGTCCCACTATATGCCACATGCTCCCACTATATACCATTATATGGCCTCACTATATACCATAACATATCCCCATTATATACCATAACATGGTCTCACTATATAACATAACATGCACCCACTATATACCATAACATGGTCTAAATACATACCATAACATGGCCCCACTATATACCATAACATGGCCCCACTTTATACCATAAAATTGACTCACTATATACCATAACATGGTCCCACTATATACCATACCATGGTCTCACTATATAGCATAACATGGTCTCACTATATACCATAACATGGTCTCACTATATACCATAACATGTCCCCACTATATACGATAACATATCGGTATTAAATACCATATCATCATCTCACTATATACCACAACATGGCCACACCATATACCATAAAATTGTCCCACTACACACTGTAACATGTCCCCACTATATACCATAACATGGTCTCACTTTATACCATAACATGGCCCCACTATATACCATAACATGGCCCCACTATATACCATAAAATGGACTCACTATATAACATAACATGGCCACACTATATAGCATAACATGGCCACACTAAATACCATAACATGTCCCCACTATATACCATAACATGGCTCCACTATATACCATAACATGGCCACAATATATACCATACAACTGTCCCACTATATATCATAACATGGCCCCAGGATATACCATAACACGTTCTCATTATATACCATAACATGTCCCCACTATATACCATAACATGGCCTCCCTATATACCTTAACATGCCCCCATTATGTACGATACGAAAACATGGTCCCACTACATACCATAACATGGCCCCACTATATACCTTAACATGCCCCCACTATGTACGATGCAAAAACATGGTCCCACTACATACCATAACATGGCCCCACTATATACCATACCATGGTCTCACTATATACCACAACATGGTCTCAATATATACCATAACATGGTCCCACTATGCACCATAACATGTCCCCACTATATACCATAACATGGCCCCACTTTATACCATAACATGGTATCACTATATCGCATAACATGGCCCCACTGTATACCATAACACTGTCCCTCTATATACCATAACATGTCCCCACGATATATCATAACATGGCCCCACTCTATACCATAGAATTGTGTAATTATATACCATAACATGGCCCCACTATATACCATAACATGTCTCGACTATATACCGTAACATGGTCCCACTGTGTACCATAATATGGTCCCACTTTATACCATAACTGGGCCCCACTATGTACCATAACATGGTCGCACTGTATACCAAAACATGATCCCACTATATACCATAATATGGTTCCACTATATACCATACCATGGTCTCACTATATACCATAACATGGCCCCACTATATACCATAACATGATCTCACTATATACCAATGGATGTCCCACTATGTACCATAACATGGCCCCAATATATACCATAACATGGCCCCACTATATACCAGAACATGGTCCCAATATATACCGTACCATGTCGCCACTATATACCATAACATGGTCTCACTATATACCATGATATGGTCGCACTATATACCATAACATGGCCCCACTATATACCATACCATGGTCTCACTATACACCATAACATGGTCTCACTATATACCATAACATGATCCCGCTATATACCATAACATGGTCTCACTATATAATATAACATGCCCCCACTATATACCATAACATGGTCTCACTATATACCAAAATAGGTCCCCATGACATACCATTACATGGCCCCACCATATACCATAACATGGACCCACTATACACTGTAACATGTCCCCATTATATACTAGATCATGGCCCCACTTTATACCATAACATTGTCTCACTATATACCATAACATGGTCTCACTATACACCATAACGTGGTCCCACTTTATACCATACCATGATCTCGCTATATACCATAACATTGTCTCACTATATACCATAACATGGTTTCACTCTATACACCATAACATGGTCGTACTATACACCATAATATGTCCCCACTATTTACCATAACATGGTCGCACTGTATACCAAAACATGATCCCACTATATACCATAACATGATTCTACTATATACCATACCATGGTCTCACTATATAACATAACATGGCCCCAGTATATAGCATAACATGGCCCCACTATATACCAGAGCATGGTCCCACTATATACCGTAGCATGTCGTCACTATATACCATAACATATCCACATTATATACCATAACATGGTATCACTATATACCATGACATGGTTGCACTATATACCATAACATGGTCCCGCTATATACCATACCATGGTCTCACTATATACCATAACATGGTCTCACTATATAACATAACATGATCCCGCTATATACCATAACATGGTCTCACTATATAACATAACATGCCCCCACTATATACCATAACATGGTATCACTACATACCACAACATGGCCCCACTATATACCACAACACGGCCCCACTACATACCATAACATGGCCCCAATATATAGCATAAAACGGTATCACTATATAACATAACATGTCCCTACTATATACCATAACATGGCTCCACTACATACCATAGCATTGCCCCACGATATACCATAAAATGGTCTCACTATATACCATAACATGGTGTCATTATATACCATAACATGGCCCCACCTTATACCATAACATGGCTCGACTATATACCATTACAGGGTCCCACTATATACCATAACAGGGCCCCACTATGTACGATACAAAAACATGGTCCCACTATTTACCACAACGTGGTCCTACTATATATCATAACATGGTCCCACTATATACCATAACATGGCCCCACTATATACCATACCATGGTCTCAATATATACCATAACATGGTCCCACTATATACCATAACATGGCTCCAATATATAGCATAACATGTCCCCACTATATACCATAACATATCCGCATTATATACCATAACATGGTCTCACTATATACCATATCATGGCCCCACCATATACCATAACATATCCCAATTAAATAACATAGCATGGCCCAACTATATACCATAACATGTCCCCACTATATATCATAACATGGCCCCACTATATACCATAGCATTGTGTAATTATATACCATAACATGGCCCCACTATATACCATAACATGCCTCGACAATATACCGTAACATGGTCCCACTATGTACCATAACATGGTCACACTGTATTCCAAAACATGGCCCCACTATATACCAGAACATGGTCCCACTATATACCATACCATGGTCTCACTATATACCATAACATGGCCCCAATATATACCATAACATGGCCCCACTATATACCATAACATGGTCGCACTATATAACATGACATGCCCCCACTATATACCATAACATGGTCTCACTATATACCACAACATTGTCCCACTATATACCAGAACATGGTCTAAATGCATACCATAACAGGTCCCTACTATATACCATATCATGGCCCCACTATATACCATAACATGGACCCACTATACACTGTAACATGTCCCCACTATATACCATAAAACAGTCTCACTACATACCATTATATGGCCCCACTATATACCATAACATGGACCCACTATACACTGTAACATGTCCCCACTATATACTAGATCATGGCCCCACTTTAGACCATAACATTGTCTCACTATATACAATAACATGGTCTCACTATACACCATAACGTGGTCCCACTTTATACCATACCATGGTCTCGCTATATACCATAACATTGTCTCACTATACACCATAACATGGTCCCACTCTATACACCATAACATGGTCTTACTATACACCATAATATGTCCCCACTATTTACCATATCATGGTCTCACTATATAGCACATGATCCCAATATATACCAGAACATGGTCTCACTATATACCATAACATGTCCCCACTATATACTATAACATATCGGTATTAAATACCATATCATCATCTCACTATATACCACAACATGGCCACACCATATACCATAACATTGTCCCACTACACACTGTAACATGTCCCCACTATATACCATAACATGGTCTCACTATATACCATAACATGTCCCCATAATATACCATAACATGATCTCACTGTATGCCACAACATGGTACAACTATATACCATAACATGGTCTCACTATTTACCGTACCATGGTCTCACTATATACCATGACATGGTCGCACTATATACCATAAAATGGCCACACTATATACCATAACATGGCTCCACTATATATCATAACATGGCTGCAATATATACCATACAACTGTCCCACTATATATCACAACATGGCCCCAGGATATACCATAACACGGTCTCATTATATACCATAACATGTCCCCACTATATATCATAACATGGCCCCACTATATACAATAACAATGTGTCATTATATACCATAACATGGCCCCACTTTATACCATAACACGACTCCACTATATACCATTACATGGCACCACTATATACCATAACATGGTCTCACTATATACCATAGCATGGTCTCACTATATACCATGAAATGGTCTCACTATAAGCCATAACATGGTCCCGCTATATACCATAACATGGTCTCCCTATATACCAAAACATGGTCCCACTATATGCCACATGCTCCCACTATATACAATTACATGGCCTCACTATATACCATAACATATCCCCATTATATACCATAACATGGTCTCACTATATAACATAACATGCCCCCACTATATACCATAACATGGTCTAAATACATACCATAACATGGCCCCACTATATACCATAACATGGCCCCACTTTATACCATAAAATTGACTCACTATATACCATAACATGGTCCCACTATATACCATACCATGGTCTCACTATATAGCATAACATGGTCTCACTATATACCATAACATGGTCTCACTATATACCATAACATGTCCCCACTATATACGATAACATATCGGTATTAAATACCATATCATCATCTCACTATATACCACAACATGGCCACACCATATACCATAAAATTGTCCCACTACACACTGTAACATGTCCCCACTATATACCATAACATGGTCTCACTTTATACCATAACATGGCCCCACTATATACCATAACATGGCCCCACTATATACCATAAAATGGACTCACTATATAACATAACATGGCCACACTATATAGCATAACATGGCCACACTAAATACCATAACATGTCCCCACTATATACCATAACATGGCTCCACTATATACCATAACATGGCCACAATATATACCATACAACTGTCCCACTATATATCATAACATGGCCCCAGGATATACCATAACATGTTCTCATTATATACCATAACATGTCCCCACTATATACCATAACATGGCCTCCCTATATACCTTAACATGCCCCCATTATGTACGATACGAAAACATGGTCCCACTACATACCATAACATGGCCCCACTATATACCTTAACATGCCCCCACTATGTACGATGCAAAAACATGGTCCCACTACATACCATAACATGGCCCCACTATATACCATACCATGGTCTCACTATATACCACAACATGGTCTCAATATATACCATAACATGGTCCCACTATGCACCATAACATGTCCCCACTATATACCATAACATGGCCCCACTTTATACCATAACATGGTATCACTATATCGCATAACATGGCCCCACTGTATACCATAACACTGTCCCTCTATATACCATAACATGTCCCCACGATATATCATAACATGGCCCCACTCTATACCATAGAATTGTGTAATTATATACCATAACATGGCCCCACTATATACCATAACATGTCTCGACTATATACCGTAACATGGTCCCACTGTGTACCATAATATGGTCCCACTTTATACCATAACTGGGCCCCACTATGTACCATAACATGGTCGCACTGTATACCAAAACATGATCCCACTATATACCATAATATGGTTCCACTATATACCATACCATGGTCTCACTATATACCATAACATGGCCCCACTATATACCATAACATGATCTCACTATATACCAATGGATGTCCCACTATGTACCATAACATGGCCCCAATATATACCATAACATGGCCCCACTATATACCAGAACATGGTCCCAATATATACCGTACCATGTCGCCACTATATACCATAACATGGTCTCACTATATACCATGATATGGTCGCACTATATACCATAACATGGCCCCACTATATACCATACCATGGTCTCACTATACACCATAACATGGTCTCACTATATACCATAACATGATCCCGCTATATACCATAACATGGTCTCACTATATAATATAACATGCCCCCACTATATACCATAACATGGTCTCACTATATACCAAAATAGGTCCCCATGACATACCATTACATGGCCCCACCATATACCATAACATGGACCCACTTTTCACTGTAACATGTCCCCATTATATACTAGATCATGGCCCCACTTTATACCATAACATTGTCTCACTATATACCATAACATGGTCTCACTATACACCATAACGTGGTCCCACTTTATACCATACCATGGTCTCGCTATATACCATAACATTGTCTCACTATATACCATAACATGGTTTCACTCTATACACCATAACATGGTCGTACTATACACCATAATATGTCCCCACTATTTACCATAACATGGTCGCACTGTATACCAAAACATGATCCCACTATATACCATAACATGATTCTACTATATACCATACCATGGTCTCACTATATAACATAACATGGCCCCAGTATATAGCATAACATGGCCCCACTATATACCAGAGCATGGTCCCACTATATACCGTAGCATGTCGTCACTATATACCATAACATATCCACATTATATACCATAACATGGTATCACTATATACCATGACATGGTTGCACTATATACCATAACATGGTCCCGCTATATACCATACCATGGTCTCACTATATACCATAACATGGTCTCACTATATAACATAACATGATCCTGCTATATACCATAACATGGTCTCACTATATAACATAACATGCCCCCACTATATACCATAACATGGTATCACTACATACCACAACATGGCCCCACTATATACCACAACACGGCCCCACTACATACCATAACATGGCCCCAATATATAGCATAAAACGGTATCACTATATAACATAACATGTCCCTACTATATACCATAACATGGCTCATTATATACCATAACATGGCCCCACCTTATACCATAACATGGCTCGACTATATACCATAACAGGGTCCCACTATATACCATAACAGGGCCCCACTATGTACGATACGAAAACATGGTCCCACTATATACCACAACGTGGTCCTACTATATATCATAACATGGTCCCACTATATACCATAACATGGCCCCACTATATACCATACCATGGTCTCAATATATACCATAACATGGTCCCACTATATACCATAACATGGCTCCAATATATAGCATAACATGTCCCCACTATATACCATAACATATCCGCATTATATACCATAACATGGTCTCACTATATACCATATCATGGCCCCACCATATACCATAACATATCCCAATTAAATAACATAGCATGGCCCAACTATATACCATAACATGTCCCCACTATATATCATAACATGGCCCCACTATATACCATAGCATTGTGTAATTATATACCATAACATGGCCCCACTATATACCATAACATGTCTCGACAATATACCGTAACATGGTCCCACTATGTACCATAACATGGTCACACTGTATTCCAAAACATGGCCCCACTATATACCAGAACATGGTCCCACTATATACCATACCATGGTCTCACTATATACCATAACATGGCCCCAATATATACCATAACATGGCCCCACTATATACCATAACATGGTCGCACTATATAACATGACATGCCCCCACTATATACCATAACATGCTCTCACTATATACCACAACATTGTCCCACTATATACCAGAACATGGTCTAAATGCATACCATAACAGGTCCCTACTATATACCATATCATGGCCCCACTATATACCATAACATGGACCCACTATACACTGTAACATGTCCCCACTATATACCATAAAACAGTCTCACTACATACCATTATATGGCCCCACTATATACCATAACATGGACCCACTATACACTGTAACATGTCCCCACTATATACTAGATCATGGCCCCACTTTAGACCATAACATTGTCTCACTATATACAATAACATGGTCTCACTATACACCATAACGTGGTCCCACTTTATACCATACCATGGTCTCGCTATATACCATAACATTGTCTCACTATACACCATAACATGGTCCCACTCTATACACCATAACATGGTCTTACTATACACCATAATATGTCCCCACTATTTACCATATCATGGTCTCACTATATAGCACATGATCCCAATATATACCAGAACATGGTCTCACTATATACCATAACATGTCCCCACTATATACTATAACATATCGGTATTAAATACCATATCATCATCTCACTATATACCACAACATGGCCACACCATATACCATAACATTGTCCCACTACACACTGTAACATGTCCCCACTATATACCATAACATGGCCACACTATTTACAATAACATAGCCCCACTATATACCATAACATGGCCCCACTATATACCATAACATGGCCACACTATATACCATAACATGGCCACACTATATACCATAACACGGCCACACTATATACCATAACATGGCTCCACTATATACCATAACATGGCTGCAATATATACCATACAACTGTCCCACTACATATCATAACATGGCCCCAGGATATACCATAACACGGTCTCATTATATACCATAACATGTCCCCACTATATATCATAGCATGTCCCCGCTATATATCATAACACGGACCCACTATATACCATAACATTGTGTCATTATATACCATAACATGGCCCCACTTTATACCATAACACGGCTCCAATATATACCATTACATGGCACCAGTATATACCATAACATGGTCTCACTATATACCATAGCATGGTCTCACTATATACCATAACATGGTCCCACTATATGCCACATGCTCCCACTATATACCATAACATGGCCTCACTATATACCATAACATATCCCCATTATATACCATAACATGGTCTCACTATATACCATAACATGGCTCCACTATATACCATAACATGGTCTCACTATATACCATAACAGGGTCCCACTATATACCATAACATGGCCCCACTTTATACCATAACATGGTCTCACTATATAGCATAACATGGCCCCAATATATACCATAACACGGCTCCACAATATAACATAACATGGCCCCATTATATACCATAACACTGTCCCTCTATATACCATAACATGGCCCCACTATATACCATAAAACGGTCTCACTATATAACATAACATGGCCCCACTATATACCATAAACGGTCTCACTATATAACATAACATGGTCCAACTATATACCATAACATGACCCCACTATATATCACAACATGGCCCCACTATATACCATAGCATTGTGTAATTATATACCATAACATGGCCTCACTATATACCATAACATGGTTCCACTAAATACCATACCATGCTCTCACTATATACCATAACATGGCCCCACTATATACCAAAGGATGTCCCACTATATACCATAACATGGCCCCAATATATACCATAACATGGCCCCACTATATACCTGAACATGGTCCCACTATATAGCACATGATCCCAATATATACCATAACATGGTCTCACTATATACCATAACATGTCACCACAATATACTATAACATATCGGTATTAAATACCATATCATCGTCTCACTATATACCACAACATGGCAACACCACATACCATAACATTGTCCCACTACACACTGTAACATGTCCCCACTATATACCATAACATGGCCACACTATATAGCATAACATGTCCCCACTATATACCATAACATGGTCTCACTATATACCATAACATGGCTCCACTATATACCATAAAACTGTCCCACTATATACCATAACATGTCCCCACAATATACTATAACATATCGGTATTAAATACCATATCATCGTCTCACTATATACCACAACATGGCCACACCATATACCATAACATTGTCCCACTACACACTGTAACATGTCCCCACTATATACCATAACATGGCTCCACTATATACCATAAAACTGTCCCACTATATATCATAACATGGCCCCAGGATATACCATAACATGGTCTCACTATATACCATAACATGGCTCCACTATATACCATAAAACTGTCCCACTATATACCATAACATGTCCCCACAATATACTATAACATATCGGTATTAAATACCATATCATCGTCTCACTATATACCACAACATGGCCACACCATATACCATAACATTGTCCCACTACACACTGTAACATGTCCCCACTATATACCATAACATGGCTCCACTATATACCATAAAACTGTCCCACTATATATCATAACATGGCCCCAGGATATACCATAACACGGTCTCATTATATACCACAACATGGTCCCACAATATACACCATAACATGGTCTCATTATATACCATAACATGGTCTCACTATATACCATATTATGTCCCCACTATTTACCATAACCTATCCACATTACATACCATATCATGGTCTCACTATATAGCTCAACATGGCCACACCATATACCATAACATATCCCCATTATATAACATAACATTGTCTCACTATATACCATAATATGGCCCACGATATACTATAAAACGGCCTCTTAAATAACATAACATGGCCCCACTATATACCTTAAAATGGCCCCACTATATTCCATAACTTGGCTTCACTTTATACTATAACATGGCCCCACTATATACCATACCATGGTCTCACTATATACCATACCATGGTCTCACTATATACCACAACATGGTCTCAATATATACCATAATCTGGTACCACTATATACCATAACAGGGCCCCACAATGTACCATAACATGGTCTCACTATATACCATAAAATGGTCTCACTATATAACATGGCCACACTATATAGCATAACATGGTCCTACTATATATCATAAAATGGTCTCACTATATAACATGGTCCTACTATATATAATAACAAGGTCCTACTATATAGCATAACATGTCCCTACTATATACCATAACATGGCTCCACTACATACCATAACATTGCCCCATGATATACCATAAAATGGTCTCACTTTATACCATAACATGGCCCCACTATATACCATAACATGGCCCCACGATATACCACAACATGGCCCCACTATATACCATAACATGGCCACACTATATACCATAACATGGCCCCACTATATACCATAACATTGCCCCATGATATACCATAAAATGGTCTCACTTTATACCATAACATGGCCCCACTATATACCATAACATGGCCCCACTATATACCACAACATGTCCCTACTATATACCATAACATGGCCCCACTATATACCATAACATGGCCCCACTATATACCACAACATGGCCCCACTACATAAAATAACATTGCCCCACGATATACCATAAAATGGTCTCACTATATACCATAACATATCCCCAATATATATCATAACATGTCCCCACTATATATCATAACATGTCCCCACTATATACCATAACATGGCTCGACTATATACCGTAACATGGTCCCACTATATATCATAATCTGGTACCACTATATACCATAACAGGGCCCCACTATGTACGATACGAAAACATGGTCCCACTATATACCATAACATGGTCCCACTATATACCATAACATGGTCCCACTATATAGCATAACACGGCCCCACTATATACCATACCATGGTCTCACTATATACCACAACATGCTCTCAATATATACCAAAACATGGTCCAACATCATACCATAACATGGTCCCACTATATACCATAACATGGGCCCACTATATACCATAACATGGTCCCACTATATACCATACCATGGTCTCACTATATACCACAGCACGGTCTCAATATATACCATAACATAGTCCCACTATACACCCTAACACGGTCCCACTATATACCATAACATGGCTCCACTATATACCATAACATTTCCCCACTATATACCATAACATATCCACATTATATACCATAACATGGTCTCACTATATACCATATCATGGCCCCACTATATACCATAACATGGTCTCACTATATACCATAACATGGCTCTACTATATACCATGACATGTCCCCACTATATACCATAACATATCCCCATTAAATAGCATAACATGGTCTCACTATATACCATAACATGGCCCCACTATACACTGTAACATGCCCCACTATATATCCATAACATTGGCCAACTACACAGTAACATGTCCCCACTATATACCATAACATGGCCACACTATGTACCATAACATGGCCCCACTATATACCACAACATGGTCTAACTATATAACATAACATGGCTCCACTATATCCCATAACATGGCCCCACTATATACCATAACATGACCCCACTGTATACCATAAAATGGACTCACTATATAACATAACATGGCCACACTATATAGCATAACATGGCCCCACTATATACCATAACATGGCCCCACTATATACCATAAAATGGACTCACTATATAACATAACATGGCCACACTATATAGCATAACATGACCCCACTATATACCATAACATGACCCCACTATATACCATAAAATGGACTCACTATATAACATAACATGGCCAAACTATATAGCATAACATGGCTCCACTATATACCATAACATGGCCCCACTATATACCATAACATGACCCCACTGTATACCATAAAATGGACTCACTATATAACATAACATGGCCACACTATATAGCATAACATGGCCCCACTATATACCATAACATGGCCCCACTATATACCATAACATGACCGCACTATATACCATAAAATGGACTCACTATATAACATAACATGGCCATACTATATAGCATAACATGACCCCACTATATACCATAAAATGTCCCCAATATATACCATAAAACTGTCTCATTATATAACATAACATGGCCCCACTGACATGAATCTGTCATTCATGACTTATGAAATGATACTGAGTTGCCTGCGGGTGGCGCCGTCCAGGGACAGTATAAATACTCAGGCACGGGCCCAGCTTGCGCAGGACATTCTTAACAGCAACTGGTGTTGGACACAACTAGATCTCCATGTTGTAAAACAGTTGATTAAAGCTTTGTTTAACGCTTAGACCAAGTGCCTAGTAGTTTTCTTACGTCACCCACTATATACCATAACACGGTCCCACTATATATCATAACATGGCCCCACGATATACCATAAAACGGCCTCATTATATACCATAACATGTCCCCACTATATATCATAACATGTCCCCAGTATATATCATAACATGGCCCCACTTTATACCATAACATGGTGTCATTATATACCATAATCTGGTACCACTATATACCATAATAGGGCCCCACTATGTACCATAACATGGTCGCACTGTTTACGAAAACATGGTCCTAATATATACCATAACATGGCCCTATATATAACATAACATGGCCTCACCATATACCATAACATGGCTCGACTATATACCATAACATAGTCTCACTATATACCATGACATGGCCCACTACATACCATAACATGGCCTCACTATATACCATAACATGTCCTAACTATATACCACAACATGGCCCCATTATAAAACATAACATGGCCCCATTATATACCATAACATGGTCCCACTATATACCATAACATGGCCCTACTCTATACCATAACATGTCCCCAGTGTATACCATAACATGTCACCACTATATACCATAACATAGCTCCACTATATCCCATAACCTTGCCCCATTATATACCATAACATGTCCCCACTATATACCATAACATGGCTCCACTATATACCATAACATGGCCCCACTATATACCATAACATGGCTCCACTATATCCCATAACATGTCCCCACTATATACCATAACATGGCCCCACTATATACCATAACATGGCCCCACTATATATCATAACATATCCCCATTAAATAGCATAACATGGTCTCACTAGATACCATAACATGGCCCCACTATACACTAACATGTCCCCACTATACACCATAACATGGCTCCACTATATACCATAACATGGCCCCACTATATACCATAACATGGCTCCACTATATCCCATAACATGTCCCCACTACATACCATAACATGGTCTCACTATATGCCATTACATGGTCGCACTATATACCATAAAATGGTATCACTATATACCACAACATGGTCCCACTATTACCATAACATGGTCTAAATACATACCATAACAGGTCCCCACTATATACCATAAAACAGTCTCACTACATACCATTATATGGCCCCACTATATACCATAACATGGACCCACTATACACTGTAACATGTCCCCACTATATACTAGATCATGGCCCCACTTTAGACCATAACATTGTCTCACTATATACCATAACATGGTCTCACTATACACCATAACGTGGTCCCACTTTATACCATATCATGGTCTCGCTATATACCATAACATTGTCTCACTATACACCATAACATGGTCCCACTCTATACACCATAACATTGTCTTACTATACACCATAATATGTCCCCACTATTTACCATAACATGGTCTCACTATATAGCACATGATCCCAATATATACCATAACGTGGTCCCACTTTATACCATACCATGGCCCCACTTTAGACCATAACATTGTCTCACTATATACCATAACATGGCCCCACTATATACCATAACAAGGCTCCATTATATACCATGAAATGGTCTCACTATATACCATAACATGGTCCCACTATATACCATGACATGGTCTCACTGTATACCATTACGTGGCACCACTATATGCCATAACATGGTCTCACTATATACCATAGCATTGTCTCACTATATACAATGAAATGGTCTCACTATAAACCATAACATGGTCCCACTATATACCATGACATGGCCCTACTATATACCACAACATGGTCCCACTATATACCATACAATGGTCTCACTATATACCATAACATGGTCTCACTATATACCATAACATGGTCCCACTATATGCCACATGCTCCCACTATATACCATAAAATGGACTCACTATATACCATAACATGTCCCCACTATATACCATGACATGGCCCCACCTTATACCATAACATATCCCCATTATATAACATAACATGGTCTCACTATATACCATAACATGGCCCACTATATACCATAACATGGTCCCACTATGCACCGTAACATGTCCCCACTATATACCATAACATGGCCCCACTTTATACCATAACATGGTCTCACTATATAGCATAACATGGCCCCAATATATACCATAACATGGCTCCACTATATAACATAACATGGCCCCACTATATGCCATAACACTGTCCATCTATATACCATAACATGGCCCCACTATATACCATAAAACGGTCTCACTATATAACATAACACGGCCCCACTATATACCATAAAACGGTCTCACTATATAACATAACATGGCCCAACTATATACCATAATATGTCCCCACTATATATCATAACATGGCCCCACTATATACCATAGCATTGTGTAATTATATACCATAACATGGCCCCACTATATACCATAACATGCCTCGACAATATACCGTAACATGGTCCCACTAGATACCATAGCTGGGCCCCACTATGTACCATAACATGGTCGCAATGTACACCAAAACATGATCGCAGTATATACCATAACATGGCCCCACTATATACCATACCATGGTCTCACTGTATACCATAACATGGCCCCACTATATACCAAAGGATGTGCCACTATATACCATAACATGGCCCCAATATATACCGTACCATGTCGTCACTATATACCATAACATGATCCCACTATATACCATAACATGGTCTCACTATATACCATGACATGGTGGCACTATATACCATAACATGGTCCCACTATATACCATACCATGGTCTCACTATATACCAGAACATGGTCTCACTATACACTATAATATGATCCCACTATATACCATAACATGGTCTCACTATATACCATGACACGGTCGCACTATATACCATAACATGGTATCACTATATACCACAACATGGTCTCACTATATACCATAACATGGTCTAAATACACACCATAACAGGTCCCCAGAATATACCATAAAACAGTCTCACTACATACCATTATATGGCCCCACTATATACCATAACATGGACCCACTATACACTGTAACATGTCCCCACTATATACTAGATCATGGCCCAAATTTAGACCATAACATTGTCTCACTATATACCATAACATGGTCTCACTATACACCATAACGTGGTCCCACTTTATACCATACCATGGTCTCGCTATATACCATAACATTGTCTCACTATATACCATAACATGGTCCCACTCTATACACCATAACATTGTCTTACTATACACCATAATATGTCCCCACTATTTACCATAACATGGTCTCACTATATAGCACATGAGCCCAATATATACCATAACATTGTCTCACTATATACCATAACACGTCCCCACTATATACTATAACATATCGATATTAAATACCATATCATCGTCTCACTATATACCACAACATGACCACACCATATACCATAACATTGTCCCACTACACACTGTAACATGTCCCCACTATACACCATAACATGGCCACACTATTTACAATAACATGGCCCCACTATATACCATAACATGGCCCCACTATATACCATAAAATGGACTCACTATATACCATAACATGGCCCCGCTATGTACCATAACATGGCTCCACTATATACCATAACACGGCCACAATATATACCATAACATGGCCCCACTAAATACCATAAAATGGACTCACTATATACCATAACATGGTCTAAATACATACCATAACATGGCTCCACTATATACCATAACATTGTCACAATATATACCATACAACTGTCCCATTATATATCATAACATGACCCCAGGATATACCATAACAGGGTCTCATTATATACCATAACATGTCCCTACTATATATCATAACATGTCCCTGCTATATATCATAAAATGGCCCCACTATATACCACAACATGGTCTCATTATATACCATAACATGGCCCCACTTTATACCATAACACGGCTCCACTATGTACCATTATATGGCACCACTATATACCATAACATGGTCTCACTATATACCATAGCATGGTCTCACTATATACCATGAAATGGTCTCACTATATACCATAACATGTCCCCACTATATGTCATAACATGGCCCCACTATATACCATAGCATTGTGTAATTATATACCATAACATGGCCCCACTATATACCATAACATGTCTCGACAATATACCGTAACATGGTCCCACTATGTACCATAACATGGTCGCACTGTATACCAAAACATGATCCCACTATATACCATAACATGGCCCCACTATATTCCATACCATGGTCACACTATATACCATAACATGGCCCCAATATATACCAAAGGATGTACCACTATATACCATAACATGGCCCCAATATATACCATAACATGGCCCCACTATATACCGTACCATGTCGCCACTATATACCATAACATGGCCCTACTATATACCATAACATGGTCTCACTATATACCATAACATGGTCCCACTATATACCATACCATGGTGTCACTATATACCAGAACATGGTCTCACTATATACCATGACATGGTATCACTATATACCACAACATGGTCCCACTATATACCATAACATGTCCCCACTATATACCATAAAACAGTCTCACTACATACCATTATATGGCCCCAATATATACCATAAACAGTATCACTACATACCATTATATGGCCCCAATATATACCATAACATGGACCCACTATACAGTGTAACAAGTCCCCACTATATACTAGATCATGGCCCCACTTTAGACCATAACATTGTCTCACTATATAACATAACAGGGTCTCACTATACACCATAACGTGGTCCCACTTTATACCATACCATGGTCTCGCTATATACCATAACATTGTCTCACTATATACCATAACATGGTCCCATTCTATACACCATAACATTGTCTTACTATACACCATAATATGTCCCCACTATTTACCATAACATGGTCTCACTATATAGCACATGATGCCAATATATACCATAACATGGTCTCACTATATACCATAACATGTCCCCACTATATACTATAACATATCGGTATTAAATACCATATCATCATCTCACTATATACCACAACATGGCCACACCATGTACCATAACATTGTCCCACTACACACTGTAACATGTCCCCACTATATACCATAACATGGCCACACTATTTACAATAACATGGCCCCACTATATACCATAACATGGCCTCACTATATACCATGACATGATATCACTATATACCATAACATGGTCCCACTATATACCATACCATGGTCGCACTATATACCATACCATGGTCTCACTATATAGCATAACATAGTCTCACTATATACCATAACATGGTCTCACTATATACCATAACATGTCCCCACTATATACCATAACATGATCTCACTATATGCCACAACATGGTACAACTATATACCATAACATGGTCTCACTATTTACCATACCATGGTCTCACTATATACCATGACATGGTCGCACTATATACCATAAAATGGCATCACTATATACCACAACATGGTCCCACCATATACCATAACATGGTCCCACTATATACCATAACATGGTCTCACTATATACCATACCATGGTCTCACTATATAGCATAACATAGTCTCACTATATACCATAACATGGTCTCACTATATACCATAACATGTCCCCACTATATACCATAACATGATCTCACTAGATGCCACAACATGGTACAACTATATACCATAACATGGTCTCACTATTTACCATACCATGCGCTCACTATATACCATGGCATGTTCGCACTATATACCATAAAATGGCATCACTATATACCACAACATGGTCCCACTATATACCATAACAGGCCCCCACTATATACCATAAAACAGTCTCACTACATACCATTATATGGCCCCACTATATACCATAACATGGACCCACTATACACTGTAACATGTCCCCAGTATATACTAGATCATGGCCCAAATTTAGACCATAACATTGTCTCACTATATACCATAACATGGTCTCACTATATACCATAACATAGCCCCACTATATACCATAACATGGCCCCACTATATATCATAACATGTCTCGACAATATACCGTAACATGGTCCCACTATGTACCATAACATGTTCGCACTGTATACCAAAACATGATCCCATTATATACCATAACTTGGCCCCACTATATTCCATACCATGGTCACACTATATACCATAACATGGCCCCACTATATACCATAGTATGTACCACTATATACCACAACATGGCCCAAATATATACCATAACATGGCCCCACTATATACCATAACATGGCCCCGCTATATACCATAACATGGTCTCACTGTATACCATAACATGGCCACACTATATACCATATCATGGTCTCACTATATACCATGACATGGTATCACTATATACCATAACATAGTCTCAGTATATAACATAACATGCCCCCACTATATACCATAACATGGTCTAAATACATACCATAACATGGCCCCACTATATACCATAACATGGCCCCACTATATACCATAAAACGGTCCCACTATATACCATACCATGGTCTCACTATATAGCATAACATGGTCTCACTATATACCATAACATGGTCTCCTTATATACCATAACATGTCCCCACTATATACCGTAACATGATCTCACTATATGCCACAACACGGTACAACTATATACCATAACATGGTCTCACTATTTACCATACCATGGTCTCACTATACACCATAACATGGTCCCACTATATACCATAACATGGTCTCACTATATACCATAACATGTCCCCACGATATACCATAACATGATCTCACTATATGCCATAACATGGTAAAACTATACACCACAACATGGTCTCACTATTTACCATACCATGGTCTCACTATATACCATGACATGGTCGCACTATATTCCATAAAATGGTATCACTATATACCACAACATGTTCCCACTATATACCATAACATGGTCTAAATACATACCATAACAGGTCCCCACTATATACCATAAAACAGTCTCACTACATACCATTATATGGCCCCACTATATACCATAACATGGACCCACAATACACTGTAACATGTCCCCACTATATACTAGATCATGGTCCAACTTTAGACCATAACATTGTCTCACTATATACCATAACATGGTCTCACTATATACCATAACATGGCCCCACTATATACCATAACATGACCCCACTATATACCATAACATATCCCCACTATATACCATAACATGGCTGCAATATATACCATACAACTGTTCCACTATATATCATAACATGGCCTCAGGATATACCATAACACAGTCTCATTATATACCATAACATGTCCCCACTATATATCATAACATGTCCCTGCTATATATCATAACATGACCCCACTATATACCATAACATTGTGTCATTATATACCATAACATGGCCCTACTTTATACCATAACACGGCTCCACTATATACCATTACATGGCAACACTATATACCATAACATGGTCTCACTATGTACCATAGCATGGTCTCACTATATACCAAGAAATGGTCTCGCTATAAACCCTAACATGGCCCCACTATATAACATGACATGGCCCCACTATATACCATAACATGGTCTCCCTATATACCATAACATGGTCCCACTATATGCCACATGCTCCCACTATATACCATAACATGGCCTCACTATATACCATAACATATCCCCATTATATACCATAACATGGTCTCACTATATACCATAACATGGCCCCACTATATACCATAACATGGTCTCACTATATACCATAACAGGGTCCCGCTATATACCATAACATGGCCCCACTTTATACCATAACACATCTCACTATATAGCATAACAGGTCCCCACTATATACCATAACATGGCCCCACCTTATACCATAACATATCCCCATTATGTAACATAACATGGTCTCACTATATACCATAACATGGCCCCACTATATACCATAACATGGTCCCACTATGCACCGTAACATGTCCCCACTGTATACCATAACATGCCCCCACTTTATACCATAACATGGTCTCACTATATAGCATAACATGGCCCCAATATATACCATAACATGGCTCCACTATATAACATAACATGGCCCCACTATATACCATGGCACTGTCCCTCTATATATCATAACATGGCCCCACTATATACCATAAAACGGTCTCACTATATAACATAACATGGCCCAAATATATACCATAACACGTCCCCACTATATATCATAACATGGCCCCACTATATACCATAGCATTGTGTAATTATATACCATAACATGGCCCCACTATATACCATAACATGTCTCGACAATATACCGTAACATGGTCCCACTATGTACCATAACATGGTCGCACTGTATACCAAAACATGATCCCACTATATACCAAAGGATGTACCACTATATACCATAACATGGCCCCAATATATACCATAACATGGTCCCACTATATAACAGAACATGGCCCCACTATATACCATAACATGGTCTCACTATATACCATAACATGATCTCACTATATGCCACAACATGGTACAACTATATACCATAACATGGCCCCACTATATACCATAACATGCCCCCACTATATACCATAACATGGTCTAAATACACACCATAACATGGCCCCACTATATACCACAACATGGCCGCACTATATACCATAAAATGGACTCACTATATACCATAACATGGTCCCACTATATACCATACCATGGTCTCACTATATAGCATAACATGGTCTCACTATATACCATAACATGGTCTCACTATATACCATAACATGTCCCCACTATATACCATAACATGATCTCACTATATGCCACAACATGGTACAACTATATACCATAACATGGCCCCACTATATACCATAACATGGTCCCACTATATACCATAACATGGTCTCACTATATAGCATAACATGGCCCCAATATATACCATAACATGGCTCCACTATATAACATAACATGGCCCCACTATATACCAAAGGATGTACCACTATATAGCATAACATGGCCCCAATATATAGCATAACATGGCCCCACTATATAACAGAACATGGCCCCACTATATACCATAACATGGTCTCACTATATACCATGACATGGTGGCACTATATACCATACCATGGTCTCACTATATACCACAACATGGTCTCACTATATACCACAACATGATCCCGCTATATACCATAACATGGTCTCACTATATACCATTACATGGTCGCACTAAATACCATAAAATGGTATCACTATATACCACAACATGGTCCCACTATATACCATAACATGGTCTAAATACATACCATAACAGGTCCCCACAATATACCATAAAACAGTCTCACTACATACCTTTATATGGCCCCACTATATACCATAACATGGACCCACTATACACTGTAACATGTCCCCACTATATACTAGATCATGGCCCCACTTTAGACCATAACATTGTCTCACTATATACAATAACATGGTCTCACTATACACCATAACGTGGTCCCACTTTATACCATACCATGGTCTCGCTATATACCATAACATTGTCTCACTATACACCATAACATGGTCCCACTCTATACACCATAACATTGTCTTACTATACACCATAATATGTCCCCACTATTTACCATAACATGGTCTCACTATATAGCACATGATCCCAATATATACCAGAACATGGTCTCACTATATACCATAACATGTCCCCACTATATACTATAACATATAGGTATTAAATACCATATCATCATCTCACTATATACCACAACATGGCCACACCATATACCATAACATTGTCCCACTACACACTGTAACATGTCCCCACTATATACCATAACATGGCCACACTATTTATAATAACATGGCCCCGCTATATACCATAACATGGTCTCACTGTATACCATAACATGGCCATACTATATACCATAGCATGGTCTCACTATATACCATGACATGGTATCACTATATACCATAACATGGTCTCACTATATACCATGACATGGTCTCACTATATAACATAACATGCCCCCACTATATACCATAACATGGTCTAAATACATACCATAACATGGCCCCACTATATACCACAACATGGCCCCACTATATACCATAAAATGGACTCACTATATACCATAACATGGTCCCACTATATACCATACCATGGTCTCACTATATAGCATAACATGGTCTCACTATATACCATAACATGGTCTCACTATATACCATAACATGTCCCCACTATATACCATAACATGATCTCACTGTATGCCACAACATGGTACAACTATATACCATAACATGGTCTCACTATTTACCGTACCATGGTCTCACTATATACCATGACATGGTCGCACTATATACCATAAAATGGCCACACTATATACCATAACATGGCTCCACTATATATCATAACATGGCTGCAATATATACCATACAACTGTCCCACTATATATCACAACATGGCCCCAGGATATACCATAACACGGTCTCATTATATACCATAACATGTCCCCACTATATATCATAACATGGCCCCACTATATACAATAACAATGTGTCATTATATACCATAACATGGCCCCACTTTATACCATAACACGACTCCACTATATACCATTACATGGCACCACTATATACCATAACATGGTCTCACTATATACCATAGCATGGTCTCACTATATACCATGAAATGGTCTCACTATAAGCCATAACATGGTCCCGCTATATACCATAACATGGTCTCCCTATATACCAAAACATGGTCCCACTATATGCCACATGCTCCCACTATATACCATTATATGGCCTCACTATATACCATAACATATCCCCATTATATACCATAACATGGTCTCACTATATAACATAACATGCACCCACTATATACCATAACATGGTCTAAATACATACCATAACATGGCCCCACTATATACCATAACATGGCCCCACTTTATACCATAAAATTGACTCACTATATACCATAACATGGTCCCACTATATACCATACCATGGTCTCACTATATAGCATAACATGGTCTCACTATATACCATAACATGGTCTCACTATATACCATAACATGTCCCCACTATATACGATAACATATCGGTATTAAATACCATATCATCATCTCACTATATACCACAACATGGCCACACCATATACCATAAAATTGTCCCACTACACACTGTAACATGTCCCCACTATATACCATAACATGGTCTCACTTTATACCATAACATGGCCCCACTATATACCATAACATGGCCCCACTATATACCATAAAATGGACTCACTATATAACATAACATGGCCACACTATATAGCATAACATGGCCACACTAAATACCATAACATGTCCCCACTATATACCATAACATGGCTCCACTATATACCATAACATGGCCACAATATATACCATACAACTGTCCCACTATATATCATAACATGGCCCCAGGATATACCATAACACGTTCTCATTATATACCATAACATGTCCCCACTATATACCATAACATGGCCTCCCTATATACCTTAACATGCCCCCATTATGTACGATACGAAAACATGGTCCCACTACATACCATAACATGGCCCCACTATATACCTTAACATGCCCCCACTATGTACGATGCAAAAACATGGTCCCACTACATACCATAACATGGCCCCACTATATACCATACCATGGTCTCACTATATACCACAACATGGTCTCAATATATACCATAACATGGTCCCACTATGCACCATAACATGTCCCCACTATATACCATAACATGGCCCCACTTTATACCATAACATGGTATCACTATATCGCATAACATGGCCCCACTGTATACCATAACACTGTCCCTCTATATACCATAACATGTCCCCACGATATATCATAACATGGCCCCACTCTATACCATAGAATTGTGTAATTATATACCATAACATGGCCCCACTATATACCATAACATGTCTCGACTATATACCGTAACATGGTCCCACTGTGTACCATAACATGGTCCCACTTTATACCATAACTGGGCCCCACTATGTACCATAACATGGTCGCACTGTATACCAAAACATGATCCCACTATATACCATAATATGGTTCCACTATATACCATACCATGGTCTCACTATATACCATAACATGGCCCCACTATATACCATAACATGATCTCACTATATACCAATGGATGTCCCACTATGTACCATAACATGGCCCCAATATATACCATAACATGGCCCCACTATATACCAGAACATGGTCCCAATATATACCGTACCATGTCGCCACTATATACCATAACATGGTCTCACTATATACCATGATATGGTCGCACTATATACCATAACATGGCCCCACTATATACCATACCATGGTCTCACTATACACCATAACATGGTCTCACTATATAATATAACATGCCCCCACTATATACCATAACATGGTCTCACTATATACCAAAATAGGTCCCCATGACATACCATTACATGGCCCCACCATATACCATAACATGGACCCACTATACACTGTAACATGTCCCCATTATATACTAGATCATGGCCCCACTTTATACCATAACATTGTCTCACTATATACCATAACATGGTCTCACTATACACCATAACGTGGTCCCACTTTATACCATACCATGGTCTCGCTATATACCATAACATTGTCTCACTATATACCATAACATGGTTTCACTCTATACACCATAACATGGTCGTACTATACACCATAATATGTCCCCACTATTTACCATAACATGGTCGCACTGTATACCAAAACATGATCCCACTATATACCATAACATGATTCTACTATATACCATACCATGGTCTCACTATATAACATAACATGGCCCCAGTATATAGCATAACATGGCCCCACTATATACCAGAGCATGGTCCCACTATATACCGTAGCATGTCGTCACTATATACCATAACATATCCACATTATATACCATAACATGGTATCACTATATACCATGACATGGTTGCACTATATACCATAACATGGTCCCGCTATATACCATACCATGGTCTCACTATATACCATAACATGGTCTCACTATATAACATAACATGATCCCGCTATATACCATAACATGGTCTCACTATATAACATAACATGCCCCCACTATATACCATAACATGGTATCACTACATACCACAACATGGCCCCACTATATACCACAACACGGCCCCACTACATACCATAACATGGCCCCAATATATAGCATAAAACGGTATCACTATATAACATAACATGTCCCTACTATATACCATAACATGGCTCCACTACATACCATAGCATTGCCCCACGATATACCATAAAATGGTCTCACTATATACCATAACATGGTGTCGTTATATACCATAACATGGCCCCACCTTATACCATAACATGGCTCGACTATATACCATAACAGGGTCCCACTATATACCATAACAGGGCCCCACTATGTACGATACGAAAACATGGTCCCACTATATACCACAATGTGGTCCTACTATATATCATAACATGGTCCCACTATATACCATAACATGGCCCCACTATATACCATACCATGGTCTCAATATATACCATAACATGGTCCCACTATATACCATAACATGGCTCCAATATATAGCATAACATGTCCCCACTATATACCATAACATATCCGCATTATATACCATAACATGGTCTCACTATATACCATATCATGGCCCCACCATATACCATAACATATCCCAATTAAATAACATAGCATGGCCCAACTATATACCATAACATGTCCCCACTATATATCATAACATGGCCCCACTATATACCATAGCATTGTGTAATTATATACCATAACATGGCCCCACTATATACCATAACATGCCTCGACAATATACCGTAACATGGTCCCACTATGTACCATAACATGGTCACACTGTATTCCAAAACATGGCCCCACTATATACCAGAACATGGCCCCACTATATACCATACCATGGTCTCACTATATACCATAACATGGCCCCAATATATACCATAACATGGCCCCACTATATACCATAACATGGTCGCACTATATAACATGACATGCCCCCACTATATACCATAACATGGTCTCACTATATACCACAACATTGTCCCACTATATACCAGAACATGGTCTAAATGCATACCATAACAGGTCCCTACTATATACCATATCATGGCCCCACTATATACCATAACATGGACCCACTATACACTGTAACATGTCCCCACTATATACCATAAAACAGTCTCACTACATACCATTATATGGCCCCACTATATACCATAACATGGACCCACTATACACTGTAACATGTCCCCACTATATACTAGATCATGGCCCCACTTTAGACCATAACATTGTCTCACTATATACAATAACATGGTCTCACTATACACCATAACGTGGTCCCACTTTATACCATACCATGGTCTCGCTATATACCATAACATTGTCTCACTATACACCATAACATGGTCCCACTCTATACACCATAACATGGTCTTACTATACACCATAATATGTCCCCACTATTTACCATATCATGGTCTCACTATATAGCACATGATCCCAATATATACCAGAACATGGTCTCACTATATACCATAACATGTCCCCACTATATACTATAACATATCGGTATTAAATACCATATCATCATCTCACTATATACCACAACATGGCCACACCATATACCATAACATTGTCCCACTACACACTGTAACATGTCCCCACTATATACCATAACATGGTCTCACTATATACCATAACATGTCCCCATAATATACCATAACATGATCTCACTGTATGCCACAACATGGTACAACTATATACCATAACATGGTCTCACTATTTACCGTACCATGGTCTCACTATATACCATGACATGGTCGCACTATATACCATAAAATGGCCACACTATATACCATAACATGGCTCCACTATATATCATAACATGGCTGCAATATATACCATACAACTGTCCCACTATATATCACAACATGGCCCCAGGATATACCATAACACGGTCTCATTATATACCATAACATGTCCCCACTATATATCATAACATGGCCCCACTATATACAATAACAATGTGTCATTATATACCATAACATGGCCCCACTTTATACCATAACACGACTCCACTATATACCATTACATGGCACCACTATATACCATAACATGGTCTCACTATATACCATAGCATGGTCTCACTATATACCATGAAATGGTCTCACTATAAGCCATAACATGGTCCCGCTATATACCATAACATGGTCTCCCTATATACCAAAACATGGTCCCACTATATGCCACATGCTCCCACTATATACAATTACATGGCCTCACTATATACCATAACATATCCCCATTATATACCATAACATGGTCTCACTATATAACATAACATGCCCCCACTATATACCATAACATGGTCTAAATACATACCATAACATGGCCCCACTATATACCATAACATGGCCCCACTTTATACCATAAAATTGACTCACTATACACCATAACATGGTCCCACTATATACCATACCATGGTCTCACTATATAGCATAACATGGTCTCACTATATACCATAACATGGTCTCACTATATACCATAACATGTCCCCACTATATACGATAACATATCGGTATTAAATACCATATCATCATCTCACTATATACCACAACATGGCCACACCATATACCATAAAATTGTCCCACTACACACTGTAACATGTCCCCACTATATACCATAACATGGTCTCACTTTATACCATAACATGGCCCCACTATATACCATAACATGGCCCCACTATATACCATAAAATGGACTCACTATATAACATAACATGGCCACACTATATAGCATAACATGGCCACACTAAATACCATAACATGTCCCCACTATATACCATAACATGGCTCCACTATATACCATAACATGGCCACAATATATACCATACAACTGTCCCACTATATATCATAACATGGCCCCAGGATATACCATAACATGTTCTCATTATATACCATAACATGTCCCCACTATATACCATAACATGGCCTCCCTATATACCTTAACATGCCCCCATTATGTACGATACGAAAACATGGTCCCACTACATACCATAACATGGCCCCACTATATACCTTAACATGCCCCCACTATGTACGATGCAAAAACATGGTCCCACTACATACCATAACATGGCCCCACTATATACCATACCATGGTCTCACTATATACCACAACATGGTCTCAATATATACCATAACATGGTCCCACTATGCACCATAACATGTCCCCACTATATACCATAACATGGCCCCACTTTATACCATAACATGGTATCACTATATCGCATAACATGGCCCCACTGTATACCATAACACTGTCCCTCTATATACCATAACATGTCCCCACGATATATCATAACATGGCCCCACTCTATACCATAGAATTGTGTAATTATATACCATAACATGGCCCCACTATATACCATAACATGTCTCGACTATATACCGTAACATGGTCCCACTGTGTACCATAATATGGTCCCACTTTATACCATAACTGGGCCCCACTATGTACCATAACATGGTCGCACTGTATACCAAAACATGATCCCACTATATACCATAATATGGTTCCACTATATACCATACCATGGTCTCACTATATACCATAACATGGCCCCACTATATACCATAACATGATCTCACTATATACCAATGGATGTCCCACTATGTACCATAACATGGCCCCAATATATACCATAACATGGCCCCACTATATACCAGAACATGGTCCCAATATATACCGTACCATGTCGCCACTATATACCATAACATGGTCTCACTATATACCATGATATGGTTGCACTATATACCATAACATGGCCCCACTATATACCATACCATGGTCTCACTATACACCATAACATGGTCTCACTATATACCATAACATGATCCCGCTATATACCATAACATGGTCTCACTATATAATATAACATGCCCCCACTATATACCATAACATGGTCTCACTATATACCAAAATAGGTCCCCATGACATACCATTACATGGCCCCACCATATACCATAACATGGACCCACTATACACTGTAACATGTCCCCATTATATACTAGATCATGGCCCCACTTTATACCATAACATTGTCTCACTATATACCATAACATGGTCTCACTATACACCATAACGTGGTCCCACTTTATACCATACCATGGTCTCGCTATATACCATAACATTGTCTCACTATATACCATAACATGGTTTCACTCTATACACCATAACATGGTCGTACTATACACCATAATATGTCCCCACTATTTACCATAACATGGTCGCACTGTATACCAAAACATGATCCCACTATATACCATAACATGATTCTACTATATACCATACCATGGTCTCACTATATAACATAACATGGCCCCAGTATATAGCATAACATGGCCCCACTATATACCAGAGCATGGTCCCACTATATACCGTAGCATGTCGTCACTATATACCATAACATATCCACATTATATACCACAACATGGTATCACTATATACCATGACATGGTTGCACTATATACCATAACATGGTCCCGCTATATACCATACCATGGTCTCACTATATACCATAACATGGTCTCACTATATAACATAACATGATCCTGCTATATACCATAACATGGTCTCACTATATAACATAACATGCCCCCACTATATACCATAACATGGTATCACTACATACCACAACATGGCCCCACTATATACCACAACACGGCCCCACTACATACCATAACATGGCCCCAATATATAGCATAAAACGGTATCACTATATAACATAACATGTCCCTACTATATACCATAACATGGCTCATTATATACCATAACATGGCCCCACCTTATACCATAACATGGCTCGACTATATACCATAACAGGGTCCCACTATATACCATAACAGGGCCCCACTATGTACGATACGAAAACATGGTCCCACTATATACCACAACGTGGTCCTACTATATATCATAACATGGTCCCACTATATACCATAACATGGCCCCACTATATACCATACCATGGTCTCAATATATACCATAACATGGTCCCACTATATACCATAACATGGCTCCAATATATAGCATAACATGTCCCCACTATATACCATAACATATCCGCATTATATACCATAACATGGTCTCACTATATACCATATCATGGCCCCACCATATACCATAACATATCCCAATTAAATAACATAGCATGGCCCAACTATATACCATAACATGTCCCCACTATATATCATAACATGGCCCCACTATATACCATAGCATTGTGTAATTATATGCCATAACATGGCCCCACTATATACCATAACATGTCTCGACAATATACCGTAACATGGTCCCACTATGTACCATAACATGGTCACACTGTATTCCAAAACATGGCCCCACTATATACCAGAACATGGTCCCACTATATACCATACCATGGTCTCACTATATACCATAACATGGCCCCAATATATACCATAACATGGCCCCACTATATACCATAACATGGTCGCACTATATAACATGACATGCCCCCACTATATACCATAACATGCTCTCACTATATACCACAACATTGTCCCACTATATACCAGAACATGGTCTAAATGCATACCATAACAGGTCCCTACTATATACCATATCATGGCCCCACTATATACCATAACATGGACCCACTATACACTGTAACATGTCCCCACTATATACCATAAAACAGTCTCACTACATACCATTATATGGCCCCACTATATACCATAACATGGACCCACTATACACTGTAACATGTCCCCACTATATACTAGATCATGGCCCCACTTTAGACCATAACATTGTCTCACTATATACAATAACATGGTCTCACTATACACCATAACGTGGTCCCACTTTATACCATACCATGGTCTCGCTATATACCATAACATTGTCTCACTATACACCATAACATGGTCCCACTCTATACACCATAACATGGTCTTACTATACACCATAATATGTCCCCACTATTTACCATATCATGGTCTCACTATATAGCACATGATCCCAATATATACCAGAACATGGTCTCACTATATACCATAACATGTCCCCACTATATACTATAACATATCGGTATTAAATACCATATCATCATCTCACTATATACCACAACATGGCCACACCATATACCATAACATTGTCCCACTACACACTGTAACATGTCCCCACTATATACCATAACATGGCCACACTATTTACAATAACATAGCCCCACTATATACCATAACATGGCCCCACTATATACCATAACATGGCCACACTATATACCATAACATGGCCACACTATATACCATAACATGGCCACACTATATACCATAACATGGCTCCACTATATACCATAACATGGCTGCAATATATACCATACAACTGTCCCACTACATATCATAACATGGCCCCAGGATATACCATAACACGGTCTCATTATATACCATAACATGTCCCCACTATATATCATAGCATGTCCCCGCTATATATCATAACACGGACCCACTATATACCATAACATTGTGTCATTATATACCATAACATGGCCCCACTTTATACCATAACACGGCTCCAATATATACCATTACATGGCACCAGTATATACCATAACATGGTCTCACTATATACCATAGCATGGTCTCACTATATACCATAACATGGTCCCACTATATGCCACATGCTCCCACTATATACCATAACATGGCCTCACTATATACCATAACATATCCCCATTATATACCATAACATGGTCTCACTATATACCATAACATGGCTCCACTATATACCATAACATGGTCTCACTATATACCATAACAGGGTCCCACTATATACCATAACATGGCCCCACTTTATACCATAACATGGTCTCACTATATAGCATAACATGGCCCCAATATATACCATAACACGGCTCCACAATATAACATAACATGGCCCCATTATATACCATAACACTGTCCCTCTATATACCATAACATGGCCCCACTATATACCATAAAACGGTCTCACTATATAACATAACATGGCCCCACTATATACCATAAACGGTCTCACTATATAACATAACATGGTCCAACTATACACCATAACATGACCCCACTATATATCACAACATGGCCCCACTATATACCATAGCATTGTGTAATTATATACCATAACATGGCCTCACTATATACCATAACATGGTTCCACTAAATACCATACCATGCTCTCACTATATACCATAACATGGCCCCACTATATACCAAAGGATGTCCCACTATATACCATAACATGGCCCCAATATATACCATAACATGGCCCCACTATATACCTGAACATGGTCCCACTATATAGCACATGATCCCAATATATACCATAACATGGTCTCACTATATACCATAACATGTCACCACAATATACTATAACATATCGGTATTAAATACCATATCATCGTCTCACTATATACCACAACATGGCAACACCACATACCATAACATTGTCCCACTACACACTGTAACATGTCCCCACTATATACCATAACATGGCCACACTATATAGCATAACATGTCCCCACTATATACCATAACATGGTCTCACTATATACCATAACATGGCTCCACTATATACCATAAAACTGTCCCACTATATACCATAACATGCCCCCACAATATACTATAACATATCGGTATTAAATACCATATCATCGTCTCACTATATACCACAACATGGCCACACCATATACCATAACATTGTCCCACTACACACTGTAACATGTCCCCACTATATACCATAACATGGCTCCACTATATACCATAAAACTGTCCCACTATATATCATAACATGGCCCCAGGATATACCATAACATGGTCTCACTATATACCATAACATGGCTCCACTATATACCATAAAACTGTCCCACTATATACCATAACATGTCCCCACAATATACTATAACATATCGGCATTAAATACCATATCATCGTCTCACTATATACCACAACATGGCCACACCATATACCATAACATTGTCCCACTACACACTGTAACACGTCCCCACTATATACCATAACATGGCTCCACTATATACCATAAAACTGTCCCACTATATATCATAACATGGCCCCAGGATATACCATAACACGGTCTCATTATATACCATAACATGGTCCCACAATATACACCATAACATGGTCTCATTATATACCATAACATGGTCTCACTATATACCATATTATGTCCCCACTATTTACCATAACCTATCCACATTACATACCATATCATGGTCTCACTATATAGCTCAACATGGCCACACCATATACCATAACATATCCCCATTATATAACATAACATTGTCTCACTATATACCATAATATGGCCCACGATATACTATAAAACGGCCTCTTAAATAACATAACATGGCCCCACTATATACCTTAAAATGGCCCCACTATATTCCATAACTTGGCTTCACTTTATACTATAACATGGCCCCACTATATACCATACCATGGTCTCACTATATACCATACCATGGTCTCACTATATACCACAACATGGTCTCAATATATACCATAATCTGGTACCACTATATACCATAACAGGGCCCCACAATGTACCATAACATGGTCTCACTATATACCATAAAATGGTCTCACTATATAACATGGCCACACTATATAGCATAACATGGTCCTACTATATATCATAAAATGGTCTCACTATATAACATGGTCCTACTATATATAATAACAAGGTCCTACTATATAGCATAACATGTCCCTACTATATACCATAACATGGCTCCACTACATACCATGACATTGCCCCATGATATACCATAAAATGGTCTCACTTTATACCATAACATGGCCCCACTATATACCATAACATGGCCACACTATATACCATAACATGGCCCCACTATATACCATAACATTGCCCCATGATATACCATAAAATGGTCTCACTTTATACCATAACATGGCCCCACTATATACCATAACATGGCCCCACTATATACCACAACATGTCCCTACTATATACCATAACATGGCCCCACTATATACCATAACATGGCCCCACTATATACCACAACATGGCCCCACTACATAAAATAACATTGCCCCACGATATACCATAAAATGGTCTCACTATATACCATAACATATCCCCAATATATATCATAACATGTCCCCACTATATATCATAACATGTCCCCACTATATACCATAAAATGGCTCGACTATATACCATAACATGGTCCCACTATATATCATAATCTGGTACCACTATATACCATAACAGGGCCCCACTATGTACGATACGAAAACATGGTCCCACTATATACCATAACATGGTCCCACTATATACCATAACATGGTCCCACTATATAGCATAACACGGCCCCACTATATACCATACCATGGTCTCACTATATACCACAACATGCTCTCAATATATACCAAAACATGGTCCAACATCATACCATAACATGGTCCCACTATATACCATAACATGGGCCCACTATATACCATAACATGGTCCCACTATATACCATACCATGGTCTCACTATATACCACAGCACGGTCTCAATATATACCATAACATAGTCCCACTATACACCCTAACACGGTCCCACTATATACCATAACATGGCTCCACTATATACCATAACATTTCCCCACTATATACCATAACATATCCACATTATATACCATAACATGGTCTCACTATATACCATATCATGGCCCCACTATATACCATAACATGGTCTCACTATATACCATAACATGGCTCTACTATATACCATGACATGTCCCCACTATATACCATAACATATCCCCATTAAATAGCATAACATGGTCTCACTATATACCATAACATGGCCCCACTATACACTGTAACATGCCCCACTATATATCCATAACATTGGCCAACTACACAGTAACATGTCCCCACTATATACCATAACATGGCCACACTATGTACCATAACATGGCCCCACTATATACCACAACATGGTCTAACTATATAACATAACATGGCTCCACTATATCCCATAACATGGCCCCACTATATACCATAACATGACCCCACTGTATACCATAAAATGGACTCACTATATAACATAACATGGCCACACTATATAGCATAACATGGCCCCACTATATACCATAACATGGCCCCACTATATACCATAAAATGGACTCACTATATAACATAACATGGCCACACTATATAGCATAACATGACCCCACTATATACCATAACATGACCCCACTATATACCATAAAATGGACTCACTATATAACATAACATGGCCAAACTATATAGCATAACATGGCTCCACTATATACCATAACATGGCCCCACTATATACCATAACATGACCCCACTGTATACCATAAAATGGACTCACTATATAACATAACATGGCCACACTATATAGCATAACATGGCCCCACTATATACCATAACATGGCCCCACTATATACCATAACATGACCGCACTATATACCATAAAATGGACTCACTATATAACATAACATGGCCATACTATATAGCATAACATGACCCCACTATATACCATAAAATGTCCCCAATATATACCATAAAACTGTCTCATTATATAACATAACATGGCCCCACTGACATGAATCTGTCATTCATGACTTATGAAATGATACTGAGTTGCCTGCGGGTGGCGCCGTCCAGGGACAGTATAAATACTCAGGCACGGGCCCAGCTTGCGCAGGACATTCTTAACAGCAACTGGTGTTGGACACAACTAGATCTCCATGTTGTAAAACAGTTGATTAAAGCTTTGTTTAACGCTTAGACCAAGTGCCTAGTAGTTTTCTTACGTCACCCACTATATACCATAACACGGTCCCACTATATATCATAACATGGCCCCACGATATACCATAAAACGGCCTCATTATATACCATAACATGTCCCCACTATATATCATAACATGTCCCCAGTATATATCATAACATGGCCCCACTTTATACCATAACATGGTGTCATTATATACCATAATCTGGTACCACTATATACCATAATAGGGCCCCACTATGTACCATAACATGGTCGCACTGTTTACGAAAACATGGTCCTAATATATACCATAACATGGCCCTATATATAACATAACATGGCCTCACCATATACCATAACATGGCTCGACTATATACCATAACATAGTCTCACTATATACCATGACATGGCCCACTACATACCATAACATGGCCTCACTATATACCATAACATGTCCTAACTATATACCACAACATGGCCCCATTATAAAACATAACATGGCCCCATTATATACCATAACATGGTCCCACTATATACCATAACATGGCCCTACTCTATACCATAACATGTCCCCAGTGTATACCATAACATGTCACCACTATATACCATAACATAGCTCCACTATATCCCATAACCTTGCCCCATTATATACCATAACATGTCCCCACTATATACCATAACATGGCTCCACTATATACCATAACATGGCCCCACTATATACCATAACATGGCTCCACTATATCCCATAACATGTCCCCACTATATACCATAACATGGCCCCACTATATACCATAACATGGCCCCACTATATATCATAACATGGCTCCACTATACACGATAACATGGCTCCACTATATCCCATAACCTGGCCCCACTATATACCATAACATGGCACCACTATATACCATAACATGGTCCCACTATATATCATAACATGGCTCCACTATACACGATAACATGGCTTCACTATATCCCATAACCTGGCCCCACTATATACCATAACATGGCCCTACTATATACCATAACATGGCTCCACTATATACCATAACATGTCCCCACTATATACCATAACATATCCACATTATATACCATAACATGGTCTCACTATATACCATATCATGGCCCCACCATATACCATAACATATCCCCATTAAATAGCATAACATGGTCTCACTAGATACCATAACATGGCCCCACTATACACTAACATGTCCCCACTATACACCATAAAATGGCCACACTATGTACCATAACATGGCCCCACTATACACCATAACATGGCCCCACTATATACCATAGCATGGCCCCACTATATACCATAACATGGCCCCACTATATACCATAAAATGGATTCACTATATAACATAACATGGCCACACTATATAGCACAACATGGCTCCACTATATATCATAACAAGTCCCCAATATATACCATAAACGGTCTCATTATATACCATAACATGGTCGACTATATACCATAACATGGTCTCACTATATACCATAATATGGTCCCACTATATACCATAATAGGGCACCACTATGTACCATAACATGGTCGCACTGTTTACAAAAACATGGTCCCAATATATACCATAACATGGTCCTATATACCATAACATGGCCCCACAATGTACCAGAACATGGTCCAACTATATACCATAACATGATCCCACTACATACCATGAAATGGTCACACTATATACCATAACATGGTCACACTATATACAAAAACATTGCAAAATTATATACCATAACATGGCTCCACTATATACCATAACATGGTCCCTGTATATACCATAACATGGCCCCATGATATACCGTAATATGACCCCACTATATACCATAAAATGTTCCCACTATATACTATCACATCGGCCCACTATATACCATACCAGGCCCCACTATATACCATAATATGGTCTCATTATATAACATAACAGGGCCACACTATATACCATAACACGGTCACACTATATACCATAACATGGCCACACTATATAGCATAACATGTCCCCACTATATACTATAACATGGTCTCACTATATACCATAACATGGCTCCACTATATACCATAAAACTGTCCCACTATATACCATAACATGTCCCCACAATATACTATAACATATCGGTATTAAATACCATATCATCGTCTCACTATATACCACAACATGGCCACACCATATACCATAACATTGTCCCACTACACACTGTAACATGTCCCCACTATATACCATAACATGGCTCCACTATATACCATAAAACTGTCCCACTATATATCATAACATGGCCCCAGGATATACCATAACATGGTCTCACTATATACCATAACATGGCTCCACTATATACCATAAAACTGTCCCACTATATACCATAACATGTCCCCACAATATACTATAACATATCGGTATTAAATACCATATCATCGTCTCACTATATACCACAACATGGCCACACCATATACCATAACATTGTCCCACTACACACTGTAACATGTCCCCACTATATACCATAACATGGCTCCACTATATACCATAAAACTGTCCCACTATATATCATAACATGGCCCCAGGATATACCATAACACGGTCTCATTATATACCATAACATGGTCCCACGATATACACCATAACATGGTCTCATTATATACCATAACATGGTCTCACTATATACCATATTATGTCCCCACTATTTACCATAACCTATCCACATTACATACCATATCATGGTCTCACTATATAGCTCAACATGGCCACACCATATACCATAACATATCCCCATTATATAACATAACATTGTCTCACTATATACCATAATATGGCCCACGATATACTATAAAACGGCCTCTTAAATAACATAACATGGCCCCACTATATACCTTAAAATGGCCCCACTATATTCCATAACTTGGCTTCACTTTATATACTATAACATGGCCCCACTATATACCATACCATGGTCTCACTATATACCACAACATGGTCTCAATATATACCATAATCTGGTACCACTATATACCATAACAGGGCCCCACAATGTACCATAACATGGTCTCACTATATACCATAAAATGGTCTCACTATATAACATGGCCACACTATATAGCATAACATGGTCCTACTATATATCATAAAATGGTCTCACTATATAACATGGTCCTACTATATATAATAACAAGGTCCTACTATATAGCATAACATGGCTCCACTACATACCATGACATTGCCCCATGATATACCATAAAATGGTCTCACTTTATACCATAACATGGCCCCACTATATACCATAACATGGCCCCACGATATACCACAACATGGCCCCACTATATACCATAACATGGCCACACTATATACCATAACACGGCCCCACTATATACCATAACATTGCCCCATGATATACCATAAAATGGTCTCACTTTATACCATAACATGGCCCCACTATATACCATAACATGGCCCCACTATATACCACAACATGTCCCTACTATATACCATAACATGGCTCCACTACATACCATAACATTACCCCATGATATACCATAAAATGGTCTCACTTTACACCATAACATGGCCCCACTATATACCATAACATGGCCCCACTATATACCACAACATGGCCCCACTACATAAAATAACATTGCCCCACGATACACCACAAAATGGTCTCACTATATACCATAACATATCCCCAATATATATCATAACATGTCCCCACTATACATCATAACATGTCCCCACTATATACCATAACATGGCTCGACTATATACCATAACATGGTCCCACTATATATCATAATCTGGTACCACTATATACCATAACAGGGCCCCACTATGTACGATACGAAAACATGGTCCCACTATATACCATAACATGGTCCCACTATATACCATAACATGGTCCCACTATATAGCATAACATGGCCCCACTATATACCATACCATGGTCTCACTATATACCACAACATGCTCTCAATATATACCAAAACATGGTCCAACAACATACCATAACATGGTCCCACTATATACCATAACATGGGCCCACTATATACCATAACATGGTCCCACTATATACCATACCATGGTCTCACTATATACCACAGCACGGTCTCAATATATACCATAACATAGTCCCACTATACACCCTAACACGGTCCCACTATATACCATAACATGGCTCCACTATATACCATAACATTTCCCCACTATATACCATAACATATCCACATTATATACCATAACATGGTCTCACTATATACCATATCATGGCCCCACTATATACCATAACATGGTCTCACTATATACCATAACATGGCCCCACTATATACCATAACATATCCCCATTAAATAGCATAACATGGTCTCACTATATACCATAACATGGCCCCACTATACACTGTAACATGCCCCACTATATATCCATAACATTGGCCAATTACACAGTAACATGTCCCCACTATATACCATAACATGGCCACACTATGTACCATAACATGGCCCCACTATATACCATAACATGGTCTAACTATATAACATAACATGGCTCCACTATATCCCATAACATGGCCCCACTATATACCATAACATGACCCCACTGTATACCATAAAATGGACTCACTATATAACATAACATGACCACACTATATAGCATAACATGGCCCCACTATATACCATAACATGACCCCACTATATACCATAAAATGGACTCACTATATAACATAACACGGCCACACTATATAGCATAACATGACCCCACTATATACCATAACATGACCCCACTATATACCATAACATGGACTCACTATATAACATAACATGGCCAAACTATATAGCAAAACATGGCCCCGCTATATACCATAACATGGCCCCACTATATACCATAACATGACCCCACTGTATACCATAAAATGGACTCACTATATAACATAACATGGCCACACTATATAGCATAACATGGCCCCACTATATACCATAACATGGCCCCACTATATACCATAACATGACCGCACTATATACCATAAAATGGACTCACTATATAACATAACATGGCCATACTATATAGCATAACATGACCCCACTATATACCATAAAATGTCCCCAATATATACCATAAAACTGTCTCATTATATAACATAACATGGCCCCACTGACATGAATCTGTCATTCATGACTTATGAAATGATACTGAGTTGCCTGCGGGTGGCGCCGTCCAGGGACAGTATAAATACTCAGGCACGGGCCCAGCTTGCGCAGGACATTCTTAACAGCAACTGGTGTTGGACACAACTAGATCTCCATGTTGTAAAACAGTTGATTAAAGCTTTGTTTAACGCTTAGACCAAGTGCCTAGTAGTTTTCTTACGTCACCCACTATATACCATAACACGGTCCCACTATATATCATAACATGGCCCCACGATATACCATAAAACGGCCTCATTATATACCATAACATGACCCCACTATATATCATAACATGTCCCCAGTATATATCATAACATGGCCCCACTTTATACCATAACATGGTGTCATTATATACCATAATCTGGTACCACTATATACCATAATAGGGCCCCACTATGTACCATAACATGGTCGCACTGTTTACGAAAACATGGTCCTAATATATACCATAACATGGCCCTATATATAACATAACATGGCCTCACCATATACCATAACATGGCTCGACTATATACCATAACATAGTCTCACTATATACCATGACATGGCCCACTACATACCATAACATGGCCTCACTATATACCATAACATGTCCTAACTATATACCACAACATGGCCCCATTATAAAACATAACATGGCCCCACTATATACCATAACATGGTCCCACTATATACCATAACATGGCCATACTCTATACCATAACATGTCCCCAGTGTATACCATAACATGTCACCACTATATACCATAACATAGCTCCACTATATCCCATAACCTTGCCCCATTATATACCATAACATGTCCCCACTATATACCATAACATGGCTCCACTATATACCATAACATGGCCCCACTATATACCATAACATGGCTCCACTATATCCCATAACATGTCCCCACTATATACCATAACATGGCCCCACTATATACCATAACATGGCCCCACTATATATCATAACATGGCTCCACTATACACGATAACATGGCTCCACTATATCCCATAACCTGGCCCCACTATATACCATAACATGGCACCACTATATACCATAACATGGTCCCACTATATATCACAACATGGCTCCACTATACATGATAACATGGCTTCACTATATCCCATAACCTGGCCCCACTATATACCATAACATGACCCTACTATATACCATAACATGGCTCCACTATATACCATAACATGTCCCCACTATATACCACAGCATATCCACATTATATACCATAACATGGTCTCACTATATACCATATCATGGCCCCACCATATACCATAACATATCCCCATTAAATAGCATAACATGGTCTCACTAGATACCATAACATGGCCCCACTATACACTAACATGTCCCCACTATACACCATAAAATGGCCACACTATGTACCATAACATAGCCCCACTATACACCATAACATGGCCCCACTATATACCATAACATGGCCCCACTATATACCATAACATGGCCCCACTATATACCATAACATGGATTCACTATATAACATAACATGGCCACACTATATAGCACAACATGGCTCCACTATATATCATAACAAGTCCCCAATATATACCATAAACGGTCTCATTATATACCATAACATGGTCGACTATATACCATAACATGGTCTCACTATATACCATAATATGGTCCCACTATATACCATAATAGGGCACCACTATGTACCATAACATGGTCGCACTGTTTACAAAAACATGGTCCCAATATATACCATAACATGGTCCTATATACCATAACATGGCCCCACAATGTACCAGAACATGGTCCAACTATATACCATAACATGATCCCACTACATACCATGAAATGGTCACACTATATACCATAACATGGTCACACTATATACAAAAACATTGCAAAATTATATACCATAACATGGCTCCACTATATACCATAACACGGTCCCTGTATATACCATAACATGGCCCCATGATATACCGTAATATGGCCCCACTATATACCATAAAATGTTCCCACTATATAATATCACATCGGCCCACTATATACCATACCAGGCCCCACTATATACCATAATATGGTCTCATTATATTACATAACAGGGCCACACTATATACCATAACACGGTCACACTATATACCATAACATGGCCACACTATATAACATAACATGTCCCCACTATATACCATAACATGGTCTCACTATATACCATAACATGGCTCCACTATATACCATAAAACTGTCCCACTATATACCATAACATGTCCCCACAATATACTATAACATATCGGTATTAAATACCATATCATCGTCTCACTATATACCACAACATGGCCACACCATATACCATAACATTGTCCCACTACACACTGTAACATGTCCCCACTATATACCATAACATGGCACCACTATATACCATAAAACTGTCCCACTATATATCATAACATGGCCCCAGGATATACCATACCATGGTCTCACTATATACCATAACATGGCTCCACTATATACCATAAAACGGTCCCACTATATACCATAACATGTCCCCACAATATACTATAACATATCGGTATTAAATACCATATCATCGTCTCACTATATACCACAACATGGCCACACCATATACCATAACATTGTCCCACTACACACTGTAACATGTCCCCACTATATACCATAACATGGCTCCACTATATACCATAAAACTGTCCCACTATATATCATAACATGGCCCCAGGATATACCATAACACGGTCTCATTATATACCATAACATGGTCCCACAATATACACCATAACATGGTCTCATTATATACCATAACATGGTCTCACTATATACCATATTATGTCCCCACTATTTACCATAACCTATCCACATTACATACCATATCATGGTCTCACTATATAGCTCAACATGGCCACACCATATACCATAACATATCCCCATTATATAACATAACATTGTCTCACTATATACCATAATATGGCCCACGATATACTATAAAACGGCCTCTTAAATAACATAACATGGCCCCACTATATACCTTAAAATGGCCCCACTATATTCCATAACTTGGCTTCACTTTATACTATAACATGGCCCCACTATATACCATACCATGGTCTCACTATATACCACAACATGGTCTCAATATATACCATAATCTGGTACCACTATATACCATAACAGGGCCCCACAATGTACCATAACATGGTCTCACTATATACCATAAAATGGTCTCACTATATAACATGGCCACACTATATAGCATAACATGGTCCTACTATATATCATAAAATGGTCTCCCTATATAACATGGTCCTACTATATATAATAACAAGGTCCTACTATATAGCATAACATGTCCCTACTATATACCATAACATGGCCCCACGATATACCATAACATTGCCCCATGATATACCATAACACAGTCTCACTATATACCATAACATGGCCCCACTATATACCATAACATGGCCCCACGATATACCACAACATGGCCCCACTATATACCATAACATGGCCACACTATATACCATAACATGGCCCCACTATATACCATAACATTGCCCCATGATATACCATAAAATGGTCTCACTTTATACCATAACATGGCCCCACTATATACCATAACATGGCCCCACTATATACCACAACATGTCCCTACTATATACCATAACATGGCTCCACTACATACCATAACATTGCCCCATGATATACCATAAAATGGTCTCACTTTATACCATAACATGGCCCCACTATATACCATAACATGGCCCCACTATATACCACAACATGGCCCCACTACATAAAATAACATTGCCCCACGATATACCATAAAATGGTCTCACTATATACCATAACATATCCCCAATATATATCATAACATGTCCCCACTATATATCATAACATGTCCCCACTATATACCATAACATGGCTCGACTATATACCATAACATGGTCCCACTATATATCATAATCTGGTACCACTATATACCATAACAGGGCCCCACTATGTACGATACGAAAACATGGTCCCACTATATACCATAACATGGTCCCACTATATACCATAACATGGTCCCACTATATAGCATAACATGGCCCCACTATATACCATACCATGGTCTCACTATATACCACAACATGCTCTCAATATATACCAAAACATGGTCCAACAACATACCATAACATGGTCCCACTATATACCATAACATGGGCCCACTATATACCATAACATGGTCCCACTATATACCATACCATGGTCTCACTATATACCACAGCACGGTCTCAATATATACCATAACATAGTCCCACTATACACCCTAACACGGTCCCACTATATACCATAACATGGCTCCACTATATACCATAACATTTCCCCACTATATACCATAACATATCCACATTATATACCATAACATGGTCTCACTATATACCATATCATGGCCCCACTATATACCATAACATGGTCTCACTATATACCATAACATGGCCCCACTATATACCATGACATGTCCCCACTATATACCATAACATATCCCCATTAAATAGCATAACATGGTCTCACTATATACCATAACATGGCCCCACTATATACCATAACAAGGACTCACTATATAACATAACATGGCCACACTATATAGCATAACATGGCCCCACTATATACCATAACATGACCCCACTATATACCATAACAAGGACTCACTATATAACATAACATGGCCACACTATATAGCATAACATGGCCCCACTATATACCATAACATGACCCCACTATATACCATAAAATGGACTCACTATATAACATAACACGGCCACACTATATAGCATAACATGACCCCACTATATACCATAACATGACCCCACTATATACCATAACATGGACTCACTATATAACACAACATGGCCAAACTATATAGCAAAACATGGCCCCGCTATATACCATAACATGGCCCCACTATATACCATAACATGACCCACTGTATACCATAAAATGGACTCACTATATAACATAACATGGCCACACTATATAGCATAACATGGCCCCACTATATACCATAACATGGCCCCACTATATACCATAACATGACCGCACTATATACCATAAAATGGACTCACTATATAACATAACATGGCCATACTATATAGCATAACATGACCCCACTATATACCATAAAATGTCCCCAATATATACCATAAAACTGTCTCATTATATAACATAACATGGCCCCACTGACATGAATCTGTCATTCATGACTTATGAAATGATACTGAGTTGCCTGCGGGTGGCGCCGTCCAGGGACAGTATAAATACTCAGGCACGGGCCCAGCTTGCGCAGGACATTCTTAACAGCAACTGGTGTTGGACACAACTAGATCTCCATGTTGTAAAACAGTTGATTAAAGCTTTGTTTAACGCTTAGACCAAGTGCCTAGTAGTTTTCTTACGTCACCCACTATATACCATAACACGGTCCCACTATATATCATAACATGGCCCCACGATATACCATAAAACGGCCTCATTATATACCATAACATGACCCCACTATATATCATAACATGTCCCCAGTATATATCATAACATGGCCCCACTTTATACCATAACATGGTGTCATTATATACCATAATCTGGTACCACTATATACCATAATAGGGCCCCACTATGTACCATAACATGGTCGCACTGTTTACGAAAACATGGTCCTAATATATACCATAACATGGCCCTATATATAACATAACATGGCCTCACCATATACCATAACATGGCTCGACTATATACCATAACATAGCCTCACTATATACCATGACATGGCCCACTACATACCATAACATGGCCTCACTATATACCATAACATGTCCTAACTATATACCACAACATGGCCCCATTATAAAACATAACATGGCCCCACTATATACCATAACATGGTCCCACTATATACCATAACATGGCCATACTCTATACCATAACATGTCCCCAGTGTATACCATAACATGTCACCACTATATACCATAACATAGCTCCACTATATCCCATAACCTTGCCCCATTATATACCATAACATGTCCCCACTATATACCATAACATGGCTCCACTATATACCATAACATGGCCCCACTATATACCATAACATGGCTCCACTATATCCCATAACATGTCCCCACTATATACCATAACATGGCCCTACTATATACCATAACATGGCCCCACTATATATCATAACATGGCTCCACTATACACGATAACATGGCTCCACTATATCCCATAACCTGGCCCCACTATATACCATAACATGGCACCACTATATACCATAACATGGTCCCACTATATATCATAACATGGCTCCACTATACACGATAACATGGCTTCACTATATCCCATAACCTGGCCCCACTATATACCATAACATGGCCCTACTATATACCATAACATGGCTCCACTATATACCATAACATGTCCCCACTATATACCACAACATATCCACATTATATACCATAACATGGTCTCACTATATACCATATCATGGCCCCACCATATACCATAACATATCCCCATTAAATAGCATAACATGGTCTCACTAGATACCATAACATGGCCCCACTATACACTAACATGTCCCCACTATACACCATAAAATGGCCACACTATGTACCATAACATGGCCCCACTATACACCATAACATGGCCCCACTATATACCATAACATGGCCCCACTATATACCATAACATGGCCCCACTATATACCATAACATGGATTCACTATATAACATAACATGGCCACACTATATAGCACAACATGGCCCCACTATATATCATAACAAGTCCCCAATATATACCATAAACGGTCTCATTATATACCATAACATGGTCGACTATATACAATAACATGGTCTCACTATATACCATAATATGGTCCCACTATATACCATAATAGGGCACCACTATGTACCATAACATGGTCGCACTGTTTACAAAAACATGGTCCCAATATATACCATAACATGGTCCTATATACCATAACATGGCCCCACAATGTACCAGAACATGGTCCAACTATATACCATAACATGATCCCACTACATACCATGAAATGGTCACACTATATACCATAACATGGTCACACTATATACAAAAACATTGCAAAATTATATACCATAACATGGCTCCACTATATACCATAACACGGTCCCTGTATATACCATAACATGGCCCCATGATATACCATAATATGGCCCCACTATATACCATAAAATGTTCCCACTATATAATATCACATCGGCCCACTATATGCCATACCAGGCCCACTATATACCATAATATGGTCTCATTATATTACATAACAGGGCCACACTATATACCATAACACGGTCACACTATATACCATAACATGGCCACACTATATAGCATAACATGTCCCCACTATATACCATAACATGGTCTCACTATATACCATAACATGGCTCCACTATATACCATAAAACTGTCCCACTATATACCATAACATGTCCCCACAATATACTATAACATATCGGTATTAAATACCATATCATCGTCTCACTATATACCACAACATGGCCACACCATATACCATAACATTGTCCCACTACACACTGTAACATGTCCCCACTATATACCATAACATGGCACCACTATATACCATAAAACTGTCCCACTATATATCATAACATGGCCCCAGGATATACCATACCATGGTCTCACTATATACCATAACATGGCTCCACTATATACCATAAAACTGTCCCACTATATACCATAACATGTCCCCACAATATACTATACCATATCGGTATTAAATACCATATCATCGTCTCACTATATACCACAACATGGCCACACCATATACCATAACATTGTCCCACTACACACTGTAACATGTCCCCACTATATACCATAACATGGCTCCACTATATACCATAAAACTGTCCCACTATATATCATAACATGGCCCCAGGATATACCATAACACGGTCTCATTATATACCATAACATGGTCCCACAATATACACCATAACATGGTCTCATTATATACCATAACATGGTCTCACTATATACCATATTATGTCCCCACTATTTACCATAACCTATCCACATTACATACCATATCATGGTCTCACTATATAGCTCAACATGACCACACCATATACCATAACATATCCCCATTATATAACATAACATTGTCTCACTATATACCATAATATGGCCCACGATATACTATAAAACGGCCTCTTAAATAACATAACATGGCCCCACTATATACCTTAAAATGGCCCCACTATATTCCATAACTTGGCTTCACTTTATACTATAACATGGCCCCACTATATACCATACCATGGTCTCACTATATACCACAACATGGTCTCAATATATACCATAATCTGGTACCACTATATACCATAACAGGGCCCCACAATGTACCATAACATGGTCTCACTATATACCATAAAATGGTCTCACTATATAACATGGCCACACTATATAGCATAACATGGTCCTACTATATATCATAAAATGGTCTCACTATATAGCATGGTCCTACTATATATAATAACAAGGTCCTACTATATAGCATAACATGTCCCTACTATATACCATAACATGGCTCCACTACATACCATAACATTGCCCCATGATATACCATAAAATGGTCTCACTTTATACCATAACATGGCCCCACTATATACCATAACATGGCCCCATGATATACCACAACATGGCCCCACTATATACCATAACATGGCCACTCTATATACCATAACATGGCCCCACTATATACCATAATATTGCCCCATGATATACCATAAAATGGTCTCACTTTATACCATAACATGGCCCCACTATATACCATAACATGGCCCCACTATATACCACAACATGTCCCTACTATATACCATAACATGGCTCCACTACATACCATAACATTGCCCCATGATATACCATAAAATGGTCTCACTTTATACCATAACATGGCCCCACTATATACCATAACATGGCCCCACTATATACCACAACATGGCCCCACTACATAAAATAACATTGCCCCACGATATACCATAAAATGGTCTCACTATATACCATAACATATCCCCAATATATATCATAACATGTCCCCACTATATATCATAACATGTCCCCACTATATACCATAACATGGCTCGACTATATACCATAACATGGTCCCACTATATATCATAATCTGGTACCACTATATACCATAACAGGGCCCCACTATGTACGATACGAAAACATGGTCCCACTATATACCATAACATGGTCCCACTATATACCATAACATGGTCCCACTATATAGCATAACATGGCCCCACTATATACCATACCATGGTCTCACTATATACCACAACATGCTCTCAATATATACCAAAACATGGTCCAACAACATACCATAACATGGTCCCACTATATACCATAACATGGGCCCACTATATACCATAACATGGTCCCACTATATACCATACCATGGTCTCACTATATATCACAGCACGGTCTCAATATATACCATAACATAGTCCCACTATACACCCTAACACGGTCCCACTATATACCATAACATGGCTCCACTATATACCATAACATTTCCCCACTATATACCATAACATATCCACATTATATACCATAACATGGTCTCACTATATACCATATCATGGCCCCACTATATACCATAACATGGTATCACTATATACCATAACATGGCCCCACTATATACCATGACATGTCCCCACTATATACCATAACACATCCCCATTAAATAGCATAACATGGTCTCACTATATACCATAACATGGCCCCACTATACACTGTAACATGCCCCACTATATATCCATAACATTGGCCAACTACACAGTAACATGTCCCCACTATATACCATAACATGGCCACACTATGTACCATAACATGGCCCCACTATATACCATAACATGGTCTAACTATATAACATAACATGGCTCCACTATATCCCATAACATGGCCCCACTATATACCATAACATGACCCCACTGTATACCATAAAATGGACTCACTATATAACATAACATGGCCACACTATATAGCATAACATGGCCCCACTATATACCATAACATGACCCCACTATATACCATAAAATGGACTCACTATATAACATAACATGGCCACACTATATAGCATAACATGACCCCACTATATACCATAACATGACCCCACTATATACCATAACAAGGACTCGCTATATAACATAACATGGCCAAACTATATAGCATAACATGGCCCCACTATATACCATAACATGGCCCCACTATATACCATAACATGACCCCACTGTATACCATAAAATGGACTCACTATATAACATAACATGGCCACACTATATAGCATAACATGACCGCACTATATACCATAAAATGGACTCACTATATAACATAACATGGCCATACTATATAGCATAACATGACCCCACTATATACCATAAAATGTCCCCAATATATACCATAAAACTGTCTCATTATATAACATAACATGGCCCCACTGACATGAATCTGTCATTCATGACTTATGAAATGATACTGAGTTGCCTGCGGGTGGCGCCGTCCAGGGACAGTATAAATACTCAGGCACGGGCCCAGCTTGCGCAGGACATTCTTAACAGCAACTGGTGTTGGACACAACTAGATCTCCATGTTGTAAAACAGTTGATTAAAGCTTTGTTTAACGCTTAGACCAAGTGCCTAGTAGTTTTCTTACGTCACCCACTATATACCATAACACGGTCCCACTATATATCATAACATGGCCCCACAATATACCATAAAACGGCCTCATTATATACCATAACATGTCCCCACTATATATCATAACATGTCCCCAGTATATATCATAACATGGCCCCACTTTATACCATAACATGGTGTCATTATATACCATAATCTGGTACCACTATATACCATAATAGGGCCCCACTATGTACCATAACATGGTCGCACTGTTTACGAAAACATGGTCCTAATATATACCATAACATGGCCCTATATATAACATAACATGGCCTCACCATATACCATAACATGGCTCGACTATATACCATAACATAGTCTCACTATATACCATGACATGGCCCACTACATACCATAACATGGCCTCACTATATACCATAACATGTCCTAACTATATACCACAACATGGCCCCATTATAAAACATAACATGGCCCCACTATATACCATAACATGGTCCCACTATATACCATAACATGGCCCTACTCTATACCATAACATGTCCCCAGTGTATACCATAACATGTCACCACTATATACCATAACATAGCTCCACTATATCCCATAACCTTGCCCCATTATATACCATAACATGTCCCCACTATATACCATAACATGGCTCCACTATATACTATAACATGGCCCCACTATATACCATAACATGGCTCCACTATATCCCATAACATGTCCCCACTATATACCATAACATGGCCCCACTATATACCATAACATGGCCCCACTATATATCATAACATGGCTCCACTATACACGATAACATGGCTCCACTATATCCCATAACCTGGCCCCACTATATACCATAACATGGCACCACTATATACCATAACATGGTCCCACTATATATCATAACATGGCTCCACTATACACGATAACATGGCTTCACTATATCCCATAACCTGGCCCCACTATATACCATAACATGGCCCTACTATATACCATAACATGGCTCCACTATATACCATAACATGTCCCCACTATATACCATAACATGGTCTCACTATATACCATATCATGGCACCACTATATACCATAACATGGTCCCACTATATATCATAACATGGCTCCACTATACACGATGACATGGCTTCACTATATCCCATAACCTGGCCCCACTATATACCATAACATGGCCCTACTATATACCATAACATGGCTCCACTATATACCATAACATGTCCCCACTATATACCATAACATATCCACATTATATACCATAACATGGTCTCACTATATACCATATCATGGCCCCACCATATACCATAACATATCCCCATTAAATAGCATAACATGGTCTCACTAGATACTATAACATGGCCCCACTATACACTAACATGTCCCCACTATACACCATAAAATGGCCACACTATGTACCATAACATGGCCCCACTATACACCATAACATGGCCCCACTATATACCATAACATGGCCCCACTATATACCATAACATGGCCCCACTATATACCATAAAATGGATTCACTATATAACATAACATGGCCACACTATATAGCACAACATGGCTCCACTATAAATCATAACAAGTCCCCAATATATACCATAAACGGTCTCATTATATACCATAACATGGTCGACTATATACCATAACATGGTCTCACTATATACCATAATATGGTCCCACTATATACCATAATAGGGCACCACTATGTACCATAACATGGTCGCACTGTTTACAAAAACATGGTCCCAATATATACCATAACATGGTCCTATATACCATAACATGGCCCCACAATGTACCATAACATGGTCCAACTATATACCATAACATGATCCCACTACATACCATGAAATGGTCACACTATATACCATAACATGGTCCCATGATATACCGTAATATGGCCCCACTATATACCATAAAATGTTCCCACTATATACTATCACATCGGCCCACTATATACCATACCAGGACCCACTATATACCATAATATGGTCTCATTATATAACATAACAGGGCTTCACTATATACCATAACATGGTCACACTATATACCATAACATGGCCCCACTATATACCATAACATGGACCACTATATCCCATAACATGGCTCCACGATATACCATAACATGGTCTCACTATATACCAAAACATTACCCCAATATGTACCATAACATGGTCTCACTATATCCCATAACATGGCTCCACGATATACCATAACACGGTCTTACTATATACCAAAACATTACCCCACTATATACCATAACATGGCCCAACCAAATACCATAAAATGGCCCCACTATATACTATTATATGGCCCCACTTTATACCATAGTAGGGCAACACTATATTCCAAAACATGCCCCCACTATATACCATAACACAGCCCCAATATATACCATAACATGGCTCCAATATATAAAATAATATGGCATCGCCATATACCATAACATGGCTTGACTATATACCATAACACAGTCTCACTATATACCATAACATGGCCCCATTATAAAACATAACATGGCCCCACTATATACCATAACATGGTCCCACTATATATCATAACATGGTCCCCTATATATCATAACATGTCCCCAGTATATATCATAACATGGCCCCACTATATACCATAACATGGTCGACTATATACCATAACATGGTCCCACTTTATACCATAACATGGTCGCCTATATACCATAACATGGTCCCACTATATACCATAATCTGGTCCCACTATATACCATAATAGGGCCCCAATATGTACCATAACATGGTTGCACTGTTTCCGGAAACATGGTCCCAATATATACCATAACATGGTCCTATATACCATAACATGGTCCCAATATATAAAATAACATGGCCTCACCACATACCATAACATGGATCGACTATATACCATAACACAGTCTCACTATATACCATGACATGGCCCACTACATACCATAACATGGCCTAACTATATACCACAACTTTGTCCCACTATATACCACAACATGGCCCCATTTTCAAACATAACATGGCCCCACTATATCCCATAACATGGTCCCACTATATACCATAACATGGCCCCACTCTATACCATAACATGTCCCCAGTGTATACCATAACATGTCCCCACAATATACCATAACATGGTCACATTATATACCACAACATGGTCCCACTATGTACCATAACATGGTCTTAATATATACCATAACACGCCCCCACTATATACCATAACATGGCCCCACGTTATACCATAACTTTTCCGCATTATATACCATAACATTGTATCACTATATACCATTACATGGCTCCACTATATACCATAACATGGTTCTAATATATATCATAACGTGGTCACACTATAGAGCACAACAAGGCCCAACTATATACCATAACATGGTCTCACTATATACCATAACATGGTTCCACTATATACCATAACATTGTCTCGCTATATAACACAACATGGTCAAACTATATACCATAACATGGTCTCACTATATACCATAACATGCCCCCACTAGATACCATAACATATCTGCATTATATACCATAACATGGCCCCACTATATACCATAACATGACCCCACTTTATACCATAACATGGTCTCACTATATACCATAACATGGCCACACTATATAGCATAACATGGCCCCACTATATACCATAAACTGGTACCACTATATACCATAACATGATCCCACAATATACGAAAACATGGTCCCACTATATACCACAACATGGTCCCACTATATACCACATGGTCCCACAATATACCAAAACATGGTCCCACAATATACCACATCATGGTCCCACAATATGTCCCCACTATATACCATAACATATCCACATTATATACCATAACATGGTCTCACTATATACCATATCATGGCCCCACCATATACCATAACATATCCCCATTAAATAGCATAACATGGTCCCACAATATAACATAACATGTCCACACTATATAGCATAACATGGCCCCACTATATACCATAACATGGCCCCATTATAAAACATAACATGGCCCCATTATAAAACATAACATGGTCCCACTATATATCATAATATGGTTCCACTATATATCATAACATGTCCCCAGTATATATCATAACATGGCCCCACTATATACCATAACATGGTCCCACTATATATCATAACATGTCCCCAGTATATTTCATAACATGGCCCCATTATAAAACATAACATGGCCCCACAATATATCATAACATGGTCCCACTATATATCATAACATGGTTCCACTATATATCATAACATGTCCCCAGTATATACCATAACATGGTCCCACTTTATACCATAACATGGTCGCCTATATACCAGAACATGGTCCCACTATATACCATATCATGGCCCCACCATATACCATAACATATCCCCATTAAATAGCATAACATGGTCCCACAATATAACATAACATGTCCACACTATATAGCATAACATGGCCCCACTATATACCATAACATGGCCCCATTATAAAACATAACATGGCCCCATTATAAAACATAACATGGTCCCACTATATATCATAACATGGTTCCACTATATATCATAACATGTCCCCAGTATATATCATAACATGGCCCCACTATATACCATAACATGGTCCCACTATATATCATAACATGTCCCCAGTATATTTCATAACATGGCCCCATTATAAAACATAACATGGCCCCACAATATATCATAACATGGTCCCACTATATATCATAACATGGTTCCACTATATATCATAACATGTCCCCAGTATATACCATAACATGGTCCCACTTTATACCATAACATGGTCGCCTATATACCAGAACATGGTCCCACTATATACCATAATCTGGTCCCACTATATACCATAATAGGGCCCCACTATGTACCATAACATGGTCGCACTGTTTACGAAAACATGGTCCCAATATATACCATAACATGGTCCTATATACCACAACATGGCCCCATTATAAAACACAACATGGCCCCACTATATACCATAACATGGTCCCACTATATATCATAACATGGTCGACTATATACCATGACATGGCCCACTACATACCATAACATGGCCTCACTACATACCATAACATGTCCTAACTATATACCACAACTTTGTCCCACTATATACCACAACAT
>CM059425.1:9354542-9727557 GCA_030390025.1 Squalus acanthias
CCCTTTATTCTGAGACTGTGCCCCCGAGTTCTAGATTTCCCCATGAGGGGAAACATCCTCTCTTCATCTACCCTGTCGAGGCCCCTCAGTATCTTATATGTTTCGATAAGATCACCTCTCATTCTTCTAAATTCCAATGAGTATAGGCCCAACCTGCTCAAGCTTTCCTCATAAGTCAAACCCCTCATCTCTGGAATTAACCTAGTGAATCGTCTCTGAACTGCCTCCAATGCAAGTATATCCTTCCTTAAATAAGGAGACCAAAACTGTACGCAGTACTCAAGGTGCGGTCTCACCAATACCTTGTACAGTTGTAGCAGGACTTCCCTGCTTTTACACTCCAACCCCCTTGAAATAAAGGCCAACATTCCATTTGCCTTTTTGATTACTTGCTGTACCTGCAAGCTAATTTTTTCTGTTTCATGCATAAGGACCCCCAGGTCCCTCTGAACTGTAGCATTTTGTAATCTCTCTCTATTTAAATAATAGTTTGCTTTTTTATTTTTCCTGCCAAAGTGGATAACCTCGCACTTTCCCACATTATACTCCATCTGCCAAATGTTTGCCCACTTACCTAGCCTGTCTATATCCCTTTGCAGATTCTTTGAGTCCTCTGCACAACTTGCTTTCCCACCCATCTTTGTATCATCCGCAAACTTGGCTACATTACACTCGATCCCTTCATCCAAGTCATTAATGTAGATTGTAAATAGTTGGGGCCCCAGCACAGATCCTTGTGGCACCCCACTAGTTACCGTTTGCCAACCAGAAAATGACCCATTTATCCCGACTCTCTACTTTCTGTTAGTTAGCCAATTCTCTATCCATGCTAATATATTACCTCCAATTCCGTGAGCTCTTATCTTATGCAGTAACCTTTTATGTGGCACCTTATCTGGAAATCCAAATACACCACATCCACTGGCTCACCCTTGTCCACCCTGCTTGTTACATCCTCAAAGAACTCCAGCAAATTTGTTAAACATAATTTCCCTTTCATAAAACCATGCTGACTCTGCTTGACTGCAGTATGTTTTTCTCAATGCCCTGCTACTGCTTCCTTAATGAAGGACTCCAGCATTTTCCCAATGACAGATATTAGGCTAACTGGTCTATAGTTTCCAGCTTTCTGTCTCCCTCCTTTCTTAAATAGGGGTGTTATATTAGCGGTTTTCTAATCCGCTGGGACCTCTCCAGAGTCCAGGGAATTTTGGTATATTGCAACCAATGCATCCACTATCTCTGCAGCCACGTCTTTTAAGACACTGGGATGCAGGCCATCTGGTCCAGGGGACTTGTCGTCTTTTAGTCCCATTATTTTACCGAGTACTATTTCCTTAGTGATAGTGATTGTCTTTAGTTCCCCACTCCCTGTGGCCCCTTGATTATCCATTTTTGGGATGTTGTTAGTGTCTTCTACAGTGAAGACAGATGCAAAATATTTGTTCAGAGTCTCTGCCATTTCCCCGTTCCCCATCCATGCTAGTATATTATCCCCAATCCCATGAATACTCCAGGTGTGGTCTCACCAGGGCCCTATATAATTGCAGTAAGACGTCTTTACTCTTATACTCAAATCCTCTTGTAATAAAGGCCAACATACCATTTGCTTTCTTAATTCCTTGCTGTACCTGCATGTTAACTTTGTGATTCATGTACAAGGACACCCAGGTCCCTCTAAACACCAACACTTCCCAATCTCTCTCTATTTAAAAAATACTCTGCTTTTCTATTTTTCCTACCAACGTGGATAACTTCACATTTCTCCACATTATATTCCATTTGTCATGTTCTTGCCCACTCACTTAGCCTGTCTATATTCCCTTGAAGCCTCTTTGCATCCTGCTCACAACTTACATTCCCACCCAGCTTTGTATCATCAGCAAACTTGGATATATTACATTTGGTCCCCTCATCCAAATCATTGATATAGATTGTGAATAGCTGAGGCCCAAGCACTGATCCTTGCGGTACCCCACTAGTTACAGCCTGCCAACCCGAAAATGACCCGCTTATTCCCACTCTCTATTTTCTGTCCATCAACCAATCCTCAATCCATGCTAGTATATTATCCCCAATCCCATGAGCCCTAATTTTGTTTAATAACCTCTTGTGTGGCACCTTATCGAAAGCCTTCTGAAAATCCAAATACACCACATCCAATGGTTTCCCCCTTGTCTATTCTGCGAGTTACAACCTCAAAAAACTCTTAACAGCTTTGTCAAACATCATTTCCCTTTCTTAAATCCATGTTGACTCTGCCCAATCCTATTATTATTTTCTAAGTGCCTGTTACCACGTCCTTAATAATAGATTCTAGCATTTGCCCTACTACTGATGTCAGGCTTACTGGTCTGTAGTTCCCTGTTTTCTCTCTCCCTCCTTTCTTAACTAGTGGGGTTACATTTGCTACCTTCCAATCCACGGGAACCGTTCTAGAATCTATGGAATTTTGGAAGATGACAACCAATGCATCCACTATCTCTATAACCACCTCTTTCAAAACCCTCGGATGTAGGCCATCAGGTCCAGGGGATTTATCGGCTTTCAGTCCCATTAATTTCTCCAGTACTATTTTTTTTTAACTAATACTAATTTCTTTCAGTTCCTCATTCTCACTAGACCCTTGGTTCTCCACTATTTCCAGGAGGTTTTTTGTGTCTTCCGTGAAGACAGACACACAGTATTTGTTTAATTTCTCTGTCATTTCCTTATTCCTCATTATAATTTCTCCTGTCTCAGCCTGTAAGGGACCCACGTTTACTTTCGCTAATCTTTTCCTTTTATACACACCTATAGAAGCTTTTACAGTCTGTTTTTATATCTCTCGCTAGTTTAATCTCATATTCTATTTTCCATATCTTTATCAATTTCTTGGTCCTCCTTTGCTGAATTCTAAAATTCTCCCAATCCTCAGACTTACTACTCTTTTTGGCAACATTGTAAGCCTCTTCCTTTGATCTAATAATATCTTTAACTTCTCTTGTTAGCCACGGTTGGACCACTTTTCCTGTGGGGCTTTTGTGCCTTAAAGGAATGTATATTTGTTGTAAATTATGTATTAATTCTTTAAATGAATTAAAGAATTAATACATAATTAGGCCACAGCTGTGTGCAGTTCTGGTCGCCACACTATAAGAAGGATGTGATTGCATTGGAAAGGGTGCAGAGGAGATTCACCAGGATGTTACCTGGGCTGCAGCGTTTCAGCTATGACGAGAGACTGGACAGGCTGGGGTTGTTTTCCTTAGAGCAGAGAAGGCTGAGGGGGGACCTGATTGAGGTGTACAAAATTGAGGGGCATAGATAGGGTAGATAGAAAGGAACTTTTCCCCTTAGTAGAGGGGTCAATAACCAGGGGGCATAGTTTCAAGGTATGGGGCAGGAGGTTGAGAGGGGATTTGAGGAAAAACTTTTTCACCCAGAGGGTGGTTGGAATCTGGAACTCACTGCCTGAAAGGGTGGTAGAGGCAGGAACCCTCACAACATTCAAGAAGCATTTAGATGAGCACTTGAAACGCCATAGCATACAAGGCTACGGACCAAGTGCTGGAAAATGGGATTAGAATAGACAGGGCTTGATGGCCGGCGCAGACACGATGGGCCGAAGGGCCTATTTCTGTGCTGTATAACTCTGACTCTAAATGCTAGCCATTGTTTCTCTAATGTCATACCTTTTAATGTAGCTACCCAATTTACCTTAGCCAACTCGCCCCTCATATCTACGTAGTTTGCTTTGTTTAGATTTAAGATCCTAGTTTTGGATTTAACTAAATCACTTTCGAACTTAATATAAAATTCTATCATATTATGGTCACTCTTCCCTAAAAGCCCCTTTACTACAAGGTTATTAATTGACCCTTTCTCATTGCTCAATAATAGATCTAAAATAGCCTGTTCCCTAGTTGGTGCCTCAACAAACTATCTTGCATGTATTCCATGAATTCGTCCTCCACACTATTACTGCAAATTTGGTTTGCCCAGTCTATATGTAGATTAAAGTCCCCCATGATTACTGTATTACCCTTGTTACATGCACCTCTAATTTCCTGATTTATACTCTGCCCTACATTACAACTACTGTTTGGGGGCCTATAAACAACTCCCACCAATGTTTTCTGCCCCTTGCTGAAGGTGTTGACTCATTCTGAAGTATGGTTCCTCAGGTGATGGCTTCCATCCACTGGTTCCTCAGGTGATGGCTTCCATCCAGTATTTAATCAAAGTGGACATTCTTCAACAGTGCACCTAGTATCTGTTCAACTGTGGAGGTATTACAGGCATAGGCATGACGGGCCGGATGGCCTCCTTCTGTGCTGTCTCATTCTATGATTCAAGGTCACCAAATCAGGAACGGGACCCCAGCTGACTTATCCCCCAATAGAGACACATGCAGAGACCGATTGTAGTACCCCAGCTGCTCAGTCTGGCTGAGATCAGCCCACTCAACACAGATCCCAGGATCAAAACCTGTACATTCCCGGTCCATATGTCGGAAGTATTGCACTAGGCCTTGCACTTAGCCATTCAGGGAGGTTCTGGCTGCATTACTTGACGCACTGAGTTATCAGTAACAAAGAGTCTGTGCCTGTTTCCTGATGAAGGTGGAATTCTTTGAGCCATTCTGGGACAGCGGTGAACCCCGGTTTGGAGAAGAAGGAGCGAGGGGTTGGAAGGCATGGATGCGGCAGCAGGAAAAGGGCGGATGGGTTGTCCTGAATGAGCCAGGTGAGCCACTTTCTGATGCCTCTTTGTTCCATTTAACACCGAAGATTAAACTTTGCACTCCCGGATACTTAGCAACAAGTTACCTGCTCTGAAACAGACCTTTCTCCTGCTTGTCTTTTTATCTGAGCCTTTGACACTAAGCCAGCAGTGAAGTTTGTAGCACAATCCCCTCTGAGACAGAAGGTCGTGGGTTCAAGTCCAACTCCAGAACTTGGGCACATAATCTTGGCTGACGCTTCAGTGCAGTACTGAGGGAGTGCTGCACTGTCGAAGGTGCCGCCCTTCCGATGAGACGTTAATCTGAGGTCCCATCTGCCAGTTCCAGTGGTTTAGATGGACAGTAGCAATCCCATGGCACAACTGGAAGCAGAGCAGGGAGTTCTCTTAACTTTCCAAACAATATTTTTTCCTTCAACCAACATCACCAAACGATAAACTAACTGGTCATCCATCCTCTTTCTGTTTGTGGGACCTGGTGTGTACAAATGTTTGCTGTGTTTGACTATGTAACAGTAACTATTTCAAAAGTAATTCATTCCATGTGAAGTATTTGGGAAGCTTCCAAGAGGCCTGATGGGAGACTATATAAATATTTTTCTTTCTCTGCCTCTCTTTCAGCTGTGGCTCAGTGGGTAGCACTCTCGCTCGCCTCTGATTCAGAAGGTTGTGGGTTCAAGTCCCACTCCAGAGACTTTAGCACAAACATTTAGGCTGACTCTCCAGTGCTGTGCTGAGAGAGTACACCACTGTCAGAGGTGCTGTCTTTCGGATGAGACGTTAAACTGAGGCCCCGTCTGCCCTCTCAGGTGGATGTGAAAGATCCTATGGCACTATTTCAAAGAAGCAGGGGGAGTTATCCCCAGTGTCCTGGTCAATATTGATCCCTCAATCAACATCACTAAAACGGATTTTCTGGTCGTTATCACATTGCTGTTTGTGGGAGCTTGCTGTGCGCAAATTAGCTGCTGCGTTTCCTACATTACAACAGTGACTGCACGTCAAAAAGTACTTCATTGGCTGTAAAGCGCTTTGGAACGTCCGGTGGTCGTGAAAGGCTCTGTATAAATGCAAGCCTTTTTTCTTTTTCTTTCTCTGTTTCCTTCCTTTGGCCATGTTTCCGCAGTAATGTTACTTTTTTTTCCCCCCTTTCCAGTTGTTTTTTTCTCTCTCCTCTCCTGAAGGTTCTTGCTTCCTGGCAGTGTTCCATGGACGAAGGGGCCCTGCTCTACCACCATTTAGCTATCCCAATCCTGTCCTCTCTCCCAATATCCACACTTGCTCTTTCTATTGGGGTTACTGGAAGGCAATCAGAAGCAGGAGCCCTGCCTGACACTTTGTGAGGGCGTACTGAGGCCAGTGATGGTGCCTTGCCCGACACTAGCTGACGTTTGCCTACTCAGCACAGATCGAAGGCTGAAACCGAAGGCTTTCCTGGTCTTTCCAGTGTCCACACCAGACACTCCTGTATCGGAGCTTCCCATTCGCTATGGGAAATCCCCCTCCTCTAAAGAATTAGAATCTTAGAATGATACTGCACAGAAGGAGCCGATTCGGCCTGTCGTGCCTGTGCCGGCTATTTGAAAGAGCTATCCAATTTGTCCCACACCTCCCCCTCCTGCTCTTTCCCCATAGCCCTGTAAATTTTTCCCTTCAAGTATTTATCCAATTCTTTTCTGAATGTTACTATTGAATCTGCTTCCACCGCCCTTTTCAGGCAGTGCATTCCAGATCACCACAACTCACTGTGTAAAAAAAAAAAAAGTATTTCCTCATGTTGCCTCTGGTTCTTTTGCCAATCACCTTAAATCTGTGTCCTCTGGAAACAATTACATAGAGAATTGCACAGAATTTACAGCACAGAAACCGGCCAATCGGCCCAACTGGTCCATGCCGATGTTTGTGCTCCACACGAGCCTCCTCCCACCCCTGTTTATCTCGCCCTATCAGCATAACCTTCTATTCCTTTTTCCCTCATGTGCTTATCTAGCTTCCCCTTCAATGCATCTGTGCTATTCGCCTCAACTACTCCATGTGATAGTGAGTTCCACATTCTAGCCACTCTGGGTAAAGAAGCTTCTCAATTCCCTATTGGGTTTATTAATGACTACCTTATAGTTGTGGGACCCTCCTGTTCAGGAGTCCCCCTCCTTTTGTAGGAGCTACCTCTCCTCTATAGGAAATCAACCCCTGCCCCAAACAGGAGCACCCCCCCTCCTCTTCAGGAGCATTATTCCCTCTCTACTTCCCTCTCCTCTGATCCACAACGTGCTTCAGCCCCAGTATCCCAAGAGCAGCTCCCACTGCACTATTGGGAATTTTTCCATCGCTCGCACCAGTCATCCATGCCGTCTCTAAGTGAGATTACCCAATATGTGCCAAATTGTGGGCATCTTCTCACTGTATACCACAAGGGACTGGGATGAGGCTGCCGCCCACACTTCATGGCTGTCAGCAAGGGAACTTTCATCCTATCCAGTTGAGCTGGAAGGCAGGCGCCAGAGGCGAAAGGATGTTTGGTGATTGACTCTAAATGTTGGAGCAGGAATTATCAGTAATGCAAAGGAGGCGAGCTGGTTACTGTGTGTTTAATTACCGGTTTTGTCCCTGAAGTTTACTTTTTGGTTACATAATAAGCAGAGATAACAAAACAAATGCAATCCTGGTTAACCCCTTTGCCCCACTGCAATTACGTGTTTGGAAATGTATTTTGGAGCATATTATTCTTTTAAAGAAGACTCGAGCATGTTGAAGTGGGGGTTACCTAATGCGGAGGGCCCTGGTTTCTGCAGCCAGAGCTCCTTGTTGCTCTTGCTTGTCTTCAGTCTGTTGCTGGCCAGTGGTTACCTGGAGAGCCTCGGACAGCATTCCACATGAGTATGGGGACAAGTGCAAGTTATTTGCCTTGCAGTTTTAAGATGGCCTGTTGGTGGGACTAAGTAGACCACAGACTAGCACCCACCCACCCCCACCCGATCTCCCCCCCCCCCCCCCCCCCCCCCAAAACAATAATTGAAGAGCCTTTTGGAGAGACAACGAAGATTGAACTGAGGGAGAAACATTTCTATCGTCTCTTCCACCATCCCCCGCACACCGCCAAAAGAATCCAAACTGTTGCAGGACCAGGAGTAGGCCATTCAGCCCCTCGAGCCTGTTCTTCCATCCAAATAGATCATGACTGATCTGTATCTTGACTCCATCTACCCGCCTGGGTTCCATATCCCTTAATACCCTTGCCCAACAAAATAAGAGATTACCAGGAGTGGGGCATGAACCAACGTGAACATTTGTTCATTGGACTTCAGTGCATGTTTAATTCTTAACTAAATGAGGGGACTGGGTTGAACGCTGCATGTTAGCCAGAAGGCCTCCGTTGTTTCTTGCACGTCGGCTTCAGTCCAGCCCAGATGCCTGGGTCACTCGGGCAGTCACAGTCCAGCTCCCCACCATACAAATCGGCTTCAGCATTTAGCATTAATCCAACAATGGCGCTCAGAGACCAAGCAAAAAAAAAAAGGCACACTGAGACTATCGGAGTTGACACCTCGCACACGCAAAATGCTTCACGGTAAGAAGGAAAGTGAAGGTGTGACTTTACAAGTGTCAGGCGACAGCTTGCTCAACAGTTACAAGGAGTACAAATATATCTGCTATTTCATAGAATCTTGCAGCACAAAAGGAGGCTATTCGGCCCATCGTGCCTGGGCCGGCTCTTTGAAAGAGTTGTCCAATTAGTCCCACTCCCCCTGCTCTTTCCCCATAGTACTGCAATTTTCTCCCCTTCAAGTAGTTATCCAATTCCCTTTTGAAAGTTATTATTGAATCTGCTTCCCTTTCAAGCAGTGCATTCCAGATCATCATAACTCGCTGCGTAAAAAAGTTTTCTCTCCATCTCACCTCTGGCTCTTTTGCCAATTATCTTAAGTCTGTGTCCTCTGGTTGCTGACCCTTCTGCCACTGGAAGCAGTTTCTCCTTATTAACTCCATCAAAACCCTTCATGATTTTGAACACCTCTATTAAATCTCCCCTAAACCGTCTCTGCTCTAAGGAGAACAACCCCAGCTTCTCTAGTCTCTCCACGTAACTGAAGTCCCTCATCTCTGGAACCATTCTAGTAAACATCCTCTGCACCCTCTCCAAGGCCTTGACATCCTTCTTAAAGTGTGGTGCCTGGAATTGGTCACAATACGCCAGCTTGGGCCTAACCAGTGTTTCAGAAGTGTTTAGCATAACTTCCTTGCTTTTGTACTCTATTCCTCTATTTATAAAGCCAAGGGTCCCGTATACCTTCAAAGATTTTTGTAAGCAGACCCCCCAGGTCTCGCTGTTCCTGCACCCCCTTGAAAATTGTACCATTTCAATTTGAATAGGTGATGACGAGGAGGAGGAGAAGATGGAGAAGAAGTCAAGGATAAGTCGCTACCCAAGTGGCAGCTCTGGCTGCAGGTGGAGAGCGCCCGTGACTCCAAGCACTGGTTGCCATGGCGAGCCGATAAGGCGAAAGGTCAGACTGAAGAGGACTGTGAGGATCCCGACAGGCAGGTGAGCTAACCGATTGCACCCACATCGGAGCACAGATCACTGGACGAAGATAAAAGCCATTTGGCCCACTGAACCCTCTTCTTCCACTGAACATGTGTAGTTTGCCCTGTGGTGAACTCAGTCTCGTGAGAACTGCAGATTGAACTCCAGGGAGTTAACGCTCTGAAATTTCGCCCCCATCTTAAAATTCTTCCCTGATTTTTAAAATTCTCATCCTTGACTATTGCAATGCTCTCTCATGGCCAGCCTCTCATCTTCCACCCACCATAAACTTGAACTCATCTAAAACTCCGCTGCACGTATCCTAACTCGCACCAAGTCCCCTTCACCCATCACCCCTGTGCTCGCTGACCTACATTGGCTCCCTACGGCAACACCTTGATTTTAAAATTCTCATCCTTGTTTTCAAATCCCTCCATGGCCTCGCCCCTCCCTATCTCTGTAATCTCCTCCAGCCCTACAACCCGTAGGAACAGTTATTTACTCTATCAAAACCTTTCATGATTTTATGGGAACGGTAGCATAGTGGTTATGTTACTGGACTAGCAATCCAGAGGCCTGGATTAATGATCCGGAGACGTGAGTACAAATCCCACATATGGCATCTGTGGATTTAAAATTCAGTTAATTAAATAAATCTGTAATAAGAAGATGGTATCAGTAATTGTGACCATGAAACTACCGGATTGTTGTAAAAACCCATCTGGTTCAGTAATGTCCTTTAGGGAAGGCAATCTGCCGTCCTTACCCAGTCTGGCCTATACGTGACCCCAGACCCACAGCGGTTGTGGTTGACTCTTAACTAACCTCTGAAATGAGAAGTCGCACAACACCAGGTTATAGTCCAACAGTTTTATTTAAAATTACGAGCTTTCGGAGCGCTGCTCCTTCTTCAGGTACAAGTACAGTGAGGGAATACAAATCGGCAGTATGAACCTCTGAAATGGCCTCGCAAGCCACTCAAACCGCTACAAAGAAGTACTGCAGCGGTTCAAGAAGGCGGCTCACCACCACCTTCTTAATTAGGGATGGGCAATAAATGCTGGCCTTGCCAGCGACGCTCGCGTCCCAGGAACGAATAAAGAAAAAACCCTCTGAGATCTCTGCGCTCCTCCAATTTCTGGCCTCTTGCGCATTCTTGATTTTTTTTTTTCTTTTTGCTGGCGGCCGTTCCTTCAGCTGCCTAGGCCCTAAGCTCTGGAATTCCCTCCCTAAACCTCTCCGCTTCTCTAACACTCTCTCCTCCTTTAAGACGCTCCTTAATACCTACCTCTTTGACCAAGTTTTTGGTCATCTGCCCTAATATCTCCTTATGTGGCTCGGTGTCAGATTTTGTTGAATTAAGCTCCTGTGACGCGCCTTGGGATGTTTTGCTATGTTAAAGGTGCTATATAAATGCAAGTTGTTGTTGATCTGAAGGGCGTTGATTGATTTACTGGTGTATTCAATCTTAACATTACAATCCGGGTGTGGAGAAGTGTATGCAACTTATTAATTGCATGCATATTTATTTTGGAGAAATGGAGCAGTAAGCCTGATTTGTTAAGCTGTGCTTGTTTTATAAACACAAGAGTGGTGCAGCTCTGCTCTTCTCTGTTCTATGAGCTGGGTGCCTGCTGGAGTGTGCACAAACTAGTCATTCCTCGCTACGTCCCTGATTGAAATCGGCCTTGTTTAACCCTGACCAGTCCCAAGGAATATGCTGCCTTGGTTCTAACCAACCAGGAACTATAGTGTTCTACACAGAGCATTCACTCTGCTTAAATCCACACTTAAAGACCTGTCGACATGGGAAAAGGGAGGTGCATTTGCCTAGACATTGGCCTTTGCCCTCTTGAACCTAGGCTCATATCTAGCCCAGACTGATGGATTGAAAGTCTCCTCTGTGAAATCTACACGAAAAGCCCAGTGTATATAATTATTTAAAACTCAGTGATAGCATTCTTGTCTCCGAATCAGAAGGTTTTGGGTTCAAACCCCACTCCAGCACGTGATCGAGGCTGACACTTCAGTGAGGGGGGAAAAAAAACTTGCATTTCTGCAGCGCCTTTCATGACCTCAATGTCCCAAAGCGCTTTACAGCCAATGAGGTACTTTTGAAGTGTACTCACCGTTGTAATGTGGGAAACACAGCAGTCAATTTGCACACAGCAAGCTCCCACAAACAACAATGTGATAATGACCAGATCATCTGTTTGTTGCTTGAGGGATAAATATTGGCCAGGACACCGGGGATAACTCCCCAGCTCTTCTTTGAAATAGTGGCCACGTGATCTTTTATATCCACCCGAGAGAGCAGACAGGGCCTCGGTTTAACGACTCATCCAAAAGACGGCACCTCCGACAGTGCAGCACTCCCTCTGCACTGCACTGGGAGTGTCAGTCTGGATTATGCATTCAAATCTCTGGAGTGGGACTTGCACCCGCAACCTTCTGACTCAGACGAGAGAGCGAGCCACGGCTGAGACAGAGAAATGGTTGTGGCACTCGAGTTCGAATCTCTCCACAGCAAGTTGTTAAATTGATATCAATGACTACGAAAGGTGCCAGATTATCATAAGAACCCAACCGATTGACTAATGTCCTTCAGAGGAGGGAACCTTCCACCCTTACCTGGGCTGGACCTACATGAGCTCTGTCCCATAAGACATGGTTGATTCATAATGACCTTTTGAAGTGACCAACAAGTTAATCAGTTACTAAAAGAATCCCTTGTGTGTGGGGGAGAAAAAAAAAGACCCACCACCACTTTCTTGGGCAATAAGAGATGGGCAATAAATGCAGCATTACTTACGAGCAGCAACAACTTGCATTTATTTAAGCGCCTTTAACGTAGAAAAACGTCCCAAGGTTGTACACGGAAGGGCAATCAAAAAAAAAATCCCCAAAACAATAAAAAAAAAAGCTGAATGTGTTGTAGAATTTTACGACCCAGAAAGGTGTGGCGTGTGTTCCGAGAGAGTAACTTGATCAGTACAATTATAAGAATGTTTCCAATGGCTGGAGGGTCGGTAACCAGAGGGCACAGATTTAAGGTGATTGGCAAAAGAACCAGAGGCGACATGAGGAAAAACTTTTTTACGCAACGAGTGGTTAGGATTTGGAATGCGCTGCCTGATAGGGTGGTGGAGGCAGATTCAGTAGTAACCTTCAAAAGGGAATTGGATAAATACTTGCAGGAGAAAAAATTGCAGGGATATGGGGAAAGAGCGGGGGGGAGTGGGACTGACTGGAGTGATCTTCGAAAGAGCCGGCGCAGACTGGATGGGCCGAACGGCCTCCTCCTGTGCTGTTCTATTCTGGAAAGGACTTGCATTTATTAGACTAACATCCCTCTTCCCTCGAGAGGACCAATAAATACACTGTTTAAAATGCACTGGAGCGATTTGCTGTGCAGTTTAAACAGCAGCTGATGAATGGAATTATTTTGGCTGCTGATCTAGCAGTACAGCAACAAATGGCATGTTGCAGGAGAATGCATAAAAAACACTTTTTTTTACACCTCCGGGCTGAGCTCACAGCGAGCTTAGTACCAAAGAATTTTTCGGGACAAAATTAGCCCGTTGTTTGATTTGGCATCTGACCAGTGTACCCCCATATTAGAGTTCACTGGGGAGGTCATCCGCTGTTCAGTTTGTGCGTTTTAAAAAATATTTATTAATGGAGATGTGAATGTATTTCAGTTTGTATAGAAAAGTTAACAAGGAGATGTGATCTGTTCTTGCAGTTTTTGCAAGCGTCGCACTTGCTTCCTGTTGCACTTAAGCTAATCCTCTGACCTGCCCTGAACACTGCCATGGGAGGTCTGCTAGTATGCGATCTATATAGGAACAGGGGGAAGCCATTCAGCTCCTCAAGCCTGTTCCGCCATTCAATTAGATCATGGCTGATTTCATCTCCATTTACCCGTCTTTGGTCCATATTGCTTGATGTCATTACCTCACAAAAATCTATCGAACTCTGTATTGAAAATTTATAGTGAGCCCCCCCAGCATCCACAGCCTTTTGGGGGAAGGGAGTTCCAGATTTTCACTACCGTTGGTGTGCTATGTTTTTCTGTTGCTGTATTCTGTTACCATGAGAGTTTCGGTATTAATAAAATGCACCACTTCTACAATAAATGTGAACGTGCAGCTCCATCTAATGGTCACTGCATGAGTACAAACCACATACTGTAAAAATAGAGCTCATCAAGGATATGATAGTATAGAGGTTGTTACTGCACTAATAATCCAGAGACTGAGAGTTCAAATCCCACCATGGCATTTTGAGAATCTGGGAATAAAAAGCTGGTATTAAAAAAAAAAAGTGACCGTGAAGCTGTCGGATTGTCGTTAAAATCCAAGTAGTTCACGAATGTCCTTTAGGGAAGGAAACCTGCCGCCCTTGCCCCATCTAGCCTATACGTGACTCCAGTCCCACGCCAACGTGGTTGACTTTTAACTACCCTCTGAAGTGCTGTAGCAAGTCAATCAGTTGTATCAAAAAGAAATAGAAGGCTCATCACCACCACCTTATCTGCAAATACCGGCCTTGCCAGTGATGCCCACATCCCGAGAATTGTGTTGGTGACGCCTTTACTAAACAGCAGAGGAATTTCATACATTCTGTTAACATATTCATTACCATTATTGTGCAGTGTAATTTCAATCCCCTAAATGTTGAAATGAGGCATAGAAGCCGGAAGGACAATGTGGGTACCCGACTCGCCCTTAGAAATGAGCAAACAAGTGACTTGGCGCCTTTCACGACCTCGGGACGTCCCAAAGCGCTTTACAGCCAATGAAGTACTTTTACAGTGTAGTCACTGTTGTCATGTGGGAAACGCGGCAGCCAATTTTGCGCACAGCAAGCTCCCACAAACAGCAATGTGATACTGACCAGATCATCTGTTTTAATGATGTTGGTTGAGGGATAAATATTGGTCAGGACACTGAGGAGAACTCCCCTGCTCTTCTTCGAAATAGTGCCACGGGATCTTTTACATCCACCTGAGAGAGCAGATGTCTCATACAGCAGAGGTTTAACGTCTCATCCGAAAGACGGCACCTCCGACAGTGCAGCACTCCCTCGTTACTGCACTGGAGTGTCAGCCTAGATTTTTGTGCTCAAGTCTCTGGAGTGGGGCTTGAACCCACAACCTTTTGATTCAGAGGTGAGAGAGTGCGACCCACTGAGCCACGGCTGATATTTCCTGTTGGGAAGTGTGGTCGGTGTCACTCAGATCCCAGAATTATTGACCAGCTCCAAATCCTGTTGTTGCAAAAAAGAAATAGTTTTGGGGAATAAAAGTTGGAATTGCAGAGCAGATCAATCAGGATGTTTGAAAGATCAAAAGATATAAATAAATGCAGCACCAGATCACATCTCAAAAGTGTTTTACATAATGAATTACCTTTTGGAGCACAGTGTCACATAGGCAAACAGTCTGTCGCACTTCAAAATGTCCATGTGGCTTTGTTTTAAACACATTAGGATTTGTTTAAAATGTGAGCATCTTTCGGGGTTCACCTGAAGCTGTGAAATCTTTTCTTTTATAAAAAAAAACAGGTGCTGTTTGATGATATTGGTTCCTCGATGTTCAAAATCTCCAGCCCACAGCTGAAGTTCCGGCTCATGTCCTCCTTTTTGCAATTGCTGGGAATTCCAGTGGGGTTCGGCCTCCCTCCCTCCTGCCTGAATGTGGCGCTGGATGAACCCGGCTTGTTTGGCAGCGGGAAAGGCGGTGAGAGACCGCTGGCTTGGTCTGACTCTCCAGCCTCTGGGGTCAGCGCTGTCGGGTTCATGGCTGCAGTGCCCGATCAGAAGAGAGCAGCTGGACACTGCAAAGAAGGGGAGGACTTCATACGGATGGCGTTTCACCAAGCCTTGCCCCTATTTGCCGGGGAAGAGAGGTCGGAGCTTGCACTGAGCTGGCTGCAGTACGAGAAATCAAAGGTAGGAACACGCAATGATCTGGAGATTACATAGGATATACAGCACAGAAACAATGCATTCGGCCCAACCAGTCCATGCCTGCGTTTATACTCCACTCGAGCCTCCTCCCGTCTTTCCTCATCTAACTCTATCAGCATAACCCTCTATTCCCTTCTCCCTCATGTGCTTATTCAACCGCTCCTTAAATGCATCCATACTATTCGCCTTAACCACTCCCTGTGGTAGTGAGTTCCACATTCTCACCACTCATTGGGTAAAGAAGTTCCTTCTGAATTACCTATTTGATTTCTTGGTGGAAACACTCTCTGTATCTACTCATAATTTCATAATTTTAAAGACCTCTATTACGTAGATTTAAGTAAGTCAGAAGCCTAATACTCCTTGTTCTATTTGATATCTTTATCCTCTCCTGAAGTCGTTGACTCTGCTTTTCCGTTGTCACCAAATCCCCTTCTCGTTCTTTGCCCGAGTGGCCATTCTTTGTGTGTGTGCAGAGAGAGTGGTTGGCTGTTCCACCATGGAGGGCATCCCATGCAAGTCCTGGCCACTCCTCCCCTGATATCCACAGGCATGCACTTTCTAGCAGGTTTCACTAGATGGTGATGAAAATCCGGCTTACTGATTTTCTTTTTTATTCTGCCACCCTCCTGCAGGGGAGGGGTGAGGGGGGCAGGTTGTCCGATTGTAGCACCCTGACTGCCCCAGTTAATGCCCCAACAGATTGGTTACTTCACTGCAGTGCTGAGGGAGTGCTGCACTGTCGGAGGTGCCGTCTTTTGGGTGAGACGTTAAACCGAGGCCCCGTCTGCTCTCTGGTGGACGTAAAAGATCCCATGGCACAACTTCGAAGAAGAGCAGGGGAGATCTCCCCAGTGTCCTGGCCAATATTTATCCCTCAATCAATATCACTAAAACCGATTATCTGGTCATTTATATCATTGCTGTTTGTGGGACCTTGCTGTACACAAATTGGCTGCCGCGTTTGCTGACGTAACCATACACTTCAAAAGTACTTAATTGGCTGTGAAGCGCTTTGAGACATCCTGTGAATGTGAAAGAACAAACATAAGAACTTAAGGAGCAGGAGTCGGCCATACGGCCCCTCGAGCCCGCTCCGCCATTCAATAAGATCATAGCTGACCTTTGACCTCAACACTCTTTTCCTGCCCGATCCCCATATCCCTCAATTCCCCCCGAGTCCAAAAATCTATCGATCTCAGCCTTGAATATACTCAATGACTCAGCATCCACAGCCCTCTGGGCTAGAGAATTCTAAAGAGCCACAACCCTCGAGTGAAGAAATTCCTCCTTGTCTCAGTCTTAAATTGCCGACCCCTTATCCTGAGACTATGCCTCCTAGTTCTCGACTCTCCAGCCAGGGGAAACAATCTCTCAGCATCTATCCTGTCGATCCCCCTCAAAATCTCATGTTTCAATGAGATCACCTCTCATTCTTCTAAACTCCAGAGAGTATAGGCCCATTCTATACAATCTCTCCTCATAGGACAGCCCTCTCATCCCAGGAATCACTGTCGACACTCACTGTCCAGGCTCCCATGGAGACCGGGCATGTGGGTGAGGTGCAGGAAGGTGAAGGGCATCCTTAGATTTGCGTTTCCCCACCCACGAGTCTGTGCTTTCAGGAGAGGCGGACCGGAAATTGTCGGGGGCGGGGCGGGTGCGTGGATCTGGCAAAATTTAAAAAAAAAAATCATTGTGTGTGTCTGTTAACTGACAGGTTGTGCGGAACCTGCAGCTCAGGAACAAGAAGAAGCTGAAATCTCAGGGCAAGAGAAGCAAGAGACTAGCCAAAAGCCTTCTGAAGGAGACTGAAAACAGGAACAATCTGGCCCTGTGGAAGGAGTACGCCCACTTGGAATGGCTACTGGGCAACGTGGAGGATTCGCGAAAGGTCTTTGACACGGCCGTTGCTATGGCTGTCACTCAGGGCCTGAAGAGCTCCCCGCTGTGTGACCTCTGCTTCCTCTATGCCTCGCTGGAGCTGGAGTTAATGGGGAGCGCCGCAGGGTCAGCGACATGCCGAGCGGTTTACATCCTAACCAAATTTGCCCAGGGCAACGCCTATTCGCCTTACACCGGTGAAGTGCTGCCAGTTAATGTGCTTAAGGCTCGGAAAATCTACGAGCATTCTTTGCAGGACTGTTTAACCAATGACTTAACTTCACCAGGACAGCAGAGGCCTGGTCAGCTGGTAAGCCTCGTAGGTTGCTTTGCTCTCTTCCAGTACCTCACAGTGGGTGTTCAGGCTGCTGACGCACTCTACAGGCAGGCTTCTGAAAGGCTTGTAGGCCTCTCCTCACCGGACAAAATAAAACCCAACGAGAGCGCTTGGGGACACCGTGTGACCTCTGCCTCCGAGAAGCTGACCATGATGCACGTGATGCTGCTGCGATACCACATGAAGGTCAGCGTGTACCCCTTGGGTCCTCTTCGCGAGACACTTGTACATGCTTTGAGGCGGTATCCTGGCAACCATGATCTCTGGAAGCTGTACGTTCAGGTTGAAAACCAGTCTCACAATGCCAGCAGAGCCAGGAGGTTCTTTGACAGCATCACCAGGACTGCGAAAGACTTGATACTGCCGTGGTTGTTTGCAATCCACGCAGATGAGCGGAGGAAGGAGCGTGTAGATTCTGTGCAGAGGTAAGAACAGGTCTGAAGCCACATATCTCATGAGCTGTACGCTGACGACACCCAGCTCTACCTCACCAGCACCACCCCTCACAACCCCTCCACTGCCTCTGATTTGTCACGCTGCTTGTCCGACATCCAGTACTGGATGAGCAGAAATTTCCTGCAATTAAATATTGGGAAGACCGAAGCCATTGTCTTCGGTCACCGCCACCGACTCCATCCCTCTCCCTGGTCACTGACTGAGGCTGAACCAGACCGTTCGCAACCTTGGTGTCGTATTTGACCCTGAGATGAGCTTCTGACCCCATATCCTCTCCATCATCAAGACCGCCTATTTCCACCTCTGTAACATCGCCCATCTCTGCCCTTGCCTCAGCTCATCTGCTGCTGAAACCCTCATCCATGCCTTTATGTCTATACTCGACCAAGTCCCGTTCACCCATCAACTCTGTGCTCACTGACCTATATTGGTTCCCGGTCTGGCAACTCCTCAATTTTAAAATTCTCATCTTTGTTTTCAAATCCCTCCATGGCCTCACCCTCCTTCTGTAACCTCCTCCAGCCCTACAACCCTCAGAGATCTCTGCGCTCTTCCAATTCTTGCCTCTTGCGCATCGCTGATTTTAATTGCTCCACCATTGGTGGCCGTGCCTTCAGCTGCCTAGGCCCAAAGCTCTGGAATTCCCTCCCTAAACCCCTCTGCCTCACTACTTCTCTCCCCCTACCTTTCTACTCCTTTAAGATGCTCCTTAAAACCTACCTCTTTGACCAAGCTTTTAGTTACCTGTCCTAACATCTCCTTACATGGCTCAGTGTCAAATTTTGTCTGAAAACAGTCATGTGAAGCACCTAGGGACGTTTTATGACTTTAAAGGCGCTATATAAATGCAAGTTGTTGTCAAGTTCACATCTTCTACGTGCTGAAGAAACAGGGAGAGAGTAGTGAATGCAAGAATATTCTGCCCAGTAAAATTCAACACTTTTTTTCCTTTCCACCCATTTTCTGCTCTCCGGACGAGGTCGACTGTTTCCATGGACACAAGTTGCCCCCTGCTACCTACTCTATGCTGAATAAGCCTTGACCAAGTGTGTTGGCAGGCTCTCGGGTCGTGGGGGCAACACAGCTGAGCCTGATGTCCTTCGCCCCATTTACACATGCACTTCCGGCAGGGATGCCGAGACCAGTTGGAGCACAACCTTCCACAGCCCTGGCTAGTTGACTCAGCATAGACTGGGGATCGAGACCGGGGCCTTGCTGCCCTACATGCGAGCTGGGTTTTCTTGTACACGAGTCACAGAAAGTTAACATGCAGATACAGCAAGCATTTAGGAAAGCAAATGGTATGTTAGCCTTGATTACAAAAGGATTGTAGTACAAAAGTAAAGAAGTCTTATGCAATTATGTAGGGCCCTGGGGAGACCACACCTGGAGTAGTGTGTACAGTTTTGGTCTCCTTACCTAAGGAAGGATATACTTGCCTTAGAGGGAGTGCAACGAAGGTTCACCAGACTGATTGCTGGGCAGGGGGTGGGGGGGAATTGTCCTATGAGGAGAGATTGAGTAGACTAGGCCTATATTCCCTATAGTTTAGAAGAATGAGAGGTGATCTCATTGAAACATATACAATTCTTAAGGGGCTTGACAGGGTAGATGCAGGGAGGATGTTCCCCATGGCTGGGGAGTCTAGAACCAGGGGTCACAGTCTCAGAATAAGGGGTCAGCTATTTAGGACTGAGAAGAGGAGAAATTTCTTCGCTGAGGGTGGTGAAACTTTGGAATTCTCTACCCCAGAGGGCTGTGGATGCTCAGTCGTTGAGTATATTCAAGACAGAGATCGATAGATTTTTGGATAGTGCGGGAAAGTGGAGTTGAGGAGAGCAAGCCGCAGCTGTGGTTTGCAGAGGCTGTGAATCTCTGGGCCGTACTTGGGAATAGTATTCCCGCTTTCTGGAGTGATTAACCGTTATCGGAGGAAGGACTGGTCATTTATTTCTCAATCCTCTCCCCTCAGGGCAGATGTTGGGCTCGTGCACAGCACTTTCCCAGAAACGGGCCTCACCAATCGGATCAGAGCACTGTTTGAACACGCTGTTCAGACTGAGGCTGGTGCACACTGCGTTTTACTCTGGAGGATGTACCTGCACTTTACGGTAAGAACGAACTGCGGGCATTGGTGCCGTCAGTAGGAGGAGCCGCCTGTTCTCCAGCCACATTTAACAGTTTGCGTTCGTATAACATCCTTACCGTGCCCTGTGAACCCCTCAAATCATAACCCTAGGGGTCAACTGAGATAACCCTAGGTGTGGATCTGGCACCTAAAGGTTGCCGACACAATTATTACTGCAAATTAGCTGTTAAACTTTGGTTATAAATCATAGAATCATACAGCACAGAAGGAGACCATTCGGCCCGTCGGCTCTCTGAACGTGCTATGTAATTAGTCCCACTCCCCTAGTCTTTCCCCATAGGCAGATGGCCTCCTTCTGTGCTGTATGATTCTATTCAATCAATGGGCAAGCATTGCTGGGCCTGGTCTCTCCATCTCTCTTTACATGCATTTGTAGTTAAAAGTTCATCTTTACATCTAATACATTCTCCTTGGAGCAGAGAAGGCTATGAGGAGATTTGATAGAGGTGTTTAAAATTATGAAGGGTTTAGATAGTGTAACTAAAGTTAAACTTTCCAGTGGCTGAAGGGTCGATAGCGAGAGGGCACAGATTTAATGTGATTGGCAAAAGAACCAGAGGCGACATGAGGAAAAACTTTTTTACGCAACGAGTGGTTAGGATTTGGAATGCGCTGCCTGATCGGGCGGTGGATACAGATTCAAGAGTAGCCTTCAGAAGGGAATTGGATAAATACTTGCAGGAGAAAAAATTACAGGGGTATGGGGAAAGAGCGAGTGGGACTAACTCTGCGAAAGAGCCATCGCAGACTCGATGGGCCGAATGTCCTCCTCCTGCGCTGTCCTATTCTACGATTCTATGTGGTGTGGACTAGCACTCCTCGTCCTGTACTGCAATGGGGAGCAGATTGTCTGTCTGAGAGTTCCTGCCTACCTGCAGCATGACCTCGTTTCACAGGCTGATCCCGAGATGCAGCGAGTCCATGCCTTCAAGCGCCGGTCAGGGAGGGACCCACCTGGGTTTGCGACACCAGCGAGGATAAATGCGATTAACCTTCGTTAAAATCAGGAAATAAAACACCCTCCTCCTTTCTAACCACTCACAATTTTGTTCCCATTCTCGATTGCGTGCAGTTCACTGCTGAAGTGTTCCTGTTGATAACGAGCTCCAGTTCTAATGTAATTTTTTTTCCATCAACCCTCCAATAAAACAGGCTGCTCAAGGAAATGTTGAGCGAAGTAAGGGTGTGTATTACAGAGCACTGCAGGACTGTCCATGGGCAAAGGTAGGGCAGCAATTAAGGCTCCTAGCCTTTAACTAACTTTGCGCCCCGGGTCACCAGACTGTTGTTTTTGTGTACCATGACTAACTGACATTTCGATGTTGTGTACAGCGGAATGCAGTGCGCACTCTCGCCCCTGGGTCAGATGGTTATGGGCTCGAGTAGGAGCAGGAGTACGCCATTCTGCCCCTTTGACCTGTTCCGCCGTTCAGTTAGATCATGGCTCATCTGCACCTCAAGTCTCATTTATCCCACGTTTTGTTCCGTATCCCTTAATACCCTCACCCTATCTCAGTCTTGACAATTTCAATTGATTCAACAGCCTTTTTGGGGGAAGAGAGTTCCAAATTTCCACTACCCTTTGCTTGAAAAAGTGCTTCTTGGTTTCACTCCTAACACTTAACAACTTTTGTAGTGTGTAGTCACGGTTTTAATGTAGGAAACGCGGCAGCTAATTTGCACACAGTAAGGTCCCACAAACAGCAATGAGGGAATGACCGTTTTGGCTGAGGGATAAATATTGGCCACGACACCAGGAAAACATTCTGCTTTTCCTCAAATAGCACCACACGATCTTTTACATCCACCTGAACAGATGGGGCCTTGGGTTCACATCTCATCCAAGGGACGGCACTTCTGACAGTGCAGCACTCCCTCAGTACCGCACTGGAGTGTCAGCCTAGATTTTTTTGTGCTCAAGTCTCTGGAGTGGGACTTGAACCCACGACCTTCTGACCCAGTGGCGCAAGATCTACCAACTGAGCCACGGCTGCTGTGGGTAGACATTCTGGCAAAATAACTCAGTACCTTCTTCCTTGTTCCTCAGGTCCTGTACCTGGATGCAGTTGGCCACTTACCTGGGCAGCTCCAAGAAATCGTGGACTTAATGACTGAAAAGGAGATCCGGATCCGGGTTCCTATCGAGGAGCTGGAAATTCTCATGGAAGATTGATCAGGAAAGAAAGAAGAAAAAAAGAACTTGCTTTTCTATAGCGCCTTTCCCGACCTCGGGACGCCCTAAAGCGCTTTACAGCCAATCAGTCACTGTTGTAAATGTAGGGAAATGAGACAGCCAATTTGTGCACAGCAAGCTCCCACAAATAGCAGTGAGATAAATGACCAGATAATGTATTGGTTGAGGGATGAATGTTGACCAGGACTGCTGTTATGTAGGTAAATATGGCAGCTGTTTCATCACTGCAAGATCCCCCAAACCCCCCAGCAGCTGATAAAGGACCAATTTGGTGATGCTGGTTGAGGGGGGAATGCCGGCCCGGGATACCAGGAGAACTACCTGCTCTTCGAACAGTGCAGTGGGCAATGATCCTTTTAAGCTGCGCAACGCTCTAGGCCTCCTGCGCAGCCGCTGAGCTTATATATTGTAAAAAAAAATTTAAAAATGGGCTGATTTTTGAATGGGCCGTGCAGCCCAAAAAAAATGACAGCAAACATTGGCCGTGGGATTTTTGAGGTCCACCAAAACCCGCAGACGGGGCCTCGGTTTAACGTCCCGTCCAAAGGATGGATTATCGGAACATTCAATAGCAGGATTTTTTTTTAAAATTAGAATATTTATTTTGTAATAAATGACCAACATGTACAGTTAGTGTCGATTTTGTATTTATATTGTTTGAGAAATAGAATAAAATTTACCGGTTATATTTACCCAGTGAGGTGCGTGTCATGGCAGGTTGTTTATTCCTCAGTCCGTTCTTGGACACACTGGAAGTCTGACGTATGTGGGAAAGGAAGCTCCCATTGTTATTAGAGGGGTGTTAAACCCTTTAAACCAACACCCTCGCAGTCTTCATACTCATAGAATCATGGAATAATACAGCACAGAAGGAGTCCATTTGGCCCATCGTGCCTGTGCCGGCTCTTTGAAAGAGCTATCCAATTAGTCCCACTCCTCCCCCCCCCGCTCTTTACCCATAGCCCTGCAATTTTTCCCCTTCACGTATTTATCCAATTCCCATTTGAGAGTTACTGTTAAATCTGCTTCAGGTAGTGAATTCCAGATCATCGCCCTTTAACTGAATTCAGTTTGTGTGCGGAGGGGTGAGGCTGCCCTTTGTATATTCTGTGTGTGGGTTCCCCTCTCTACACCTCTCAGCACCTGAAAGTGATTGTGGTTCCTTCACTGGCACACTTACAAAGTTGAAATTCAAGACTATTAAGTTATGTATTGAGTTTCATCGGTCTATTTTTCATTTGCCAGATTGGCACTAACGGGAGTATTTCTGATTCCACTTTATTGACAGTAACATACTAAATGCACATTAAATCCCTGGTGGGGTACGGTTCCATAGGTGCCAGCTGGCCTCTGCTACCTTTGGCCCTTGTTTGAGCTTGAATAGTGAGTGTCGGCATGCTGTTTCACTGGGGCCGACACTGCTGATCCTGATCCTATCCACACATGAATTATTATTTTTAATTAATTTATAGGATGTGGGTGTCGCTGGCAAGGCCAGCATTTATTGCCCATCCCTAATTGCCCTCGAGAAGGTGGTGGTGGGTCGTCTTGAACCGCTGCCGTCCGTGTGGTGAAGGTGTTCCCACAGTGCTGTTGGAGAGAGTTTTCCAGGATTTTGACCCAGCGACGATGAAGGAACAGCGATATATATCCAAGTCAGGATGGTGTGTGACTTGGAGGGGAACCTGGGGATGGTGGTGTTCCCATGCGCCTGCTGCCCTTGTCCTTTTAGATGGAAGAGGTTGCGGGTTTGGGAGGTGCTGCTGAAGAAGCCTTGGCGAGTTGCTGCAGTGCATCTTGTAGATGGTACACACTGCAGCCACAGTACGCCGGTGGTGGAGGGAGTGAATGTTTACGGTGGTGGATGGGGTGCCACTCAAGCGGGCTGCTTTGTCCTGGATGGTGTCAAGCTTCTTAAACATTGTTGGAGCTGCACTCATCCAAGCAAGTGGAGAATATTCCATCACACTCGTAACTTGTGCCTTGTAGATGGTGCCGATCATTTTCCAACAGGAGTCGCTGTTATGACGAGGGGCAACACGGTCTTGATTTATTTTTTCTATTTTACTCTTCTGGGAGAGCCCTGGGACACCCAAGCCTCAGTATCAAACTGGGATTGGGGGTACATTTATTAACGGAGGCAGCAGAACCTGCTCATTTCTTTATCATAGGAGTGTAATCAAACAAAATTTGACACCGAGCCACATGAGATATTAGGACAGGTGACCAGAAGCTTGGTCGAAGAGGTAGGTTTTAATGAGCATCATAAAGGAGGAGAGAGAGGCAGGCAAAGAGGTTTAGGAAGGGAATTCCAGAGCATAGGGCCCCAGCACTTAAAGGCACGGCTGCCAATGGTGTAGTGAAAAAAAGTGGAGATGCAAAAGAGGCCAGAATTGGAGCAGTGTAGAGATCTCGGAGGGTTACATAAGAACATAAGAAATAGGAGCAGGAGTAGGCCAATCGGCCCCTCGAGCCTGCTCCGCCATTCAATAAGATCATGGCTGATCTGATCCTAACCTCAAATCTAAAGAACACAAGAAGTAGGAGCAGGACCCGGCCACTCAGCCCCTAGGCCCGCTCCGCCACCCACAGGGCCTTGACCGATCCGAACTCAGCCTCATGTCCAATTTCCTGCCCGCTCCCCGTAACCCCTAATTCCCTTTACTTCTAGGAAACTGTCTTTCTGTTTTAAATTTATTTAATGATGTAGCTTCCACAGCTTCCTGGGGCAGCAAATTCCACAGACCTACTACCCTCTGAGTGAAGAAGTTTCTCCTCATCTCAGTTTTGAAAGAGCAGCCCCTTATTCTAAGATTATGCCCCCTAGTTCTAGTTTCACCCATCCTTGGGAACATCCTTACCGCATCCACCCGATCAAGCCCCTTCACAATCTTATATGTTTCAATAAGATCGCCTCTCATTCTTCTGAACTCCAATGAGTAGAGTCCCAATCTACTCAACCTCTCCTCGTATGTCCACCCCCTCATCCCGGGGATTAACCGAGTGAACCTTCTTTGTACTGGCTCGAGAGCAAGTATGTCTTTTCTTAAGTATGGACACCAAAACTGTATGCAGTATTCCAGGTGCGGTCTCACCAATACCTTATATAACTGCAGCAATACCTCCCTGTTTTTATAATCTATCCCCCTAGCAATAAAAGCCAACATTCCGTTGGCCTTCTTGATCACCTGCTGCACCTGCATACTAACTTTTTGATCCCTTTGTACTGCAGTACTTTCCAGTTTCTTGCCATTAAGATAACTTGCTCTCTGATTTTTCCTGCCAAAGTGCATAACCTCACATTTTCCAATATTGTGTTGCATCTGCCAAATCTCCGCCCACTCACCCAGCCTGTCTATATCCCATTGTAGGTTTTTTATGTCCTCCTCACTTTCTACTTTCCCTCCCATCTTTGTATCATCTGCAAACTTTGATATGTTACACTCGGTCCCGTCCTCCAAATCGTTAATATAGATTGTAAAGAGTTGGGGACCCAGCACCGACCCCTATGGAACACCACTGGCTACTGGTTGCCAGTCCGAGAATGAACCATTTATCCCAACTCTCTGCTTCCTGTTAGATAACCAATCCTCCACCCATGCCAGAATATTACCCCCAATCCAGTGATTTTTTATCTTGAGCAATAATCTTTTTTGGTTGTAGGGCAGGGGAAGGTTATAGAGATAGGAAGGGGCGAGGCCATGGAGGGAATTGAAAACATGGATGAGAATTTTAAGAGCGAGGCATTTCTGGACCGGGAGCCAATGTAGGTCAGTGAGCACAGGGGTGATGGGTGAACGGGACTCGGTGCGAGTTAGGACACAGGCTGCAGAGTTTTGGATGAGCTCAAGTTTACAGAGGGTGCAAGGTGGGAGGCCGGTCAGGAGAGCATTGGAATAGTCGAGTCTAGAGGTAACAAGGCATGGATGAGGGTTTCAGCAACAGATGATCTGAGGCAGTGGTGGAGTCGGGCAATGTTACGGAGGTGGGAGTAGGGAGATGAGCTTCCGACCACATATCCGCAGCATAACTAAGACTGCCTATTTCCACCTCCGTAACATCGCCCGTCTCCGCCCCTGCCTCAGCTCATCCGCTGCTGAAACCCTCATCCATGTCTTTGTTACCGCTAGACTTGACTATTCCAACGCACTCCTGGCTGGCCTCCCACATTCTACCCTACGTAAACTTGAGGTCATCCAAAACTCGGCTGCCCGTGTCCTAACTTGCACCAAGTCCCGTTCGCCCATCACCCCTGTGCTTGCTGACCTACATTGGTTCCCTGTTCAGCAACGTCTCGATTTCAAAATTCTCATCCTTGTTTTCAAATCCCTCCATGGCCTCGCCCTTCCCTATCTCTAACCTGTGCTCCTCTAATTCTGCCCTCTTGAGGATCCCTGATTATAATCGTTCAGCCATTGGTGGCCGTGCCTTCTGTTGCCTAGGCCCTAAGCTCTGGAATTCCTTGCCTAAACCTCTCCCCCTCGCTACCTCTTTCCTCCTTTAAGATGTTCCTTTAAACCTACCTCTTTGACCAAGCCTTTGGTCACCTGCCCTAATTTCTCCTTATGTGGCTCGGTGTCAAATTTTTTTGTCTTTTAGTACTCCTGTGAAGCGCCTTGGGATGTTTTACTACGTTAATGGCGCTATATAAATACAAGTTGTTGTTGTCTTGATGGAGAGGATATCTGAATGAAGGTAGAGTTAATCCTACCTTGGTTCACGTATTGCAAAATGAGATTTTGTTTGTCATCCCAGGAAAATTACTTCCAATTTTTTATTGCCCCCTTGGCCATAGCGAGTTATCAGTGGCTCCCATTTCATTGCTGTAAAATAATCTAGTCACCGGTCCAAGTGTGAAGATTGGTTTCAACGCTCCCAATGTCCTGAAAGATTTTTATTACCTTTTTGTATTGGATTGGAAATTGGGTTTGTTTCCTGTGTGTGTTTTTTAAAAAAAAAATGCGTGATGTGTAATTTGGCGCTTGAATTGTCCAACATAAACCAACTCTCTCTCTTAAGGATACAGTCACATCTCAGTCACCAGCAGCCAGAACAACAACAACTTGCATTTATATAGCACCTTTAATGTAGAGAAACATCCAAATGAGTTTCGCAGAGGCATAATCAGACAAATATTGACAGTCAAAGAAGGAGCGAGCGAGCGAGATAGTAGGCGGGGTGATTAAAAGCTTAGTAAAAGAGGAGGGATTTAAGGAGGAGAGAGGGGCGGAGAGGTTTAGGGAAGAAATTCCAGAATGTAGGGATTATATGGTTGAAGGCCAATGGTGGAGCGAAGAGAGCGTGGGATGCACAAGAGGCCAGAGTTGGAGGAATGTTGATCAATGCCCTTCAGATCAACAACAACTTGCATTTATATAGTGCCTTTAATATAATAAAACGTCCCCGAGCGCTTCATAGGAGTGTAATTGAACAAAATTTGACACCGAGCTATATAAGGAGATATCAGGACAAGTGACCAAAAGCTTGGTCAAAGAGGTAGGTTTTAAGGAGCTTCAATCCCCAATTTTCCTTTGTTCCACCATTGGCGGCCGTGCCTTCAGCTGCCGAGGACCTAAGCTCTGGAATTCCCTCCTTAAACCTCTCCACCTCTCTCTCCTACTTTAAGATGCTCCTTAAAACCTACCTCTTTGGCAAGCTGTTGGTCAGCTGTCCTAATATCTCCTTATGTGGCTTGGCGTCAAATTTTGTTTGATAAAATCACCTGTGAAGCGCCTTGGGATGTTTTAGTACGTTGAAGGTGCTATATAAATGCAAGTTGCTTTGTTAGGTGGTACCTTCAACTTCTGTCAGAATATTGTATCTATAGTAATGCTATAGTGTGAAGTTTACTGTACTTATTTTGCTAGAGCAATCCAAACGCTAATCCCACAGCCCCGCTCTCTTCCCACAGCCCTGTATCTTCCTTTGCTTCAAATGTTTTATCTACTCTTCCCTTAAAAGATGCAATGATCTCATCTTCAATCACTCCCTGTGGCAAAGCGTTTCATGCTCCGACAAGCTCTCTGTGTATAAAAAAAAAAGCTCCTAACCTCTGCCCTCACTCTCTTAGAGACAATTTTACATTAGTGAGACAACGGACAATGCTGGAAATACTCAGCAGGTCAGGCAGCATCGTGGAGAGAGAAACAGGGTTAACGTTTCAGGTCGAGGACCCTTCGTCAGAACTGGAAAAAGTTGGAGAAGTAACAGATTTTTAAGCAAGTGTGGGACAGGGAATGGGGGGGATGGGAGGAAAGAACAAAGGGAAGGTCTGTGATAGGGTGGAAGGCAGGAGAGATTAAAAGACAAAAGGGATGATGGTGCGAGGCAAAAGGAGATGGTAATGGGACAAGTTAAGAAACAAAAGATGATTCTAGATGAGGTGTAAATGGCAATGGCAGAATCATCAACAGCTGTCATGAGAGAGAAAAAAAGAGAAAACATGGGGGCCGAGGTTATGATCTGAAATTGTTGAACTCGATGTTGAGTCCAGAAGGCTGTAAAGTGCCTAATCGAAAGATGAGGTGCTGTTCCTCGAGCTTACGTTGAGCTTTGTTGGAACAGTGTAAGAGGCCGAGGACGGAGAGGTCAGAGTGGGAGTGGAGCGGAGAACTAAAGTGACAGGCGACCAGAAGCTCTTATGGACTGAACGGAGGTGTTCCGCAAAGTGGTCACCCAATCTGCGTTTGGTCTCCCCAGTGTAGAGGAGGCTGCAGCATAAGCAGTGAATACAATATACTAAATTGCAAGAAGTACAAGTAAATCACTGTTTCACCTGGAAGGATTGTTTGGGACCCTGGACTTTCAGTGACTCATGTACAAGGACACCCAGGTCCCTTTGAGCATCTTCATTCTCCAATCTTTCACCATTTAGAAAATACTCTGTCTTTCTGTTTTTTCTACCAAAGTGGATAACTTCACATTTATTCACATTATATTCCATCTGCCATGTTCTCGCCCACTCACTGAGCCTGTCGAGATCCCCTTGAAGCCTCTTCACACCCTCTTCGCAACTGACACTGCCACCTAGCTTTGTATCATCAGCAAATTTGGAAATGTAACATTTAGTCCCCTCATCCAAATCACTGATATAGATTGTGATTGGTTGGGGCCCAAGCACCGATCCTTGCGGTACCCCACTAGTCACAGCCTGCCATCCTGAAGAAGACCCGTTTATCCCTACTCTTTGTTTTCTGTCTGTTAACCAATTCTCAATCCATGCTAGCATATTACCCCCAATTCCATGTGCCCTAATTTTGTTCACCAACCTCTTGTGTGAGACCTTATCGAAGGCCTTCTGAAAATCTACTGGTTCCCCTTTGTCTACTCCACTAGTTACATCCTCAAAGAACTCCAATAGGCTTGTCAAACAGGATTTCCCTTTCATAAATCCATGTTGACTCTGCCCAATCTTACTATTCGTTTCTAAATGCCCAGTTATTGCATCCTTTATAACAGATTCCAGCATTTTCCCAACTACTGATGTGAGGCTAACAGGTCTGTAGTTCCCCGTTTTCTCTCTCCCTCCTTTCTTAAATACATTTGCTATCCTCCTTCATTCAAATGCAAATTAGATACATATCTTTCAGGAAGTCACATTTTGGTATCCAGTATAAGAGTAATTTGAGACGTGAAGTGTGGGGAGTGCAGCGTGCTCGGGAGGAGCAGGTGACTCTGGACCTCTGGTTCCCAAAGCTCTCCACCACTGGGGGTTTTCCTCACCTCACGTCTGGGTCTGTTGTAGACCGATTGATCGCTGTGATTAGTCAACAACTCCATTATCATTGTGTCATGGGACTACCAGGATGGACCTCAGTCTTTGATCGTCTAGCAATTCCTGTGAGCTCACATCCTCATGCTCTGGAGCCACCTTGCAAGGTTTGTGCACCAGCGCCTCCTGCCTCCAACCACATTCCCCCCCCCCACCCCCAGGCTACCACCAACAGGAGGGGCCCACAGGAGCAGCCAGGAGCGGGAGGGGGGGAGGTGCCCACCGACTCCCCACCCGAGCTCGGTCCCTACCCCCAACTCTTCAGGATGTCACCTCCTCCCAACTCAGCACTTCTTGGGGCACAGCAGCTATGACATGAAACTGCGAGCGACTGAGGGGATCGAGCCCCTCTCCACTCTATGGTGCAGCGCACTGTTGTACAAAATGCTGCTGCTCTTCATTCAACTTTCAAAGAATAGATCTCAGATCTGTGACCAACTCCATTACTTGAGAAATCTACACCCAAAATCCAACCACAAAATCAACTTATCGGCACGCATTGGCTCACTCACAACAATATGAATTTTTCATCTACAAATTCCTATTCGTTTTTTCTGCTCCTTTTTGTGCCCTCAACTCTTCCTGCGTTGTCCTGTGTCCCCTTGGTGGGAGAGTGACTTGCAGCAGTGCCACTTGATATGTATGACCCAGGGCGGAGGCATTAACTGAACTCTGGGCCAGTGCTTGGTGACGGGTCTTAAAAAAAAAGATTCGCGCCTCGAGGGTATAACAATAAACTGGGCTGTTAAATATAAACCGTGAGGAATGCATGTTGTGCCTGACTGATTCAACCTCGCTCCCTGCTAAAGCTGAAGGTGATCTGGTCACCAGCTCGTCAGACCGGCACTCCGCTGGGAGGGAGGGAGGGAGGGGGTGGGGTGGGAGGGGGTGGGCGGGGATGTCCAGTGTTCGATTCTGCCGCAGCTCCATTACAAGAAGCACAGACATGGGGAAGTGCGGCTGTCTGTTTGTGGTGGCGGTGATGGCGGATTATATTTGTACGGTTTCGGCTATACCAGGTAAGCCTATGAAATTAACTACTTGAACACAAAATCTAGGCTGACACTCCCAGTGCAGTGCTGAGGGAGCGCTGCACTGTCGCAGGTGCCGTCTTTCAGGTGAGACGTTAAACCGAGGCCCCATCTGCTCTCTCAGGTGGACGTAAAAGATCCCATCACACCATTTCTTAGAAGCGCAGGTGTCCTGGCCAATATTTATCCCTCAACCAACATCACTAAAGTAGTTGATCTGGTCCTTATCTCATTGCTGTTTGCGGGAGCTTGCTGTGCACAAATTGGCTGCCGCGTTTCCTACATTACACCAGTGACTGCACTTCAATAAAGTACCTCATTGGGTGTAAAGCGCTTTGGGACGTCCTGTGGTCGTGAAAGGCGCTGTAGAAATGCCCGTCCCCTCTTTCCTTGACACACTAGAGGCGGCGCTGGATGGTACTTAAGTGGTACGGATGAAATGTGACTACGCCAGTAGCGTGAAGCAGGCACACACCGCGCCCAATTCCCTTCCCCGCTGTCAGCGCGGGGGGGATTGCCGATTCGCGATGAGCCCGTTCGCATGCTTTCGGTGAAGACCAAATTCACTCCCTTTGTTCAGCACACTCCGTTAGCTAAACGTGGAGGGGTGTTTCCGCAGAGTGAGGTGTTGTCGGGGGTGGGGTGGGGGGGGGGGGTGGGTGCTGCTCATATTTCCTCGTCGAGGGAGGGGTCTGAAAGGGAGGAAATATGAGTAAAACTGACACAAAAACATAGTTGTGACAAAAAAGTTGCGGAAGAATTGCTGCTGCTAGAACAAAAGAACATAAGACGTAGGAGCAGGAGTCGGCTATTCGGCCCCTCGAGCCTGCTCCGCCATTGAATAAGATCATGGCCTCAACTCCACTTCCCTGCCCGCTCCCCATAACCCTCGACTCCCTTATCGTTCAAAAATCTGTGCTTGTGTCGGATGCCCAGTGGAACTGACTGCCTCTCTTCTCACTTCCCCAGATGATGAATGCCCCGATGCCTACCCGGCCCGAGAGAACTGCGAGTTCGACGAAGTGTGTGAGGACGCCAACTGCAAATATAATCAGTACGTGACCTGCCACCTCAACCGGTGTGGAACCTGCGAGGCTGTTTTCCGTGGTTACGACAATCTGACCGTCAGCTGCAACCAGTGTGAGTCTCAGCTTTGGGCCTCGCTCCTTATTTACACCATTTATTTATACCTCTGTGTAGACCTGCTCCGCTCCAGCTTCTACTCTCTACAAAAAAAAAACCCTCCTTTCATTTCCACTCTAACCTTTAATAGTTACTTGGAATGCTACACGTGCGGAGATCTAAAACTGGATGGGGAGGGTGGGGGAGAAAAGGGTGCGATAGGGCAGGGCAAGGTGGAACAGGGCCTGGGATGGGAGCTGGAATAGGGACAGAACAGGGTAGGGCAGGAGTGGGATAGCGAACTCATAAATTAGAATCAATAGAACAATAAGCACCCCAACAAATCAATAAGTTAATGGAGTAGCAGGCAGTGGTGACTAATAAATGAATTCAGAGTTAAGCACCAGTGAATTAATAAGTTATTGAAACAGAGGGAACATCAATGAATCAATAACTAATGGAGCAGTGGTGTGCATGTACTCTGCTAGATATATATATGTGTATTTACAATATATATAATATATGATATATAATATTATATGTGACCTCCAAATCCACGACCTCTACCACCTAGAAGGACAAGGGCAGCAGGCACATGGGAACACCACCACCTCCAAGTTCCCCTCCAAGTCACACACCATCCTGACTTGGAAATATATTGGCCATTCCTTCATCGTCGCTGGGTCAAAATCATGGAACTCCCTCCCTAACAGCACTGTGGGAGTACCGTCACCACACGGACTGCAGCGGTTCACCACCACTTTCTCAAGGGCAATTAGGGATGGGCAATAAATACTGGTCATGCCAGTGATGCCCACATCCCGCGAATGAATAATAAAAAAATATGATTTATAGCGTGTATGATACGTACAGTATAGCATATGTGATATATATAGTATACTATATAGTATAATTTGCAGTGTACATAATATATACAGTATAAGTTATAGTGTATATAATAGACCATATAGTTTAGTGCATATTTTATATATATTATAATTTATAACATGTATAATACGGTGTATACTATACATATAATATATGCATTATAAAGCATATTATATATAATAGTATATATGTTATATTGTATGTAGGGTTTATTTCTAGAGGTATAGAATTGAAAAGTAGTGAAGTTATGCTAAACCTGTAGCAAACCTTGGTTAGACCACACTTGGAGTACTGCGTACAGTTCTGGCCGCCATATTATAAAAAGGATATAGAGGCACTGGAGAGGGTGCAGAGAAGATTTACAAGGATGATACCAGAAATGCGAGGGTATACATATCAGGAAAGGATGGACAGGCTGGGTCTCTATTGTCCTGAAAAAAGAAGGCTGAGGGGTGACCTAGTAGAGGTCTTTAAAATCATGAAAGGTTTTGATAGAGTGTAACAGAGAGAGTGTTTCCACTTGTGGGGAAGAGCAAAACTAGAGGCCATCAATATAAGATAATCACCAAGAAATCCAATAGGGAATTCAGAAGAAACTTCTTTACCCAGAGAGTGGTGAGAATGTGGAACTCGCTACCACAGGGAGTGGTTGGAGCAAATAGTATAGAAGCATTTAAGGGGAGGCTAGACAAGCATATGAGGGAGAAGGGAATAGAGGGTTATGCTGATAGATTTAGATGAGGAAAGACAGGAGGAGGCTCGAGTGGAGCATAAACGCCGGCATGGACTGGTTGGGACGAATGGCCTGTTTCTGTGCCATATCCATGTATTATAAATTATTACTATATATCATATTATCTTGCAGTATATCATATAGTATAAGTTATTGTGTATATAATAATATATATAGTATAATTTATAGTTTGTATATGTTAATATTAAAGTGACGCCGAAATGCCGGCTGTTGCACCTGGAGATGCTTCACAAGAGTCGAACGGCCAGCAGCCAGCCAGGGGGCGGGAGAGTGGACGATCTGTACGACCCCGAGTGTGAGAAGAACGGCACCTTTAAAGCCAAACAGTGCGACGACGACTCCAATCTCTGCTGGTGTGTGGACAGTGCCGGGGTCAGGGTCACCGACAAGACCGGGGACGATCCCAAATGTGACCAGCTCGTTCGTGTCCAGTGAGTTTTATTCTGTGACCTTCGGGTTAAGTTGACCTTTCTCTCAGGAGAGCTGACTGATGGTTCCCCGCCCCCCGATGGCTCAGGCGGCGAAGGCACCGCCTGGCGTGGTACATGGCCGGGCAGAGCAGGCCGGGTCCCTGCACCGTGCTGAGGGAGTTGAACTCGGTCAGGGCCAGGAGCCGAGACCCTACAAATGGCCTCAGTCCGAGTGGTGGGGAGGGAAGAATCAAACTAGGGTTCCCCACCTCCAGATAGACATCTAGTGGCCGCTTCTGGAGACAGCAGCTGTTTAGATTGTGTGCGGACAGGATCCGGCTTGCTTTCTCTCTGGTGTACATTAAATCTTAGAATCATACAGCACAGAAGGAGGCCATTCGGCCCATTGTGCCTGTGCCGGCTCTTTGAAAGAGCTCTCCAATTAGTTCCACTCCCCTGCTCTTTCCCCGTAGCCCTGCAAATTTTTCCTTTTCAATATTTATCCAATTTCCTTTGAAAGTTACTATTGAATCTGCTTCCACCACCCTTTCAGGCAGCGCATTCCAGATCATCACAACGTGGCTGGGGCTAGTCATAAATGTGTAGATGAGGGAAGAGGCCAATAAAAAGAGCAAATAAATTTATGAGTCATCAAGATGAACCCCGGCCAAGATGGAATCTGCCAGATGTTGGAATGCGGCCTTGACGATTTCCATTGCGAGAGACCTGACTGCAAACGCGGAAAGCCCTCAACGCTTGAGGCGTGAGGAATGGGATGATCCTCTGCATTAAATGCCGATAACCTTTCGCCAGGTCGAGAGCTGTCAGATACTTGGTGCTCACACCCTCCCCCCACCCCCCCCCCGCCCCCCCCCCCAAGCTTCTCCAGGGTCTGCGCACGGCATCGGGTAGGTGCCGGTCTCCGCCAAGTCATTTCGTTCACGATAACCTCCACAAAACCATGCAGCCTCGTCCTCAGTGACCAAAACCCACCGGTGATGACCGTGGGCTCTGTGCTGTCCGTACATCATTAAATAAATTTAAAACAGAAATAGACAGTTTCCTAGAAGTAAAGGGAATTAGCGGTTATGGGGAGCAGGCAGGAAATTGGACATGAGGCTGAGTTCGCATCGGTCGAGGCCCTGTGGATGGCGGAGCGGGCCCAGGGGCTGAGTGGCCGGGTCCTGCTCCTACTTCTTGTGTTCTTTAGATTTGAGGTTAGGATCAGATCAGCCATGATCTTATTGAATGGCGGAGCAGGCTCGAGGGGCCGATTGGCCTACTCCTGCTCCTATTTCTTATGTTCTTATGTACTGCTCCCAGGCCCGGCACCTCCTGAACCCTCCCAGCTGTCCGTTCCCTCTCGCTGGTTGGCACAGAGTGCGCACTTTGGCGCACTGGCTTTGAAGTGTCTGTGTTTATCTCGTGTACAAAACTTGCCCATTCTTTGAAGATTTCAATTTGTTTCAGCGAGCTTCGCTCACAGGATCCTCCTCTTTTTCTGCCCCGAGACTGGTTGCCGAGGGTTGTTAGAATTTCATAATGGCAGGGCTCATTCAAAACAAAAATAATAGGCTGTCAAATCCATAACTGACCAATCACAAAGTCTGTATTTGTTTGAAATTGTGCGTTAGTCTCCCTCTCAAATCCTGTTACCAATGGAAACAGTACATTACAACAGTGACTACACTTCAAAAAGTACTTCATTGGCTGTAAAGCGCTTTGGAACGTCCTAAGCGCGTGAAAGGCGCTATAGAAATGCAAGTCTCTCTAGCGTTCCAATTTACGTAATGATGGGACAATGATATCGGCTGGGACAATACAACTGCCATTATTAAACTCTTTATATAGTGTGCCTGACTTAGAGGGACAGTTACTGGACCAAAGCAAGACTGATCTGCTTCAGACTAATCACAAATCTTGCTCCAGCCTCGTATTGTTGATGAGGGGATAAGAAATCAATTGGGCGCATCATTCATCTGAAGGTTAAATAACTAAACCTGCTTCTCTGTTTTCCCCCACAGTCTCATTCAGATCGATTTCAGCTTCAAAGTCGAGTTTGTCTTCCTGAAGATGAAGGAGCAGGCACTGCGGCGGTGAGTTGGGTTGGAAGCTGAGCCCTCAGGCCGTACAGACCCAAAAGATCCCAGATTTGAAGCCTGTGTTGAGTGAGCTTATCTCTGCTGGGCTGGTGACAGGGGGCACTCCAATTGGCCTCAGCGCCGCTCGACTGGTGGGTGGGGGGTGGGGTGGGGCGGTTTACATTAATCGGGGGTCCCGCAGCTTATTGCTGTCCAGTGATGGAAGGTCCCTCACAGAGTTGAATATCCTGCCATTGCACATTGTCTGGACTCAGACAGGAGGATTGGTCACCTGGACAAAGGGGTGGAGGGGGAGGGTGGCCATGAAACTCTACCCTAACACGAGCTGCACATTCAGGAGAGGAAAGGAGAGAGTTGGACAGGAAGGCCCTCTGAGGGTGTAACAGGCAGCTAGTGCCCCCTTCGGGCAGAACCCAAGATAAAAGTTTCTATCTCCTTCCATGCACTCTGAACAGGGGGAGGCCATTCAGCCCCTCGGGCCTGTTCCGCCATTCAATCAGATCATGGCTGATCTGTACCTCAGCCCCATTTACCCGCCTTTGCTCCACATCCCTTGACAACCTTGCCCAACAAAAGTCGTTTTAATTTCTTTTCCCGATGAAACTAAAAAGTCGTTCGGTCCTAATTGGATTAAGGAAATTATGGTGTCCATTCCCTCCGGGAACTGGATTTAAATCCAGCCCAAACCTGCTCTGTCTGATGGCTGTGAAGATTGTCCGTGGAATCAGTTTGGGGTCAGCCTTAACCGAATCCCTGGTGCCGCTGGGCCCCGGTGGACCTGAGCTAGCAGTATCACTCAGAGAAGTCCCTGGTTGGCTGGGAGTGTGTGACCCAGGCATCGAGTGCTTTCATTCCTGTGTGTGCAATCTTTAGCTCCTTAGTTAGCACTTTCATGTAAAATTCCCGTCTATGCTATTCCTTTTAAATACAGTAACACCCGGTGTTAAAATAGCACAATTATATAACACCCACGGGTAAACCAAGGGCTAAAAAAAAGTCTTGAAAACCCCTGTGTGTGTAAATTGAGATCGTGCCCTATTTCCCAGCAGTAAGATCCCTCACCTTTAATGAGTTCACAAATTCATTAACTTTTTTTTAAGTAGAAAAAGGAATCTGTGAGTAAATGGTCTTTTCTTTAATTCCATTTTTTTTTACATAGAATTTACAGCACAGAAACCGGCCATTCGGCCCAACTGGTCCGTGCCGGTGTTTATGCTCCACACGAGCCTCCTCCCACCCCTACTTCATCTAACCCCATCAACATATCCTCTATTCCTTTCTCCCTCGTGTGTTTATCTAGCTTCCCCTTAAATGCATCTGTGCTATTCGCCTCAACCACTCCCTGTGGTAGCGAGTTCCACACTTTAAACACTCTCTCGGTAAAGAAGTTTCTCCTGAATTCTCTATTGGATTTATTAGTGACTATCTTATATTGATGGCCCCTAGTTCTGGATTCCCCTGCAAGTAGAAACATCTTCTCTACGTCCAACCTAACAAACCTTTTCATGATCTTAAAGACCTCTATCAGGTCACCACTCAGCCTTCTCTTTTCTAGAGAAAAGAACCCCAGTCTGTTCAATCTTTCCTGATAGGTAGAACCTCTCAGTTCTGGTATCATCCTAGTAAATCTTTTTTGCACCTTCTCCAGTGCCTCTATATCCTTTTTATAATATGGTGACCAGAACTGCTCACAGTACTCCAAGTGTGGTCTAACCAAGGTTCTGTACAGGTTTAACAGAACTTCCCTGCTTTTCAATTCTATCCCTCTAGAAATTTTTTATGGCCTTGTTAATTTGCATCGTTACTTTTAGTGATGTGTGTATCTGAAACCCCAGATCCCTCCGCTCCTCTACCCCATTTAGACTCTTATTTTCCAAGGAGTAGGTGGCCTCCTTATTCCTCCTACCAAACTGCACCACCTCACAATTATCTATATTGAAATTAATTTGCTATTTACATGCCCATTCTGCATGTTTATTAATGTCTTCCTGTGTTTTGAGGAGAATTTGTTGAGGTGACTTTTCCCTGATTTTACCCCCTTGCCCCCCCCTCCCCCAGTCAAACTCTTTTATTCCATCTGAGTCCCTGTACAATGGCCCAATTAAAAGGGGAGCCTCACCATGTAGATAAGCATACCTGCTCTCCTCAGACTTGGCCAGCATGCTGCAGGATATGGGATCCTCATCGTCTCCATATCTCAATGTCAAGCACACGTAGCGGGGTACGATGAGGTAATGCTTCTCCAATCAGACTCCTCTGTTTTGGGTACCATAGTAAGTGTGGATCCGGCCCAGACTGACAGGACGATGGGTTCCTCTCCGTTGGATGTAGGGTCCTACAAGAAATGAGGTTGGATGGACTCAACCCAGTTTCTAGTGGGCGCAGTCCCACACAACAGACTGCCTGATGACAGGGGCTGAAGCTTTCATCTCACGCAGACAGGCCCCAGGGACAGCTGGTGTGAGAAATGGAAAGATCCTTAACATGTAGTCACATAGTAATGGCTGCTTGTCTGAGGCTCTCTGAGATCTACATAAGAACATAAGAAATAGGAGCAGGAGTAGGCCATTTGGCCCTTCGAGCCTGCTCCGCCATTCAATAAGATCATGGCTGATCTTCTACCTCATCTCCACTTTCCTGCACTATCCCCATATCCCTTGATTCCCTTAATATCCAAAAATCTATCGATCTCAGTCTTGAATATACTCAACGGCTGAGCCTCCACAGCCCTCCAGAGAATGAAATTTCTCCTCATCTCAGTCCTAAATGGCCGACCCCTTATTCTGAGACTGTGACCCCTGGTTCTAGACTCCCCAGCCAGGGGAAACATCCTCCCTGCATCTACCCTGTCAAGCCCTGTAAGAATTTTGTATGTTTCAATGAGATCACCTCTCATTCTTCTAAACTCTAGAGAATATAGGCCTAGTCTACTCAATCTCACCTCAAAGAACAATACCCCCATCCCAGGAACCAGTCAGGTGAACCTTCGTTGCACTCCCTGTATGGCAAGGAAATCTTTCCTTAGGTAAGGAAACCAAAACTGTACACAATACTTCAGGTGTGGTCTCACCAGGGCCCTATATAATTGCAGGAAGACGTCTTTACTCTTATACTCAAATCCTCTTGTAATAAAGGCCAACATACCATTTGCTTTCCTAATTGCTTGCTGTACCTGCATGTTAACTTTCAGTGATTCATGTACAAGGACACCCAGGTCCCTCTAAACACCAACATTTCCCAATCTCTCACCATTTAAAAAAAATACTCTGCTTTTCTATTTTTCCTACCAAAGTGGATAACTTCATATTTCTCCACATTATATTCCATTTGCCATGTTCTTGCCCACTCACTTAGCCTGTCTATATCCCCTTGAAGCCTCCTTGCATCCTCCTCACAACTTACATTCCCACCCAGTTTTGTATCATCAGCAAACTTGGATATATTACATTTGGTCTCCTCATCCAAATCATTGATGTAGATTGTGAATAGCTGAGGCCCAAGCACTGATCCTTGCGGTATCCCACTAGTTACAGCCTGCCAACCCGATAATGACCCGTTTATTCCTACTCTCTGTTTTCTGTCCGTTAACCAATCCTCAATCCATGCTATTTTATTACCCCCAATCCCATGAGCCCTAATTTTGTTTAATAACCTCTTGTGTGGCACCTTATCGAATGCCTTCTGAAAATCCAAATACACCACATCCACTGGTTCCCCCTTATCTATTCTGCTAGTTACAACCTCAAAAACTCAAACAGATTTGTCAAACACGATTTCCCTTTCATAAATCCATGTTTACTCTGCCCAATCCTATTATTATTTTCTAAGTGCCCTGTTACCACGTCCTTAATAATAGATTCTAGCATTTTCCCTACTTCTGATGTCTGTAGCTCCCCGTTTTCTCTCCCTCCTTTCTTAAATAGTGGGGTTACATTTGCCACCTTCAGATCTCTGCGTTCCTCCAACTCTGGCCTTTTGTCCATCCCCCACTTCCTGTCCTGATGAATTCAATCACTAATGCCGGATTCTCGGAGCTTGAAAACAGCTGATGCGAGACTAAGTCGTCTATAGTTACTTGGTTCATCCATCTCTCGTTCCCTGAACAAGGGTGTTACACTCTCCTCTCCCACAGCACAACTTGCATATCTAAGGAGGATTATTCGATTTCCCAAGATGAAAACCAGCTTCAAAACTGACCATTGAAAATAAAAAACGGAAGGTGACTTGTTTCTTGTGTTTCAGGAAGGTGGCCATTAAGCTGGTTAAAGAGTACACGCTAAAGGCAACTCAGATCCTGGAGATTACGGCAAGTATCTGAATCCTAACTTGGAGATCCCGTGGCACTATTCAAGGAAGCGTGGGGAGTTCTCCCGGAGTCCTGGCCTACGTTTATCCCTCAACCAATTCCACCAAAAAAAAGGCACTCATGCCTTTGAGTCAGAAGGACATGGTTTCAAGTCCCACTTCAGAGACTTGAGCACACAATCTAGGCTGACACTCCCAGTGCAGCGCTGAGGGAGTGCTGCACTGTCGGAGGTGCCGTCTTTTGGATGAGACGTTAAACCGAGGCCGCGTCTGCTCTCTCGGGTGGACGTAAAAGATCCCACGGCGCTATTTTGAAGAAGAGCAGGGGAGTTATCCCCGGTGTTCAGGCCAATATTTATCCTTCAGCCAAGATCACTAAAACAGATTATCTGATCATTTATCACAGGTATTCCAGGCTAACGACAAAACAAAAAAAAATAAAGTGGACACTTGTCCTCCCCCCACCCCACACACACAGACACACCCTCCTCCACAACCCCCTCCCCCAAGAAAACTGATAAATGTAGAACGAAACAGCTGGAACCGGGTAATGAAGGCACCCTGTGGACTGCAGTTATACCTCCAGGCACTGGCGCTAATTAGAAGGGACTTGGCCACCCAGCTGAACTGACCGTCTGTCTCCCTGTCCTCTCGGCGACAGGTCCACGAGGTATCCAGAGAAATCTCCATCCGACTCGGCGAGAACGGGACGAAGGACCCAACCGACATCTCCACTGTGGCCTATTACATCGAGAGAGACGTGAGTACGGCTCCCGCCTCTCCATCCCAGCGCACACCTCTACTTCTAGACATAGAATTTCCAGCACAGAAACAGGCCATTCTGCCCAACTGGTCCGTGCCCACACGAGCCTCCTCCCACCGCTCTTCATCTAACTCCATCAGCGCAACCTTCCATTCCTTTCTCCCTCATGTGTTATTCCAGCTTCCCCTTAAATGCATCTATGCTATTCGCCTCAACCACTCCCTGTGGTAGCGAGTTCCACATTCTCTGGGTAAAGAAGTTGCCCCTGAATTCCCTATTGGATTTATTATTGACTATCTTATATTTATGGCTCCAAGTTTTGGTCTCGCTCCCACCATCTTCTCTACGTCTACCCTATCAAACCCCCTTCAGAATTTTAACCTCTAGAAGGTCACCCTCAGCCTTCTCTTTTCTAGAGAAAAGAGCCCCAGCCTGTTCAGCCTTTCCTGATAGTTATAACCTCTCAGTTCTTGCAAATCTTTTTTTGCACTTTCTCCAGTGCCTCTATATCCTTTTTATAATATGGAGACCAGATTATATTGAGAAATCGAGGTGGAGGGCCAGGGCCTACTGTGCAGGGCGTCACCGGTCGGGAAGCTGAGCAGCATCAGCTGATCACTCACTGCTCCTTGGCCTACCTCCTCTTCTCCTTTCGGTTAGTGCTGGTGTCCTGCACTATGGCCGCAAGGTACGGTTTTGAACTGGTCGGTCGTTCTAGGGACGTGGGTGTCGCTGGCAAGGCCGGCATTTATTGCCCATCCTTAGTTGCCCTTGAACCGCTGCAGTCCGTGTGGTGAAGGTTCACCCACGGCACCGATGGGTTTTGACGGTGGCAGTCTGGTGTCTTCCAAAAGCCATCAGCAGACGGCAAAGGCCTGCTTTTCGATCGCTGCCTTTATCGATAAACCTGCTGTGGGCGATTGTGAATGGACTCGTTTCCTATTGACGAAAGTTGGCTGCCGCGTTTTCTATATTCCAACAGTGACTACACTTCAAAAAGTACTTCATTGGTTGTAAAGCGCTTTGGTACGTCCTGAGATGATGAAAGGGGAAATATAAATGCAAATTCTTTTTCTTTTTGAATCTAACCTGCGTTGACCTTTTTGGCTTCAGACCCAAGTTTGTCCGACTGGTTTGAGTTAGCCTAGGGTGTCAAAGTGAATCTCCCGACTAGTTTCTCTCGTGCTGTTCTCAACAATGTCTTCACCTTGCAGCTGAAGATGAACAAATTCACCCTGGAAGTAGACGGAAAGAGCCTGCAGGTGGAGAGGGAGTCGGTACAAGTTTGGTTCTTCGATAACGAGCCTCCTCGGATCAACATGAAGACCATTTCGCCCGGTTTTGCTGCCATCATCATCATCATCGCCCTGGCTATTCTAACAGGGATTGCAGTGTTTGTAAGTACGATCGCACCCAACCAAACCTCAATTCTATGCAAGCAGTCATAGAATCATAGAATGGTTACAGCACAGAAAGAGGCCATTCGGCCCCTCGAGCCTGTGCCGGCTCTCTGCAAGAGCACTTCAGCTAGTCCCACTCCCCCGCCCTTTCCCCGTAGCTCTGTAAATATTTTTCCTTCAGGTATTTATCCAATTCCCTTTTGAAAGCCACGATTGAATCTGCCTCCACCACCCTTTCAGGCAGTGTATTCCAGATCCTAACCACTCGCTGCATAAAAAAGTTTTTCCTCATGTCGCCTTTAGTTCTTCTGCCAATCACCTTAAATCTGTGTCCTCTGGTTCTCGACCCTTCCGCCAATGGGAACAGTTTCTCTCTGTCACTCTGTCTAGACCCCTCATGATTTTGAACACCTCTATCAGATCTCCTCTCAACCTTCTCTGCTCTAAGGAGAACAACCCCAGCTTCTCCAGTCTATCCAAAATATATCACTTTGCACTTTTCTGCCACGTGCCCGCCCATTCCACCAGCCTGTCAATGTCCTCTTGAAGTCTATCACTGTCCTCCTCAGGATATCATTATCCTCGGATAAACCAGTTCTTACCGATTCCTGACGCACTGCTGATTTCTTCTGAGGGTCTGTTAAATATGAGTTTCCGCCGGTTATTCATGAGCATAGTCACAAGCTCAGAAGACAGGGCTTACCAGGGTAGATGCTGGGAGGATGTTTCCCCATGGCTGGGGAGTCTAGAACTAGGGGTCACAGTCTCAGAATACTTGGGTGTACAGGGCACAATTTCAAAATTTGCAGCGGACACAAAACTTGGAAGTATAGTGAGCAGTGAGGAGGATAGTGATAGACTTCAAGAAGACATAGACAGGCTGGTGAAATGGGCAGACACGTGGCAGATGAAATTTAACGCAGAAAAGTGCGAAGTGATACATTTTGGTAGGAAGAACGAGGAGAGGCAATATAAACTAAAGGGTACAATTCTAAAGTGGGTGCATGAACAGAGAGACCTGGGGGTATAGGTGCACAAATCATTGAAGGTGGCAGGGCAGGTTGAGAAAGTGGTTAAAAAAGCATATGGGATCCTGGGCTTCATAAATAGAGGCATAGAGTACAAAAGCAAGGAAGTTATGATGAACCTTTATAAAACACTGGTTTGGCCTCAACTGGAGTATTGTGTCCAATTCTGGGCACCGCACTTTAGGAAGGATGTGAAGGCCTTAGAGAGGGTGCAGAAAAGATTTACAACAATGGTTCCAGGGGTGAGGGACTTCAGTTACGTGGATAGACTGGAGAAGCTGGGGTTGTTCTCCTTAGAGCAGAGAAGGTTGAGAGGAGATTTGATAGAGGTGTTCAAAATCATAAGGGGTCTAGACAGAGTAGATAGAGAGAAACTGTTCCCATTGGCAGAAGGGTCGAGAACCAAAGGACACAGATTTAAGGTGATTGGCAGAAGAACCAAAGGCGACATGAGGAAAAACTTTTTTATGCAGCGAGTGGTTAAGATCTGGAATTCACTGCCTGAAAGGGTGGTGGAGGCAGATTCAGTTGTGGCTTTCAAAGGAAATTGGATAAGTACATGAATGGAAAAAAAATTCAGGGCTACGGGGAAAGTGTGGGGGAGCGGGACTAGCTGAAGTGCTCTTGCAGAGAGCCGGCACAGGCTCAACGGGCCGAATTACCTCCTTCTGTGATGTAACCATTCAGTGATTCTAAAAGGGGTCGGCCATTTAGGACTGAGATGAGGAGGAATTTCTTCACTCAGAGGTTTGTGAATCTTTGGAATTCTCTACCTCAGAGGGCTGTGGATGCTCAGTCGTTGAGTATATTCAAGGCTGAGATAGATAGATTTTTGAATATTAAGGGAATCAAGGGATATGGAGATCAGGCGGAAAAGTGGAGTTGAGGTAGAAGATCAGCCATGATCTTACTGAATGGCGGAGCAGGCTCGAAGAGCCGAATGGCCTACTCCTGCTCCTACTTCTTATGTTCTTAAGACGGAAGATGAACAGGCGGTTTATTTAGGTTTTATAACTTCACAGAGAGGACCCAGGGGGATAGTGGAGATGGATAGATTGGCAAACCACTCAAGCCAATCTAGAAAACTATGAAAAGATGATTAACAGTTTCAGAAAAGATGACCACCAGAGGTCCCCAATAAGACTGCAACATCTTGGGGAGGGATGGGGGGAGGGGGGTGTTTAAGTGTTTAAAAATAAACACTCCCTCCATTTTTTTAGTCTGCACCTCAGACCCCAGCAGATCCTCCGCTTGCTTGGGATCCAAGGACAGGCACAACCCTCCGACATTGGGGTCCGAGCTGACTTTCCATCAGGCACATGAGACAGGATGCTGGGAACTCCCTCCCTCTCACAACAACAACTTGCATTTATATAGCGCCTTTAACGTAGTAAAACGTCCCAAGGTGCTTCACAGGAGCGATTATCAAACAAAATTTGACACCGAGCCACGTAAGGAGATATTAGGACAGGTGACCAAAAGCTTGGTCAAAGAGGAAGGTTTCAAGGAGCATCTTAAAGGAGGAGGAGAGAGGTAGAGAGGTTTAGAGAGGGAATTCCAGAGCTTAGGGCCCAGGCAGCTGAAGGCATGGCCACCAATGGTGGAGCGATTAAAATTGGGGCAGAATTGAAGGAGCGCAGAGATCTCGAAAGGCAGCCAGACCTCGCAACCTGGCATTTAGTCAAACCGACCTGGTAGACCTGACGCCATCGTGATCTGTCGGTGGCTGCGTCTTACCAGTTGTCGGTGAGGTGGTGGGCAGCGAATTGTACCTCAGCACGAATCACGATCTACACAAGAGAAGGATTCAAGGAGAAAAGTGGAGGGAAAAATTGGAAAGAAATGGAAAATTGGTTTAATGTTGACGGTTAATGACATTGTCTAATTGCAGGTTGTTGTCAGAAGGAGAGCAAAAGAGGACAGACAGAGAATCCAGTTTGAAGTGATTGAGGTGATGTATTCCAAACAGTAACGTTGTTAGTGCTCCAACAGTGGTGCCATTAAGTTCGGCATAAGTTACAGTAGTGACTGACAGGTTGGGTATTTAAGGGAGGACTTATCTCCCTCCTTATCCCACCAATGGCTCTTGGTGCAAGATTGGCTCGGATACGATTTGTTCCTACCTTTGATATTTTTCCTATTTTATTGTATTTTAAAGAGGCTTGGGGGAGGGGGGAAACAGGTGAGTATTTGAGAACCACTTGCAATCTCAGATGGATGTCTTCTGTTGCTAAATCTGCCCTCAAGAAATCCTGACCATCACTTCTTTTCCTTTCAATACCTCCTAACTCCGTATAAAGCCCAGGTCCATCCAAATCTTGTACACTCTTCCCATATTTGGGGAGCCCCTTCTAACACCTTTTATCACACTTCTGGATAAGATATAAGGAAATCTTGTCGTCCTTCACTCACTTAGACTCCTCTCTCGCTGTCAGATCCTTTCTCATTCCTATTTTATCAATTCTGCTATGGCCATTGATCCTTGAACTTCTCTTGAACCACTGAAGCTGCAAATACTCCGACTCTACACATTCTTCCTCCTATATCTTCACTGTGTTAAAATCACCATCTCCTATTCTAGATCAGAGCAACAACTTTTATTTATATAGTGCCTTTAACGTAGTAAAAAGTCCCAAGATGCTTAACAGGAGTATTATAAGACAAAAAAATTTGACACCGAGCCACCTTTTTAGGAGAAATTAGGGCAGGAGACCAAAAGCTTGGTCAAAGAGGTAGGTTTTAAGGAGCGTCTTAAAGGAGGAAAGAGAGGTAGAGAAGTTTAGGCAGGGAATTCCAGAGCTTAGGGCCCAGGCAACAGAAGGCACAGCCACCAATGGTTGAGCGATTATAATCAGGGATCCTCAAGAGGGCAGAATTAGAGGAGCGCAGATATCTCGGGGGGGGGGGGGGGGGGGGGGTTGTGGGACTGGAGGAGATTACAGAGATAGGGAGGGGGCGAGGCCATGGAGGGATTTGAAAACAAGGGTGAGAATTTTAAACTCGAGGCGCTGCTTAACCGGGAGCCAATGTAGGTCAGCGAGCAATGGGATGATGGGTGAACAGGACTTGGTGCGAGTTAGGACACGGGCAGCCATGTTTTGGATGACCTCAAGTTTACGTGGGGTAGAATGTGGGAGGCCAGCCAGGAGTGCGTTGGAATAGTCAAGTCTAGAGGTAACAAAGGCATGGATGAGGGTTTCAGCAGCGGATGAGCTGAAGCAAGGGCGGAGACGGGTGATGCTACAGAGGTGGAAGTAGGTGGCCGTAGATGTGGCACAGCTATGTGGTTGGAAGCTCATTTCAGGGTCAAATATGACACCAAGGTTGCGAACAGTGTGGTTCAGCCTCAGACAGATGTTAGGGAGAGGGATGGAGTCGGTGGCTAGGGAACGGAGTTTGTGGCGAGGCCCGAAGACAATGGCTTCGGTCTTCCCAATATTTAATTGGAGAAAATTTCTGCTCATCCAGAACAGTATGTCGGACAAGCAGTCTGACAATTTAGAGACCGTGGAGGGGTCGAGAGAAGTGGTAGTGAGGTAGAGCTGGGTGTCGTCAGCGTACATGTGTAAACTGACGCTGTGTTTTCGGATGATGTCGCCAAGGGGCAACATGTAGGTGAGAAATAGGAGGGGGCCAAGGATAGATCCTTGGGGGACACCAGAGGTAACGATGCGGGAGTGGGAAGAGAAGCCGTTGCAGGTGATTCTTTGGCTACGATTAGATAGATAAGAATGGAACCAGGCGAGTGCAGTCCCACCCAGTTGGACAACGGTGGAGAGGCGTTAGAGAAGGATGGAGTGGTCAACCATGTCAAAGGCTGCAGATAAGTCAAGAAGGACGAGGAGGGATAGTTTACCTTTGTCACAGTCACAAAGGATGTTATTTGTGACTTTGATGAGAGCCGTTTCGATACTGTGGCAGGGGCCCCCCCTCAAAACAGTGGGGCTTGTTACCTTCCTCAATCTTCTCCCTCTTCCTACAATCTCCAGGCTTTATGATTTACCTCAGCTTCTCTTTACTACCTTTCTGTCTGGGTCTTGGCCCTTCACCTGGGTCTCCCGTTAAAACAATCCTGATATGTCCAAAGATGTGCGGGTTAGGTTGATTTGGCTATGATAAATTGACCCTTAGTGTTAGGGGGGATTAAATACGTGGGGTTACGGGGATAGGGTGGGATATGTGTCAGTGCAGGCTCGATGGGACGAAATGGCCTCTATCTGCACTGTGGGGATTCTGTGATTCTGTGATGTCCATTGATTAAAAAGCTTATTGTCCATGATCGGGTCAGGGAGCAGTTGGCCATGCAGCTTGTTGCCAGAAGGAAGCTGCTGACACCTGCTCTTTTTCTAATCGGACCTTGTCTTAATTTCTACAGATGAGAGTAAGTCACCATAACGGCGAGGAATGAGACCTCTGATAAAAAGAGAAGGCTGAGGGGTGACCTGATAGAGGTCTTTACAATTATGAAAGGGGTTTGATAGGGTAGACATAGAGATGTTCCAACTTACGGATGAGACCAGGACTAGGGGCCATAAATATAAGATAGTCACTAATAAATCCAATGGTGAATTCAGGAGAAACTTCTTTACCCAGAGAGTGGTTAGAATATGGAACTCGCTCTGCTATGTGGAGGCGAATAGCATGGATGCATTTAAGGGGAAGCTAGATAAACACACGAGGGAGAAAGGAATAGAAGGATATGTTAGTGGGGTGAGATGGAAAGGGGTGGGAGGAGGCTCGTGTGGAGCATAAACGCTGGCATGGACCAGTTGGGCCCGAATGGCCTGTTTCTGTGCTGGAAATACTATGTAAGCAATGAAAATAGTGATGTCGCACGTATTAGTTCAAGGACAATCAAAAGTTGCGGTGAGCAAATTACTGGCTGGTAATGAATGACTCTCCTTTCACCCCCGCTCCAATTTCTCATCTCGTCATCTGATGGCAATGACTCGTGTCCCCAGCACGGTGGAGAACCGCGAAGGACCGATGACCTCCACTACCTCGCCTGAAGGCCCTGTATTTGCACATGAGCCTTGGCGGTGAATATCGGCGGGCTATCTGATCACGAGGGACTTCATTGCTGAGCCCCACCCTGTCCACAGGATTGTGATCAGGAGCAGGAGCGCTGGCTGGTTTTCTGCTTCCGGAATCCAGGTGACACTGAGGCCAACTTTTGCGCTTCTACTGCAACCTGGCTGAGATGAGGTAACCTGGCACAGGTAGGGTTGTCAACTCTGATTGGACATAATCCTGGAGGTGTCATCACATGACCTCATGCTCCTAACCACCCCACCCCCACACTCCCACCACTGGTTGCCCAACATAGCTAGAGGACTGCGTGCAGTTCTGGTCACCACATTACAGGAAGGATGTGATTGCACTAGAGAGGGTACAGAGGAGATTTACGAGGATGTTGCCTGGACTGGAGAATTTTAGCTACGAGGAAAGATTGGATAAGCTGGGGTTGTTTTCTTTGGAACAGAGGAGGCTGAGGGGAGACCTAATTGAGGTGTATAAAATTATGAGGGGCCTAGATAGAGTGGATAGGAAGGACCTATTTTCCTTAGCAGAAGGGTTAATATCCAGGGGGCGTAGATTTAAAATAATTGGTAGAAGGATTAGAGGGGAGTTGAGGAGAACTTTTTTCACCCAGAGGGTGGTGGGGGTCTGGAACTCACTGCCTGAAAGGGTGGTAGAGGCAGAGACCCTCATCACATTTAACATAGAAACATAGAATCTAGGAGCAGGAGTAGGCCATTCGGCCCATCGAGCCTGCTCCACCATTCAATACGATCATGGCTGATCATCCAAATCCAATACCCTATCCCTGCTTTAATCCCCACAGTACACATCCCACCCTACCCCCGTAACCCCACGTATTTAATTCCCCCTAACATATCCCATCCTATCCCCATAACCCCACATATTTAATCCCCCCCTAACACTAAGGGTCAATTTATCATAGCCAAATCAACCTAACCCGCACATTTTTGGACTGTGGGAGGAAACCGGAGCACCCGGAGGAAACCCACGCAGACACGGGGAGAATGTGCAAACTCCACACAGACAGTCACCCGAGGTCAGATTCGAACCCGGGTCCCTGGCGCTGTGAGGCATCAGTGCTAACCACTCTGCCACCGTGTTGCCCCTTAAAAAGTACTTGGATATGCACTTGAAGTGCCGTAACCTACAGGGCTATGGACCAAGTGCTGGAAAGTGGGATTAGGCTGGATAGCTCTTTGTCTGCCGGCACGGAAAAGATGGGCCGTAAATTTCTATAGTTTCTTTAATTCTATGATTGGATTATTCTTGACTGTCAGTTAAACACCCTTTTTTCTTCATGTCCAATATTTTTATAGCTAATAAACAGAAGTGTTCAAAGATTTTTTTTTCCAACCACAATTTATTTCAATGCCCCCTGTGATTTTTCTCCTGGATTGCTCCCAGCAGTGTCCTGGAGATTAATCTTCAATTCCTGGAGGCTCCAGGGCAATTCTGGAGGGTTGGCAACCCTAGGCACAGACCAGGGGGTCAAACCTGGTACCTTCTGGGTCTGGATGGCCCTGCATCTCACTGGATAAACTGGCCGAACCATCAGGGGGGCCACTCTTATTATTCCTGTAACAGTTTTGTCCCTAATGGGGTTGTCTTTTTTATGTTTTACGCAGGGACAGGAAATGGAGGACCACCAGCTAGCTCAGAGGATGGGTTTAGCACATTAACTGTCGAGAAGATTGTTGCACTCTGGGCTCTTGGGAACTACGCCTTATATTTGTTGCACGCAAAGGATATTTTGCAGCCTTGAAAATGAGCCTCGTATTTATAGATTGTACCGCAGGAGGCTGTGAGCACACCCAACCGACGATCTGAAGACCGCAGTCATTCGACGCGGAAGAAAGCTATGCGGAATGTTGTGGACGGTCACCCTATAACCAGGGATTTGCGCCCATCGTACAGGCTGACACTCCAGTGAGCTGCTGTGCCAGATGCTTAACCGAGGCTCCGCCTGTGTGCTCCAGGTTGGCATTGGAGATTCCCACGGGCACTATTGGAAGAGCATGGCATTCTGTCCTGGGGGGGCCAACAATCCTTCCTCAACCAACACCACCGCCAACAGTGGGTGAATGGGGCGTTCACCCCTGCTGTTTGTGGGACACTCTCGCCAGTTCCTGCTCTCCAAACTTTTTCTGGGGGTGAAATTCAACTTTGGCCATTCCACACAAAGGGTCAGCAGCGGAGGGGCGGGCCGCCCCACCCAGTCTGTGGAACGGAACTTTGGGGGGGGTATAACGAGCGACCGATCCTCGAGCGCCCGGATTGCGCCTCTGCTGAAGATGAATTTCACCCCCCCACTGTGTGAAGTCCACCAAGGGCCGTGAATTTCCTCAGAGCCGCTCCCGCTCCTCCGACATAACGTCGCTGGGCTTGCGACGGAGATCCTGCGCAAACGGCGATTCCTCGGCAGAGCGGGAGCGGCCGCGAGGAAGTTCCCGGCCGAGATGCTTCAATATGATCTACGTCGCGTTTTACTTTAAAGAAATGATTTAACCACACTGTAATAGTATTATGTAATAAACGTAGACGTCCAGCTTGTGAAATAAAGACACTTGTACCATATAAAGGTCGAAAGTACAGTCACAGTACCTCAAGCACGCAGACTTGCAGAGTTTAACAGCAACCCATTAAAGGCAAATGGGCTGTGAAATCGGCACCTGTCTGTTACGAGATGGTAATGAGGCCATTTAAATACAGCTTTAACATTAAAATGACACTGTATCTGCTCATGGAATGCACCCCTTGGACACGGGAGACAGCAGGCAAGGCCAGTCCAACACTCGGCACATAAGAACAGAAGAAATAGGAGCAGGAGTAGGCCAATTGGCCCCTCGAGCCTGCTGCGCCATTCAATAAGATCATGGCTGATCTGATCCTAACCGCCAATCTACTATCACAGAACCATCTCCTGAACCTAACAGAATTGGACACACGAAATAGGAGCAGGATCAGGCTACACGGCCCCTGGGCCCGCTTCGCTACCCACAGGGCCATGACCAATCCGAACCTAGACTCATGTCCAAATTCCTGCCCGCTCCCCGTAACCCTTAATTCCCTTTACTTCTAGGAAACTGTCTATTTCTGTTTTAAATTTATGTAATGATGTAGCTTCTACAGCACGAAACAACCTGTTTTATTTTATGCTGCAGCTTAATCCCAGTATCCTCATTGATAAGGACTACACTGAAATCCACTGCGCAGTTTTAAAATAACATTTCCCGGTTCAATGCCGTTCTTCTCTCTGACAAGATTCAGCTGACGCTTCATGAAAGACAAAAGTAATAATTCACGTTATCGCTGTACAGTTGTCCTAAGATTTAAAGGGCAGGGTATAAGAAATATACTAAGGGTCTTCTCCAGGGCATTGTACTGGTCAATGACCTCCAACCACCCGATCCCTGGACCAGTTACAAATGTCTGTGTCGGAGCCACTGTCTTTCGGATGAGACATTGAACCGAGGCCCCGTCGGCTCTCTTGGGTGGACGTAATCGATCCCGTAGCACTATTTCGAGGAAGAGCAGGGGAGTTCTCGCTGGTGTCCTGGGGCCAATAGTTAACCTTCAACCAACATCACTAAAAACAGATGACCTGGTCATTATCACATTGCTGTTTGTGGGAGCTTGCTGTGCACAAATTGACAGCCACGTTTACTACGTTACAACAAGTGACTTCACTTCAAAAATACTTCATTGGCTGTAAAGCGCTTTGGGACGTCCTGTGGTCGTGAAAGGCGCTATAGAAATGCAAGTTCTTTGTTTCTTTACAGGTTCTTGGCACCATGATGTAGTGTTTAGAGGCTGTCAGGAAGGACGGTAACCTGACCCCAGTTACCACTGCTCATACTTTCTTGTCGTCTTAAATGCACTGAACTCCTTGGGGAGGCCAAGGACTGTTAAAAGGTAACAGCTGCCTCATTGCCATTTTGCCCCTTTGGTCTCTGTAAAGCTGACAAAAGCAGAACCAATTCAATGGTTCAGCCAACGAGCAGTCCAATATGGCGTAGCATGGACGGGCGGGGCGGGGCGGGCATCTGTTCACTGGACAGACATTCTCCATGGGAAAGGTTTACCGTCCATACTTGTCAGACAGGAGGCTCTCTGGCACCCCCTGCTGAACACATACAGATTAGCATCATGGACTGCAGCGGTTCAAGAAGGCGGCTCACCACCACCTTCTCAAGGGCAACTAGGGATGGGCAATAAATGCTGGCCGTGCCAGCGACGCCCAGATCCCATAAGCGAATAAAAAAAAATAAAGACCTCAATCCAGGCTGTGCTCTCAGTTGAGGTATAGTATGTGACACGGGGAGCCCTTTGACAGGACAATCTGTTAAAATACAATCAGTGGGGAGGGAAACTAATAACAAGATATCACCTGGAGTAGTGCAATGGAGGTGCCCCTGTATGGGAGATCTCCTCCAGCCCCACCCAGACTCTCCATTCCTCTGCTTGCGCACCATCTCCCTTCGCCCCACCTTCAGCCAGCTACCCCGGAAATCCCCCCTAAACCCCTGCGTCTCTCCACCTCCCTCCTTAAATCTCGCCCTCGTAATCTCTCCTCACGCCCTGGAACCTTTTTTTCTGCGTTAAAAGCGCTGTATAAAAGCAGGCTGTGGCTGTTGTGTGGGTTAACACCATTATACCGGCAAAATTTTAGCGTTGTGAAAATGCCGTCAAAGATTAACAGAGATTCCCATTAACGCCAGCCTTTGGTAATTAGCACCGCCCGTTTGCAACCCTCGTGTTAAAAGCAGCTAAATTAACACACCAAAATTAACATTCATAGAGGATGCAACACAGGAACTGAATGGCTTCAGTTTAAAAATGAGAGATTTTGCCGTTAATGATTTAACAAAAGAAGGCCGTCAGAATTTATGAGCAAGTTTAGTGCGTTATTCGAGCAAATCGTACTGTGCTTTACCTGGGTTGTAAATTTACTCGATTTTTATGAAGCAATGACGCCATGAAGTGGCTTCAACCAGACAGATAGCTTGTTTGAAAAATCACTATTTTGCAATGCTTATTTCAAAGAATAATACAGCACAGAGAGGAAAGCGAACAGGAATGATGGCTTTTACTGGGAAACTAGTATTTGTTGACTTAACATTATTACAGTTACCGTAAACACTTGACAGTTCCGTTCATTTTATATCATTCTTGTCCTGGGTTCGGAAGTTGTAGGTCCAAGCCTCGCTGCGTGACTAGTATAGGCTGACGCTCCCATGCACAATTGAGGGAGTGCTGCACTGTCAGAGGTGCCGTCCCTTAGATTCATAGAACCATCGAGGTTTACTGCACGGTAGGCGGCCAATTCTCCCATCGTATCTGTGCCGGCTGTGCTAGATTACTCCAGATTACACTGCCTGCTCTGGTGGATGTTAAAGATCTCATGGCACTAGTCGATGACGAACAGGGAAGGGCTCCCAGGATCTTGGCCAACACTACTGCCTCGTCCAGCACTAATACCTCAACCTTTCACCCAAACAACAGATGAACTGATCATTCATTTCGCTGCTATTTGTGGGAATTTGCTGTGTGCAAAATGCCCATGAGATTTGCCTACAAGAGACAGTGCACTTAAAAGTAATTCATTGCGTTTAAAGCACATTGGGATGTTTCTGACATGTGATAAGGCCTTATATAAATGCGAGTCTTGTATTTTTGTTCTGTTGCGGTTATCATAGAATGGCATAGCACAGAGGAGGCCATTTGGCCCATCGTGCCTATTTTTTATTCGTTCATGGGATCTGGGTGTCGCCAGCAAGGCCAGCATTTATTGCCCATCCCTAATTGCCCTCGAGAAGGTAGTGGTGAACCGCCTTCTTGAACTGCTGCAGTCCATGTGGTGAAGGTACTCCCACAGTGGTTAGGGAGTGCCAGGATTTTGACCCAGCGACGATGAAGAAACGGCGACACACTTCTAAGTCAGGATGGTGTGTGACTTGGAGGGGAACTTGGAGCTGGTGGTGTTCCCATGCACCTGCTGCCCTTGTCCTTCTAGGTGGAAGAGGTCGCGGGTTTGGGAGGTGCAGCCGAAGAAGCCTTGGCGAGTTGCTGCAGTGCATCTTGTAGATGGTACACACTGCAGCCACGTTTCGCCGGTGGTGGAGGGAGTGAATGTTTAAGGTGGTGGATGGGGTGCCAATCAAGCGGGCTGCTTTGTCTTGGATGGTGCCAAGCTTCTTGAGTGTTGTTGGAGCTGCACTCATCCAGGCAAGTGGAGAGTATTCCATCACACTCCTGACTTGTGCCTTGTAGATGGTGGAAAGGCTTTGGGGAGTCAGGAGGTGAGACATTCGCCGCAGAATACCCAGCCTCTGACCTGCTCTTGTTGCCACATTATTTATGTGGCTGGTCCAGTTAAGTTTCTGGTCAATGGTGACCCCCAGGATATTGATGGTGGGAGATTCGGCAATGGTAATGCTGTTGAATGTCAAGGGGCGGTGGTTAGACGCTTGCTTGTTGGAGACAGTCATTGCCTGGTGCAAATGTTACCTGGCACTTATCAGCCCAAGCCTGAATGTCGTCCGGGTGTTGCTGCATGCGGACATGGACTGCTTCATTATCTGAGGAGTTGCGAATGGCACTGAACTCTGTGCAGTCATCAGCGAACATTCCCACTTCTGACCTTATGATGGATGGAAGGTCATTGATGAAGCAGCTGAAGATGGTTGGGCCTAGGACACTGCCCTGAGGATTTCCTGCAGCGATGTCCTGGGGCTGTGATGATTGACCTCCAATCACCACAACCATCTTCCTTTGTTCTAGGTATGACTCCAGCCAGTGGAGAGTTCTCCCCCTGATTCCCATTGACTTCAATTTTACTAGGGCTCCTTGATGCCACACTCAGCCAAATGCTGCCTTGATGTCAAGGGCAGTCACTCTCACCTCACCTCTGGAATTCAGCTCTTTTGTCCATATTTGAACCAAGGCTGTAATGAGGTCTGGAGCCGAGTGGTCCTGGCGGAACCCAAACTGGGCATCAGTGAGCAGGTTATTGGTGAGTAAGTGCTGCTTCATAGCACTATCGACGACACCTTCCATCACTTTGCTGATGATTGCGAGTAGACTGATGGGGTGGTAATTGGCCGGATTGGATTTGTCCTGCTTTTTGTGGACAGGACATACCTGGGCAGTTTTCCACAATGTTATAGCTGTACTGGAACAGCTTGGCTAGATGCGCAGCTAGTTCTGGAGCACAAGCCTTCAGCACGACAGCCAGGATGTTGTTGGGGCCCATAGCCTTTGCTGTATCCAGTGTGCTCAGCCATTTCTTGATATCACGTGGAGTGAATTGAATTGGCTGAAGACTGGCTTCTGTGGTGGTGGGGACCTCAGGAGGAGGCCAATATAGATCATCCATTCAACACTTCTGGCTGAAGATGATTGCAAATGCTTCAGCTTTGTCTTTTGCACTCACGTGCTGGGCTCCACCATCATTGAGGATAGGGATATTCATGGAGCCTCCTCCTCCAGTTAGTTGTTTAATGCTCCACCACCATTCACGACTGGATGTGGCAAGACTGCAGAGCTTTGATCTGATCCGTTGATTGTGGGATCGCTTAGTTCTGTCTATAGCATGCTGCTTCCGCTTTTTAGCATGCATGTAATCCTGTGTTGCAGCTTCCCCAGGTTGGTACCGCATTTTTAGGTGCGTCTGGTGCTATTCTTGGCATGCTCTTCTACACTCCTTATTGGCCCCCCTGGCTTGATGGTAATGGTAGAGTGAGGGATATGCCGGGCCATGAGGTTACAGATTGTGGTGGAATACAATTCTGCTGCTGCTGATGGCCCACAGCACCTCATGGATGCCCAGTTTTGAGCTGCTAGATCTGTTCTGAATCTATCCCATTTAGCACGGTGGTAGTGCCACGTAACACAATGGAGGGTGTCCTCAGTGTGAAGACAGGACTTTGTCTCCACAATGACTGTGCAGTAGTCACTGCTACCAATGCTGTCATGGACAGATGCATCTGCGACAGGTAGACTGGGGAGGACAAGTAGGTTTTTCCCTCGTGTTGGTTCTCTCACCACCTGTCGCAGGCCCAGACTGGCAGCTTTGTCCTTTAGGACTTGGCCAGCTCGGTCAGTAGTGGTGTTACCGAGCCACTCTTGGTGATGGACATTGAAGTCCCCCACCCAGAGTACATTCTGCGCCCTTGCTACTCTCAGTGCTTCTTCCAAGTGGTGATCAACATGGAGGATTACTGATTAATCAGCTGAGGGAGGGCAGTAGGTGGTAATCAGCAGGTTTCCTTGCCTATGCTTGACCTGAAGCCATGAGACTTCATGGGGTCCGGAGTCAACATTGAGGACTCCCAGGGTCACTCCCTCCCGACTGTATACCACTGTGCTGCCACCCCTGGTGGGTCTGTCCTGCCGGTGGGACAGGACATACCCAGGGATGGTGATGGAGGAGTCTGGGACATTGGCTTAAAAGGTATGATTCTGTGAGTGTGACTATGTCAGGTTCTTTGAAAGAGCGATCCAATTCACCCAACTCCCCTGCTCTTTCCCCATAGCCCTGACAATTTTTCCTTTTCAAGTATTTATCCAATTCCCTTTTGAAAGTTACTATTGAATCTGCTTCCACCACCCTTTCAGGCAGCGCGTTCTGATCACAACAACTCGCCGCGTAAAAACAATTTCTCCTCATTTCCCCTCTGGTTCTTTTGCCAATTATCTTAAATCTGTGTCCTCTGGTTACTGACCCTCCTGCCAGTGGAAATAGCTTCTCCTTTATTTACTCTATGAACACCTCTATCAAATCTCTCCTTAACCTTCTCTGCTCTAAGGAGAACAACCCCAGCTTCTCCAGTCTCTCCTCATAACTAAAGTCCCTCATCCCGGATATCAATCCAGTAAATCTCGTGTGCACCCTCTCGAAGACCCTTAAATTATGCTCTGTATATCCAAGTCCAGGTCATTAATATATATCAAAAAGAGCAGTGATCCTAATACCAACCTCTGGGGAACACCACTGTATATTTCCCTCCACTACTCTTTCTGTCTCTTAGCCAATTTCGTATCCACGCTGCCACTGTCCCTTTAATCCCATGGGCTTCAATTTTGCTAACAAGCCCATTACGTGGTGCTTTATCAAACACCTTTTGAAAGTCCATATACACAACATCAACCCTGTTATTTCATCAAAGAACTCAATCAAGTTAGTTAAACATAAAATTTGCTTTTAACGAATCCATGCTGGCTGTCATTTATTAACCCATATTTTTCCAAGTTACAATCAATGTTCCCCCTAATTTTTTTTTTCCGGGTGCGCAGTCCCTTTAATGGGCTGCGTGAAATCTCCCATTGAGAAGCCGGCGAGCAGCCTGCGCGGGATGCCCAGACAGATGCGCGGCCATGCAGCTTAGCGGGAATGTTGGTTACAATTAATTTAGTCTCAGATTATTGTCTCTCAAAGTTTCCCCACCACAGATGTTAGGCTGACTGGCCTGCAGTTGCCGGGTTTATCCCTCTCCCCTTTTTTGAACAGGAGAGTCTGGAGTGGAGAGAAGACGTTGAGAGATATGGTGTGCAGATGGTTGAAATCAATTTAAAAAGGGACAGGGGATTGTTGGTCCTAGTGACCTTTTCCAGTAATGCACAGCCTTCTCGATGGTGGAGCACCCATTAAATGGCATAGACTTTGTTATCGAGTCTTTATTACAGCAATAACCGACGGGGAGACCCAACGCTTAAGTTTTGCCGATATGTCTCAGACAAGATTTTTTCTCCAAATTTTATATTCTGACTGGCCTGGGTGACATTAGCACAGCAGAATAATGAGACCGTGTCATCAAGCACTCCCTAGGCCGGCTGTAGGGTAAAGCTCCCTCGACTCTACCCTCGCTATGTACCTCCACCTTAAAATCAGAGGAGTGTCCCCTCCTCGTTTCCCACATTACAACAGTGACTCCACTTCAAAAGTACTTCACTGGCTGTAAAGCGCTTTGAGACGTCCGGTGGTCGTGAAAGGTGCTATATGAATGCAAGTCTTTCTTTTTCTTTTTCTCCCACACCCGGCTGGAGTTTCCAGCCATTTAAAGGCAGTTTCTGTTGTGGGCCTGCGCATGGTGGAAGCTGGGCAGAGGCATCCTTAGCAACATTGCACAGGTATCACTCACAGCTAACAGAGAAAGGAGACGCTCATAGCACCATCCAATCGGGGCTGGATTCACACCCAGGGTTCAGAGGTGAAAGGACAAGTTACCCCCAAGAGAAAGGGATTTGAAGAGTCTCCCACTTTACATAACGACAAGTCGAGCAGCCCAAATAGACCACCATCTTTTCAAAGCGTCAGCATTGTAGAAGCCAACAGGAACCAACGTAGGTCATTTCAAAACACGTAGGGGTAATACTTTATTCATTAAGATGTGACTTACAGGGAATAAGGTCTCCAAGGTGGACGACACACAAGCTGCGCAAACAAACATTACGTATCAAAATCCCCGGCCTCAAACTCCCACACACACCTGGACAGGCTCGGAGAATTTCTCTAGCAGAAGGAAGGTTTATGCAAGGAATCCTGCCAAGAGTTAAAGGTACAGTCCTTCGGGTGTGCCCTCCTGTTTCTTGTACAGGACGTTTTCTTTCGACTTCTTGAAGTCTTCGTTGGTGACCTTCATCCTTCGCTCACGCAGGGCCATCAACCCAGCTTCTGTACAGATAGCCTGCAACAGGGATACCAGGACACATAGGATTACATAGGATATATGGCACAGAAACAGTCCATTCGGCCCAACCAGTTCATGCCGGCGTTTATGCTCCACTCGAGCCTCCTCCCATCTTTCCTCATCTAAATCTATCAGCATAACCCTCTATTCCCTTCTCCCTCATATGTTTGTCTAGCCTCCCCTTAAATGCATCTATACTATTCACTTCAACCACTCCCTGTGGTAGCGAGTTCCACATTCTCCCCACTCTCTGGGTAAAGAAGTTTCTCCTGAATTCCCTATTGGATTTCTTGGTGACTATCTTATATTGATGGCCTCTAGTTTTGCTCTTCCCCACAAGTAGAAACATTCTCTCTGTATCCACTCCATCAAAACCGTTAATAATTTTAAAGACCTCTATCAGGTCACCCCTCAGCCTTCTCTTTTCAAGAGAAAAGGAGCCCCAGCCTGTTCATCCTTTCCTGATAGGTATAACCTTGTATTCAATCTCAATGTTCCAGTGTTAAATCTGTCACTATATAAGCCCCAGTACAGTTAACTCATAACAGAGGGCACTTCTTGAGGAATTTCTAATGGCAGTTAGCAGCCAAACAAGATATATTTAGACAAAGAACTTGCATATCTAGAAATCCTCATCAGGTCTCTCGGAATCATCACAAAGCGCTTCACAAACAATGAATGCCTGTGAAGTGCAGTGACTTGCTACATAGGCAAATGCAGCAGCCATTTTGCACACAGCAAGATCCCACAAACAGCAATAAGATGCATGACCAGTTAATGTGCTTTTGGTGGCGTTGGTTGAGGAAGGAATGTTGTCCAGGAGAATTGGAAGTTCTCTCGACATTCTTCGAATAGTGGCATGGGATTTTTAACATCCACTCAAACAGGCAGACAGAGCCTCGGGTTAACACCTCATCCGATATGGCACCTCCGGCAGTGCAGCACTCCTTAGTGCCAACCTAGATTAGGTGTTCAAGTTTTGGAAGTGAACCTTCTGATTCAGGGGCAAGGGTGCTACCGACTGAGCCAAACTGAGACCGTAGGATGTAAACCAGCCAGGGTTCCCAGTCCCGATGCTATCCAGTGACCTCTGCTGGGAAGGGATTGAGAGAGGATGGGTTTTGGGCTCGGCTACAATATTCTCCACAGTTAAACAGCCTGCTGATGCTCACTGGCCAGGCTCACACTTGGGAGAAGTACTGGAGGTTGGTCAGCTCCCGTGGAACCGTGCATAGCAAGAGTGACAGACACCGGCGCATAACCGGAAGAAATAGGAGCAGGAGTCGGCCTCTCGAGCCTGCTCCGCCATTCAATAAGATTTTGGCTGATCTTCGACCTCAAATCCACTTTCCCACCCAATCCCCATATCCCTTGATTCCCTTAGTACCTAAAAATCTATCGATCTCAGCCTTGAATATACTCGTGATGTGGAGATGCCGGTGTTGGACTGGGGTGGACTATAAGCTGTTGGACTATAACCTGGTGTTGTGCGACTTCTCACATTTGAATATACTCAATGATTCAGCATCCACAGCCGTCTGGGGTGGAGATTTCCAAAGATTCACACCCTCTGAGTGAAGAAATTTCTCATCTCAGTCCCTTTATCCTGAGACTATGACCCCTAGTTCTCGACTCTCCAGCCAGGGGAAACAGCCTCTCAGCATCTACCCTGTCAAGCCCACTAAGAATTTTATACATTTCAATGAGATCACCTCTCATTCTTCTAAACTCCAGAGAGTATAGGCCCATTCTACTCAATCTCTCCTCATAGGACAAACTCTCATCCCAGGAATCAATCTAGCATGAGAGGGGAGGAGAAACACAAAAGGGCAGAAGGAAAATAGGCCACTCACCTTAATATCTGCCCCGGACAGATCATCTTTAGCCAGGATCAGTTCATCCAAGCTCACGTCTTGTGCTACTGTCATTCTGCTCGTGTGGATCTGGAAGATACGTCGCTTGGTCTTTTCATCCGGGAGAGGAAATTCAATCTTACGATCAATCCTCCCTGGAATGACAGAAAATCAAAAAAATAAGACTTGCGTTTATACAGCATCTTATCACAGTGTCAAATGTCTCACAGTGTCAAATGTCTCAAAGTGCTGAGTCAGCTGTGGCTCAGTGGGTAACTCTCTCGCCTCCGAGTCAGAAGGTCGTGGGTTCAAGTCCCACTCCAGAGACTCGAGGGCAAAAATCTAGGCTGACACTCCAGTGCAGTGCTGAGGGAGTATCGTTTTTGTCGGAGTTGCTGTTTCTCGGATGAGACATTAAACCGAGGCCCCCTCTGCCCTCTCAGGTGGATGTAAAAGATCCCATGGCACTATTTTGAAGAGGAGCAGAGGAGTTATCCCCAGTGTCCTGGGGCCAATATTTATCCCTCAACCAACATCACAAACAGATTATCTGGTCATTATCACATTAGAAACATAGAAACATAGAATCTAGGAGCAGGAGTAGGCCATTCGGCCCGTCGAGCCTGCTCCGCCATTCAATACGATCATGGCTGATCATCCAAATCCAGTACCCTGTCCCTGCTTTAATCCCCACAGTACACATATCCCACCCTACCCCCGTAACCCCACGTATTTAATTCCCCCTAACATATCCCATCCTATCCCCATAACCCCACATATTTAATCCCCCCTAACACTAAGGGTCAATTTATCATAGCCAAATCAACCTAACCCACACATTTTTGGACTGTGGGAGGAAACCGGAGCACCCGGAGGAAACCCACGCAGACACGGGGAGAATGTGCAAACTCCACACAGACAGATTGCGGTTTGTGGGAGCTTGCTGTGTGCAAATTGGCTGCCGCGTTTCCTACATTACAACAGTGACTACATTTCAAAAGTACTTCATTGGCTGTAAAGCGCTTTGGGACGTCCCGAGGCCACGAAAGGCGCTGTAGAAATGCAAGTCTTGCTTTTCTTTTCTCCATGCATTGAATTAATTTTGGTGTGCCGTGATTGCTATGTAGGCGAATGCAGCCGACGTTCAGTGGCAGAACATCCCAATGACCAGCTAATGCGTTTGTTTGTCGATGGCAATGGTTGAGGGGAAAACACTGCTCAGGCCAACGGGAGTACTCTGGGCTCTACTCTGAATAGTGCCGTGATCAGCTGACCGGCAGATTGGTTCAAATGTCGGTCTGAAAGACAGCACCTCTGACAATGCAGCAGTCCCTCAGTATTGCAGTCAACGTGTTAAAACCCTGGTACAGGATCCAAAGCGCCTGTGTAACCGTGGCTGGTGCGACACTTTACTAACAGTAAATATTTACCAGTTAGCACAGAGTAATGCGCTTGCGTGTAAACACGCTCTGATGTCCCCTCAGAGTGGGGCGCAGTCAGCAGTATAACTCGTCAGGGCTGGCTCACACTGCTCCACGTGTGGTTCAATGAGCAGCATTTGGATAAGTAACCAGGTATTTGCTCTGACAGTTAGGTTTTTGATCCAGTCCCTGGCCTATGCGCCATAAAATCAGAAAACATTGGAAATAAACTCAAGGCCCATGAGGTCCTGAAAGAAACAAAGGACACGTTACCGAGGAATCTCCCAAGATGTTAACCTGCCCCTACACTTGCTTAAAAATCTGTTACATCTCTAACTTTTTCCAGTTCTGACGAAGGGTCATCGACCTGAAACGTTAACCCGGTTTCTCTCTCCACGGATGCTGCCTGACCTGCTGAGTGTTTCCAGCATTTTCTGTTGTTATTTCAGATTTCCAGCATCCGCAGTATTTTGCTATTGTGTTATGTTAACCTGCGTTGTCTTTTCTGCCGCGGATTTCTCACATTTTCCATCTCAGATTTTCAGCTCTTGGGAGTTTAAAAAAAAATATTATTCCATATCTAGTTGCATATTTTTTTTTAAAAATGCAGCAGCTGCTCCCTTACCTTCAGTTGCACCGTCTAACCGATTAAAGAGCAAATTCTACGCACTGACCACCTGTAAACTCACCTGGCCTGATGAGAGCTGGGTCGAGTGTTTCTATTCTGTTTGTAGCCATGATAACTTTCACATCTCCCCGAGAGTCAAATCCATCCAGCTGGTTCAAAAGCTCCAACATTGTACGCTGGATTTCCCGTTCACCGCCGGAATTGGAATCATACCTGAGAACGAAAGGCGATTCAACGATCAGAACGGCCGTAGACTGGCAGCAAGCACAGCACCCGCAGCAGGTACAGGGGATCCTCACCAACCTTCAGCAGGCTGAGAGGCCAATACGAGAAGCCGCTCAAAAGCACCATCTCCAATGGAATTGTAGCACTGAGCCATTCGGACCAGGAAGGTCCTAGGTTCAAGACTCAATCTGTGCTCAAGAACTGACCAACACAGAAAGCACCAAGGATGTGACATGACGTGGTGAGTGTAGCGTGCTCGGGAGGAACAGCTGACTCTGGACCTGTGGTTCCCAAAGCTCTCCACCACTGGGGGTTTTCCTTGCCTCATGTCTGGGTCTGTTGTAGACCGATTGATAGAGATTGAAGGGCTAGACAGACTGGATGCAGGGAGGATGTTTCCCCTGGCTGGGGGGTCTAGAACGAGGGGTCACAGTCTCAGGATATTTAGGACTGAGATGAGGAGAAACTTCTTCACTCAGAGGGTGGTGAACCTGTGGAATTCTCTACCACAGAAGGCTGTGGAGGCCAAGTCACTGAATATATTTAAGGAGATAGATAGATTTCTAGACACAAAAGGCGTCAAGGGGTGCGGGGAGAGTGGGAATATGGTCTTGAGATAGAGGATCAGCCATGATCATATTGAATGGCGGAGCAGGCTCGAAGGGCCGAATGGCCGACTCCTGCTCCTATTTTTCTATGTTCTATGATTAGTCAACAGCTCCATTATCGTTGTATCGTGGGACTACAGGATGGTAGAAGGCGGACTAGATGGAGCTTGGTCTTTTTTCATTTAGCAATTGCGATGTTCCTGTGATCACGAGTTGCCTGTAACCAGTGATTAATGAGTTCTCTCTCCGCCATGCAGCTCCACCCAGCTTCCCACTGATCACAGCCTGCTGCCAAGGTGTACAATTGTTCACCTGTGCACAGCTATCCATGTATGTCTATGTGGACAGCCTTGGCTCGGTGGGTCGCTCCCTCTCCTCGGAGTCAGAAGATCGCGGTTTCAAGCCACACTCCAGAGACTTGAGCACAAACTCTAGGCTGACTCTCCCAGTTCGGTACTGAGGGAGAGCGGCACATCTTTCGGATGAGATAAGATGTTAAACTGAGACACCGTTCGGCCTCTCAGGTGGACATAAAAGATCCCATGGCGCTATTTCAAAGAAGAGCAGGGGAGTTCTCCCTGGTGTCATGGCCAATATTTATCCCTCAATCAACATCATTAAAACAGATAATCTGGTCATTATCACATTGCTGTTTGTGGGAGCTTGCTGTGCTCAAATTGGTTGCCGCGTTTCCTACATTACAACAGTGACTACACTTCAAAAGTACTTCATTGGCTGTAAAGCGTATTGGGACGTCCGGAGGACGTGAAAGGTGCTATAGAAATGCAAGTCTGTCTTTCTTTCTATTAATATCCACCATGACTTGAATATATAAACTGTACCAAACTCAAGAAAAACCCTTTAACCCATACGCAATACTGTCTAACCGCGCTCAAAGACGCCTCCGGGTCCAGCTTACCTTTTCGTGCCGATGGCATCGATTTCATCAATGAACACGATGGAGGGAGCGTGCTCTTCCGCAACCCGAAACAGCTCGCGAACAAGTTTTGGCCCGTCTCCCAGGTACTTCTGGATGAGCTCCGAGCCAACCACTCGCAGGAACGTAGCCGAGGTTTGGTTTGCGACTGCTTTAGCCAATAGAGTCTTACCTGCACGTCAATAAATAAAGGGCACGTCAACAGGTTGGGCCATATATAGAATTTGCCGCAGCCATTCAGCAGTGGCAGTTTTAAATCCACACGATTGCATGGAGATTAAAGTGACGACGTCAGAAACATTTAACACGCTGAAGGCATTCATTTTACTTCCCTATGTAGACATGAGATGCAAGTGATCCCAAGACTGTTATTGAGTAGAGAGGCAAGTTCTCCCACCCACTTGTAGAAGCACACTCATAATTCACAAAGGAGAGCGCTTTGGGCAGTTTTGAGGATTATTAAACATGAATCCAAGATTTACTGTTTAATTATTTAAAGAAACAACCCCCTTATACTCCCCTGATGTCTCAGTTATCAAGGGCAGTGTGCAAGGGAACCACGCGGGAGAGGGTGCCAGATTCGATTCCTGCTCTGTGCTAAAGGAGCTGATCTCAGCGCAATAGGAGCAGTGGTGGGAGCTCTTTTTAAAAATTAATTCCTGGATGTGGGCGTCACTGCCAAGGCCAGCATTTATTGCCCATCCCTAATTGCCCTTGAGAAGGTGGTGGTGAGCCGCCTTCTTGAACCGCTGCAGTCCGTGTGGTGAAGGTACTCCCACAGTGCTGTTAGAGAGGGAGTTCCAGGATTTTCACCCAGCGACGATGAAGGATCGGCGATATACTTCTAAGTCAGGATGGTGTGTGACTTGGAGGGGAACTTGGAGGTGGTGGTGTTCCCATGCGCCTGCTGCCCTTGTCCTTCTAGGTGGTAGAGGTCGCGGGTTTGGGAGGTGCTGCCGAAGAAGCCTTGGCGAGTTGCTACAGTGCAGCTTGTAGACGGTACACACTGCAGCCATGGTACGCCGGTGGTGGAGGGAGTGAATGTTTAAGTTGCTGGATGGGGTGCCAATCAAGCGGGCTGCTTTGTTCTGCAATTGTCATCGGTATCGCTGGGCTGGTGAGGGAGAAACAGCCAGTGTTCCTGCTCCTGGCAAGTGCATACTCACTGTGTGGGCTCACACATGAAGTATGGCCACTTGGGTAAGCTACTGGAGGCATCTGGTGCCCTTTGAACTGCATGTCGGAACATAGAAGTGTACTGGAGAAGGCCATTCCGATCTCTCTGGCAACCGCAGTGTCCAAAATACGCCATACTCCTCTGAGTGTTTTCTCCCATTTCTTATTTACTCTCTAGAATTGGCTTATACAAATCAGCCACCACTGTTCATAGAATGATACAGTGCAGGAGGCCATTTGGCCCATCGTGCCTGTGCCGGCTCTTTGAAAGAGCTATCCAAATAATCCCACTCCCCTGCCCTTTCCCATAGCCCTGCAAATCTTTTCCCTTCAAGTATTTATCCAATTCCCTTGGTAGTCCATCCCATACATTCAGCACCCTCTGCATAAAGTAGTCAACTCTAAACTGTCCTTTCACCACCCCACCCCATGTTTGACGCTATGCCCTGATGTTGTAGAATGTGTACAAAGTTCATCTTGTCTATACCCTTCAGGAGCGTGAATGTTTCGACAAGATCACCTCCGAGCCTTCTCCGCTGTAAACAGTCCCAGCTTCTATAGCCTCTCCTCATTACATAGGCGCCTAATCCCTGTACTGCAGCCTCAACAATGCCTGGATTACATAAGGACTAGAAGTGTACACAGTACTCCAGCTGAGGCCTGGATGATCGCTCTGTACTTCAGCAAGAGACTGGCAAATTAGAGAAAAAAAAATCTCCAGGATTGCACAAAATGAATCTGCAATATTGGTACAATTAGAATCATAGAATGGTTGCCGCACAGAAGGCGGCCATTAAACTTTGGAACGAGTGAGATTCACTAAACCCTAGCTCACTTGTACGAACATACGAAAAATGTTGGACAGGAAAGGATCTACTGGTCCATCCCATACAGTTGGGATGTCTTGTGCATCATAACACACACACTCCCCACCCCACCCGGAACCATGTAATCTCCTGGGAGAGGCAACAAAAAAGATAAAAACGCAGGCCAATCAGGGGATAAAAAATAATCAGGAAATTCCTTAGGTGATCGAACCAATGTCTAGTGGGCTGTATCCCCAGCGCCTCGCCAATTTTCTTCGACGTGGAGACATCACTTTGCGGGTGTGCATTGCACCGACATGTACGTCCGCGCAGTAGAGTGTCGACTGGTTATTCCCCTCCTCGTGAGAGTCTACTGGTCCCTAGGGAAAGGACACAATCACTGGTCCCTAGGGAAAGGACACAATCACTGGTCCCTAGGGAAAGGACACAATCTAAGTGGACAAGGTGATACCAGTGCACGGGTAATGTACCCACTCCAGGTGCTGGCACAGCACTGCTCTGGTGCCCACACAGCTAACTCTATGGGCCTGGATAGAAGTTAAGCAGCAGAACAAAATGCACCTCAGCTGCTGTGCCCTACAGTTTTTAGACCAGATCATAACCTTCAGGCAGAAACCTGGTGTGAAATTCCTGGCACAATCCCGGCATTTTATTGCAAGGGAGTTGGAGTGCAAGAGTAAGGAAGTCTTGCTGCAATTGTACAGGGCTTTGGTGAGACCACACCTGGAGTACTGTGCAGTTTTAGTCTCCTTATCTGAGGAAGGATATACTTGCCTTAGAGGCGGTGCAACAAAGGTTCACTAGATTGATTCCTGGGATGAGAGGTTTGTCCTATGAGGAGAGATGGAATAGAATGGGCCTATACTCTCTGGAGTTTAGAAGAATGAGGTGATCTCATTGAAACATATATAAGATTCTGAGGGTAGATGCTGAGAGGTTGTTTCCCCTGGCTGGAGAGTCGAGAACTAGGGGGCATAGTCTCAGGATAAGGGGTCAACCATTTAAGACTGAGATGAGGAGGAATTTCTTCACTCGGAGGGTTGTGAATCTTTGGAATTCTCTACCCCAGAGGGCTGTGAATGCGGAGTCATTGAGTATATTCAAGGCTGAGATCGATAGATTTTTGGACTCTAGGGGAATCAAGGGATATGGAGATCGGGCAGGAAAGTGGAGTTGAGGTCGAAGATCAGCCATGATCTTACTGAATGGCGGAGCAGGCTCGAGGGGCCGTACGGCCGACTCCTGCTCCTAGTTCTTATGTTCTTGCGTTCTTATATCCACAAAGTGCGCTGGAGCCGCTAACTGGTGGTGAAAGTGCACTGCAACCCCTCAGCTGGGTTACACTGACCATGGCAGAAACACCAAGAACATTTCCATTTTAGCAGCTCCTTCTTTTATCCCGCTGGCGCTGACTAGATAGAAGGGATTTTTAAAAAGTAATTAAGAATAAATTAACGCCGACAATGTAAAGATATGATTTACCTGTGCCAGGTGCTCCGTACAGAATAACTCCTTTAGGAGGCTTAATTCCCATTTCTTCATAATATTCTGGATGGGTGAGCGGAAGTTCCACAGATTCCTACAAAAATTATAGTACTTTTTTAAAAAATATGAAGGAATATATCTATCTATATATACACACACATATCTAGCTATATCTATATTAAAGTCTTCCACCCCCTCTACAAAACTTTAATTCCCATTGTCACATTTTTGTCACACTCGTGTGTCAACTTGGCCCATACTTGAAGTAGTGTATGTAGTTCTGGGCTCCATACTACAAAAAGGACATTGAAGCACTGGAGAAAGAAAGTGCAGAGATGATTTATAAAGATGTTGCCAGAACTGAGAGGATGCAACAATCAGGAAAGATTGAGCGAAGAGGAGGCCTGATAGGGGTCTTGAAAATTATAAAGGGGGTTTTATAGGTTGGATGTGGAGAAACTGCTTCAATTTGTGGATGAGTCCAGAACAGGGGCGCATATACAAGATAGCCAACATTTAGGAGGAATTTCTTTGCACAGAGTGTGGTGAGAATGTGGAACTCGCTGCCACAAGGAGTGGTTGAAGCAGGGGAGGCAGAGAGGGAGAAGGGAATAGAGGGATACATGAGAGGAGGCTCGTGTAGATCAGTTGGGCAGAATAGCCTGTTTCAGATTCTACAGATTCTATGTAACTTTCCCCAATTATAAATCCATATGTTCACATTTATAATTGAAACTGCCTATGTAAACCTGTCACGTTGTAATTACACTCTATTGCCAGTGGTGGCACTGTAACACCTCATAGTTGCCAGCTCCTCAGCCTGCACTACCGAGAAACTCCTTTGCTCCAACCAACTCCACTTCCCAAATTGTCAATAAGTCTTGTTATTTAAGTATGAATAATAATGTGAAATCCTAAGTGCTATATAAAATTAAGGACAGAATATATGACTTTAAAATGGGGACTGAATTATGCCCTGGTCCAATCAACCCCGCTTCATCTGAAAACTACACTTGGTCTGGACTCCATCAAGTATCTAGCACAGAGCACACAGTTCATAAAGCGTCACATTTAATTCTTGTAACACGTTGCCCATTACACATTGCTGATACAACCCCGTTGTTATAATATACCATGGCCTCCGACTCACTATAAGCAATGCCACTGGCAGATGTAATCATGCCCCTTCATTATTTAATACATCATCAGGCTTCCAAGAATTCCTTCCATCACCTAAAAATACCAGTGGTCCAACCAGCGGCACTAATTGTTGGGAGTTTTATTCCAGAACACGAGCGCACTCTTGAGTTGAAGGGGGTCACTGAATATCGAATTTGATTTTATTAAAAAGAAAAAGCAGCTCTCACCTTGATTTCCTGGATCTGATTGTCCAGCCCGCCGATATCAGCGTACGTCTCCTGCGGGGCCTTCTCCACTTTCATAACCGTCACCAGCGGATCCGTATCATCGGTCAGCACCCCTATCACAGCGTGGACCTGACGCGAAGGACGAACAAAACTTGTCATTTTATGCTTGCAGGTATTTCAAACGTTTCAGGAGTATCAGGGTCTGACGTGGTCTGAGCTCAGTAGGGGGGGGGGGGGGTGGGGGGCTGTGTGGGAGAGAGGGCATCTGACGGATTAAAATTAGGCACGAGAATTAATGGGCAGCCCTGTAATTAGGTCAAAACAATTTAAGCACAATTCACAGCAGAAGAAAAGACTTGCATTTCTATAGCGCCTTTCACGACCACCAGTCATCCCAAAGCGCTTTACAGCCAATGAAGTACTTTTTGAAGTGTAGTCACTGTTGTAATGTGGGAAACGCGGCAGCCAATTGTGCACAGCAAGGTCCCACAAACAGCAATGTGATAATGACCAGATAATCTGTGTTGGTGATGTTGGTTGAGGGATAAATATTGGCCAGGACACCAGGGATAGCTCCCCTACTCTTCTTCGAAATAGTGCAATGGGATCTTTTACGTCCACCGGAGAGGTTTAACGTCTCATCCGAAGGACGGCACCTCCGACACTCCCTCAGCACTGCACTGGAGTGTCAGCCTGGATTAATGACTGTCATATTACTATCTAGAACCAAGTCAGATGAGAAACCATTTGAAAAAGCATCTTGGCTGCTCTATTTTAATCGATATTGCTATGGTCACTGCCCCTCTAAAAGGCTCCTCTCCTTCCTCCTAAACTCCAAACACTCTTCCCTCCATGCATTCTAACGTTTAAATTGAGACATTACATCCTTTCACTTTAAAAAAAAAATAGCTCTTGCTATGTGGCTGACACTGACGGGGCCGTATTTATTGCCTAGCCCGAGTTTCCCCTGAGGGCATTGAGTCTGCCATGTAGTCTGGAACTGGAGTCACATGTCGGCCAGACGGGATAACGGCAGGTTCCCTTCCCCGAAGAACATGAGTTAATCCCTTGGGTTTTGAGGGCAATCCGGCAGCTTTTTTGGTTATTGCCCTGGTGCCAGCCCCCAAATCACCAGATAATTAAACTCAGCTTTACATCTTGCCAGTGTCAGCCATGGCTCAGTGGGTAGCTCACTCGCCCCTGCGTCAGAAGGTTGTGGCTTCAAGTCCCACTCCAGAGACTTGAGCACAAAAATCTAGGCTGACAATTCAATGCAGTGCTGAGGGAGTGCTGCACTGTCGGAGGTGCCGTCTTTCGGATGAGCCGTTAAACCGAGGCCCTGTCTGTGGACGTAAAAGATTCCATTGCACTATTTCAAAGAAGAGCAGGGGAGTTCTCCCCGGTGTCCTGGGCCAATATTTATCCCTCAATCAACATCACTTAAAACAGATTATCTGGTCATTACCACATTGCCGTTTGTGGGAGCTTGCTGTGCGCAAATTGGCTGCCGCGTTTCCTACATTACAACAGTGACTACACTTTAAAAGTACTTCATTGGCTGTAAAACGCTTTGGGGCGCCTTGAGGTCGTGAAAGGCGCTGTAGAAATGCAAGTGTTTCTTTTTCTTGCCGTGGTGTGATTTGAACTCGCGACCTTTGGGTTGCTAGTCCAGTACTAGAGCCACGAGGCTGCCTACTTCATTCTTTCTCAGTATCTTTTTGGAACTGCTTACTTCTCTTCCTCCAAGCTTGGCGTCACCTAACCGCTACTCCTCGACTTGACTAGCCTTCTATCCGACTCTACTAGCCTTCTATCCGACTCTTTTCACCTTTGATCAGGTCCTGCCTTGAGATATGGGCCTTGGCCCTTTACCTAGGTTTCTTGATAAAAACAATTATCACAAGGAACGTACTCAAAGTAAATCCCAAACTGATCGCTTTCAGTCTTTATTATTTCCCATCCCCCTTTGACCATTAAAATATCCGCACAAATACCAAGGGCGCAAACATCCAGCTTTAAAATGAAAGGCCGAGCTCAGCACACGCTTAAAAGGCAGTAAACTCTCTTTACCTTATGGTTGAGTAGGACCGAGCAGCCAGGCTCAAGCAGATCTTTATCCACAAACGACAAGATGCTGACGTAATGCTCGGAGCCAACAGATGTAGACACAATGGCGTGGTTGTCATCTATGATTTCCTCCAAAGTACCCACAGACATTGGTGTCCCTCTCAGGTCATCCACTTTAGACCTCTCCTCCTGTTAGATCAAAGGGAGAGTTAACAGGTTTTTTCTTCTTTACTCATTGTCGCGACGTGAGCGTCACTGGCATTTATTGCCCGTTGATGGTGGTGGGCCTTCTTCTTAAACTGCTGGTAGCGGCTTGATACAACAGAGTGGCTTACTAGGCCACTTCAGAGGGAAGTTAAGAGTGAACCACCAGGTAAGGACAGCAGGTTTCCCTCCCTAAAGGACATTAGTGAACCAGTCGGGTTTTTACGACAATCCTGCAGCTTCACGGTCACTTTCCACTGATTCTGATCCACCAACTTTTTATTTCCAGATTTAAAAATTGATTAAATTGATCAAGATCTAGATGGGTCGACAGCAGCAGCACCACTGGTACAGTGCTGTTTGGGTGCTCGGTGTCTGGGCAGTACTGAGCTGTCCTTGCCAGATCAGCTCATGTGAATTACATATAACTACATAGAATTTACGGCACACAAACAGGCCATTCGGCCCAACTGGTCCGTGCCGGTGTTTATGCTCCACACGAGCCTCCTCCCACAACTACTTCATCAGCACATCCTTCTACCCCTTTCTCCCTCATGGGTTTATCCAGCTTCCCCTTAAATGACGTGTTGGTGCTGTGCGCACGTCACTCGTGGTGCATTAGGAGCACCAGGGCTGGAATTTCGAGTCCCGATTGTCAGTGCAGGACTGCTGGCTGCCTCTTCAGCATCAGTGTGGGGCTGGGGGGAGGGAGTGAGGGCGGGCAAGGTTTGGCGAATCCTCTTCAGCACCCACTGCAAACCGCACTGATTGGGCACTTCAGGTACATTACGAATCAGTCCCCCCCTCCCCCCCCCCACAATTCTCAAATAAGTCTCAACAGTTGATTGGAAACTGTCAAGACATTGTCGTGGGCAAAATGCTGTTGAGTTGCTGCAAGAGTTAGGATTTGAGTCCCTGTGTTGGCCTTGAAAAGTCTCATGGAGGGCCAAGAAGAAAATCTAAGATTTGGGTGGTGGGGTCAGTGAAAACAGAGAAGGAATTTTATTAAAACTTTTGGATAACATGAGACGATAACGCGGAGTTCATCAGCTCCCTGCATTATAAGAATAGAGCACCGAGGACTAGCACGGCACAAGGCAGGCAGCCAGTGTGAACGGTGCTAGGAGCCTGCACAAGGCTCATTAGGCGCCTGACAGTCACTGACACAGTTTAGAATGAACAGTTCATACTTAGCAGAGAGCATGAACTTGCCCCCTGAATTGGCAAAGAGGCCGCAAGACTGGCCAGTGCGAGGAAACTCACAGCGGTGCAGTAGGGAGTGGTGTTCTGGGGCTGGGGCGACAGCACGCTGCTGTGGAAGAGTAAGGGCAGCTTCAGTGTGGAACTGGCTATGGTAGAATCTGACCCGAAAGTGCAGCGGAGCAGCAACGTGATAGATCATCAATTTTACGAGATCACATTCTGACAAGCCGCGAAGCTCTTCAGATCAAAGGATGGAAATTCTGATCGGCAAAGTTAACATACTCGTGCCACATCCTTATTTTTAAATAAATACGTTAATTCTGCGCAGAAAAATAGCACGCACAGGATGTGTAGGGATGCATCAAATGTTCTGATGGACTCTGCCATGTGGAATTTGCGCCCTCGAATCCAACAACTTGGAAATCAGTTTAGGAGAGAACACCTCAACTGGGTTAAACGGTCTCTGGTTACACAGGGCTCAGAGGGGATGCTGATTACTCTGAAATTTACAAGGCTCCTGCCAATATCTGCTCATTGCAAAAGGCTTTTCCATTTTTGGTCACTATATACTGTGTACAGTTTTGGTCTCCTTACCTAAGGAAGGATATGCTTGCCATAGTGGGAGTGCAACAAAGGTTCACTAGACGGATTCCTGGGATGAGGGGATTGTCCTGTGAGGAGAGATTGAGTAGACTAGGCCTATATTCTCTAGAGTTTAGAAGAATGAGATGTGATCTCATTGAAAAGTATAAAATTCTTAAAGGGGCTTGACAGGGTAGATGCAGGGAGGATGTTTCCCCTGGCTGGAGAGTCTAGAACCAGGGGTCACAGTCTCAGAATAAGGGGTCAGCCATTTAGGACTGAGATGAGGAGAAGTTTCTTCACTCAGAGGGTGGTGAATCTTTGGAATTCTCTACCCCAGAGGGCTGTGGAGGCTCAGTCGTTGAGTCTATTCAAAACAGAAATCGATAGATTTTTGAACTCATGGGGAATCAAAGGATATGGGGATAGTGCAGGAAGTTGGAGTGGAGGTCGATGATCAGCCATGATCTTACTGAATGGCGGAGCAGGCTCGAGGGGCCGAATGGTCTACTCCTGCTCCTATTTCTTATATCTTTCCAGCACAAACCTCTTGTTTTTCTTCAAGTGGTTTCATTTGTTCCTGATTTCTGATGAATTCTTCTTCCATTAACAGATAATCTTTTATCCTCTCCAGTTTCAGCAACTTCAGTCTGCACTGCGTGTGAGGAGTCACTGTCACAATTGAATGAAAAAGATGAATTATTCTCAGGACAGACTTACACGGAGGCTCTCTCAGGTTTTGACAGTGCATTACCGAGGCATATTAAGGGATTGTCCATCGGGGAACCAACCCGTCCACACAAGATGATCTGGAATTCTGTCTCCTCAATACCAGGAATAGGCAATTGTTGATGGCGATTGAAGGAATGAGCTCCAGTGGGAAAGCGCAAAACAGCAAACAAAATGTACAAAGTAACTGGATTAAATCACAACCGAAAGTGAACTCAAAGGAACTGAATTAAATCGTGGCTGGGAGCAATTCAAAGCTGTAAAGCAGCCCTGAGATTCAGCCGACTGTTTGATATCAAGGCTAGGTGCGACAATAACATGTAGTCACTGTTCGAATTCAGGTGAATTAGACCAAGCCCGGGAGGATTAGCCAAGAAATATGTTATGTGACGACAACAAAATTCACAGATAAAGTTTTGCATGAACAGATCGTGCAGTGCATTTTATAATTAAAATATTATGCTTGGAAAAGTCGGATATAGAATATGAACCAGGTTTTTAAAGCGGTGAAGGGTAGGAGTAATAAGATGAAATTCTGCCTTCGCAAAGGCACCAGATATTACGCAGAACACAGCTTCATCCAAGGATAGTTAATGCTGTATTAACCCTTTTGGGAACAAAAAAAAGGTGGACAAAATATGGGATTTTGAAAGGGATGTGGGATGTTATAGAGACAGGTGATGACTGAGTACCCTGCAGAACTCTGTGGCTCCAGCGCCGTTGGGAATGTCATGTGTGAAATGCAACCAGTTCAAGATCAAATAATGCTGGCTGACATCCCTGAGCACTTGCATGGCTGCCTCTCGGCTCAGGGATTCACAGGACACTCCTTGGAAGCTTTATTTGCGCTTAATTCACCTAAAACAGTAGAGGGAGCCAATGCCTTTCCTGATTCCACACTCTGGTAACAGGGCTATGCAATGAGCAAGTCTGATGATGAACAGGCTGGTGTATGAAGCCTTACCCAAGGGCAACTTGCTGGCAGCATCTGGTCCTTTTGTTTTCTTCTTCTTCTTTCCCACTCTAGTTGGGACGGGCGGCTCATATTTCTTCTTCTTATCCTATCAAAAACAAAAACATTATTTTTAATCTCCCGAATCTGTGTATGTTTATCCACATATGTATTTCTGCTTTCACGTCACTGCCCTGTATTTAGGTTTTGACCAGCTCATACAACAGCTACCGAGTGGCCATTTCACAAACAGGTCAGCACTGCAACAACTGAAACTGCTGCGCCTCAGTCACTATACTGTCTACTATCAACAAGGGCAGACGTCGATGACGAAGTTCAACACCGCCTTCAGTGTGCCAGTGCAGCCTTCGGTCGCCTGAGGAAGAGTGTGTTTGAAGACCAGGACCTCAAACCCGGCACCAAGCTCATGGTCTACAGAGCAGCAGTGATACCCGCCCTCCTGTATGCCTCAGAGACATGGACCATGTACAGCAGGCACCTCAAAGCACTGGAGAGGTACCACCAACGCTGCCTCCGCAAGATCCTGCAAATCCACTGGCAGGATAGGCGCACCAACGTCAGTGTTCTCGCTCAGGCCAACATCCCCAGCATCAAAGCTTTGACCACGCTCAATCAGCTCCGATGGACGGGTCACATCGTCCGCATGCCCGATACGAGACTCCCAAAACAAGCGCTCTACTCGGAGCTCCGACACGGCAAGAGAGCCCCAGGTGGGCAGAGGAAACGCTTCAAGGACACCCTCAAAACCTCCTTGAAAAAGTGCAACATCCCCACTGACACCTGGGAATCCCTGGCCCAAGACCGCACAAAGTGGAGAAGCATCCGGGAAGGCGCCGAATACCTCGAGTCTCTTCGCCGGGAGCAAGCGGAAGCCAAGCGCAAACAGCGGAAGGAGCACACGTCAACCCAAGCACCCCACCCACCCGCCCCTTCAACCACCGTCTGCCCCACCTGTGACAGAGACTGTAGGTCCCGCATTGGACTCATCAGTCACCTGAGAACTCATTTTTAATGTGGAAGCAAGTCATCCTCGGTTCCGAGAGACTGCCTAAGAAGAAGAGAAGATACTGGGAACGTCTGTATGATCAAAATAATCAAGCTAAGGAAAAGGGGAGCACAGGCTCCCAGGAACAAAGGGAACAACGCTCCCGGGAAACATTCATTGAAACAAAAGGGGAACAACAGAAGAGTAAAGGAATATCACAAATTACATATTGAGATTGAGTAGAATGGGCCTATATTCCCTGGAGTTTAGAAGAATGAGAGGTGATCTCATTGAACAGTATAAAATTCCTAGAGGGCTTGACAGGGTAGATGCTGAGAGACTGTTTCCCCTGGCTAGAGAGTAAGAACATAAGAATGAGGAGCAGGAGTAGGCCATACGGCCCCTCGAGCCTGCTCCGCCATTCAATCAGATCATGACTGATCTTCGACCTCAACTCCACTTTCCCGCCCGATCCTCATGTCCCTCAATTCCCTTGGAGTTTAAAAATCTATCGATCTCAGTCTTGAATAGACTCAACGACTGAGCCTCCACAGCCCTCTGGGGTAGAGAATTCCAAAGATTCACCACCCTCTGAGTGACGAAATTTCTTCTCATCTCAGTCCAAAATGGCCGACCCCTTATCCTGAGAATCTAGCACAAGGGGTCATGGGGATCGGGCAGGAAAGTGGAGTTAGTGTAGAAGTTCAGCCATGATCTTATCAAATGGTGGAGCAAGCTCGAAGGGCCGTGTGGCCCACTCCTGCTCCCATTTCCTTATACACAATGTGACAATTTTCTGCATTGTACTTTTCTGTGCTGCCCAATTTAGAAATTGACGTCAGCCAGCTGTCTCTGAGAATGGTGACTAATAAATATGACTGGCTGCACAATCAGACCGTGACAGCACATTTAATAAAACTCATTTAGGCCAGAAGATTTCTCTTTGCTTGCTCCAGTGCTTTAGCTCAGAAATGAATTATGTCCAAAAGTAGCAATGGCTGGAAACGATGACTTGAAATGTTAACTCCTGTAAATATTAACAGACAGTGCAGTAGCTGATTCTAATCTCTCCAACTGCTGAGCCATTAAGGGAAATAAACGTATGTAGGAAGCAGTGAGCATCCAGACATTTAACACCTCACAAAGTGTGACATCTGTCAAGTCGGTTTGCTTCCAAAAAAAAGGGAAATGGCCTAAACCACAGCTGTGATTGCTCAGCTTTAGTTCTGGCAGCAGCCCCAAACTCGGTGGATGAACTGGGATGTGCACCGTACATGCACATCACAACACTGGGAGGGTCTACCAAAAGACAAACCTGTTTCATCCAAAAGTCTTACTGCGCCCCAGACTCAAACATGGCATAAAAACGGACACTAACCCCATGTGGATTGGCTCTAATATTGCTTTTGTGGCTTGAGCTGATTCAGTATTCTGGTGTGCTTTACTGCTTATACGTTTAACCTGTAAATAAATCTGACTAAATAATTTTAGCCTGTACATACTGGTTTGATAGTGTTTCGAAAGGACAGGGCAGTCTGGTGGATAGAGTAAATAAGGAGAAACTATTTCCACTGGCAGGAGGGTTGGTAACCAGGGGACACAGATTTAAGGTAACTGGCAAAAGAACCAGAGGCGCAATGAGGAACATTTTTTATGCAGCGAGTTATGATCTGGAATGTACTGCCTGGAAGCAGATTCAATAGTAACTTTCAAAATGGAATAGATAAATACTCGAAGGGGAAAATTTGAAGGGCTATGGGGGAAGAGCAGGTGGAGTTGGGCTAATTGGATCACTCTTTCAAAGAGCCGGCACAGGCGCGATGGGCCAAATGGCCTCCTCTGTGCTATGTCATTCTATGATAACCGCAACAGAACAAAAATACAAGACTCGCATTTATATAAGGCCTTATCACATGTCAGAAACATCCCAATGTGCTTTAAACGCAATGAATTACTTTTAAGTGCACTGACTCTTGTAGGCAAATCTCATGGGCATTTTGCACACAGCAAATAGCAGTGAGATGAATGATTAGTTCATCTGTTTGGGTAAAGGTTGAGGCATTAGTGCTGGACGAGGCAATAGTGTTGGCCATGATCCTGGGAGCCCTCCCTGTTCGTCTTCAACTAGTGCCATGAGATCTTTAATATCCACCAGAGCAGGCAGTGGGAGTAATCTGAAGTAATCTAGCACACAGCCGGCACAGATACAATGGGAGAATTGGCCACCTACTGTGCAGTAAACCTCGATGGTTCTATGAATCTAAGGGACGGCACCTCTGACAGTGTAGCATGGGAGCATCAGCCTATACTAGTTGCGCAGCTAGGCTTGGACCTACAACTTCCTAACCCAGGACAAGAATGATATAAAATGAACGGAACTGTCAAGTGTTTACGGTAACTGTAATAATGTTAAGTCAACAAATATTAGTTTCCCAGTAAAAGCCAGCATTCCTATTCGATTTCCTCTCTCAGCCATTCTTTGAAGGGAGTACAGTTCCACAGGTGCTGGGACACAGCTCCACACGTGGCAGCAGCTCTCTGACACTCTGTTCAGGTGCAGTATTTTTACCCTCACTTAGGAGTCACACGCACACTTCTAGCAGGGGTGAATGTACAGCGACTGCGAACCGCGGCCGATTCCTTTTCCATACTGTTACCAGCTCTAACATTCCCCTGCTGCTGCTCTGGCTCGGATCGGATACCTCAGCACAAAGCAGACATTGAACCTGGAACCAATCTGACCCGAAATAAAAACAGAACGCCCCAGGGATGCACAGCATGGGGGTACATTCCAAACACTCTCTGAGTAAAGAAGTTTCTCCTGAATAAGTGCTCCAAGGTTTTCTTTTGGGGAGATGGGGGAAGGGCGGGGGGGGGGGAGAATGGGATCAGCTGAGAGGTTATTTGGGATTGATGGAATGTACTGGACACAATCTGAAGTGAATTTGGTTTTATATCCGTCTTCATGGGGAGGAGCACAGGAACCGCCGTATCTCACTGCTCATGTCCATGACGAATGACCAAGATGTCGTCATTTCCTCTGCTGTGCTGTCTTTTAAACAGCAGTGGCCGAGATGCACTAATGATTAACTTAGTGTGGCGTTACGGGAACGGTAGCATAGTGGTTATGTTACTGAACTAGTAATCCAGAGACCTGGACTAATGATCCGGAGACATGAGTTCAAGTCCCACCACGGTAGTTGGGGAATTTAAATTCAGTTAATTAAATAAATCTGGAATAAAAAGCCAGTATCAGTAATGGTGACCATGTAACTACCAGATTGTCATAAAAACCCATCTGGTTCACTAATGTCCTTTAGGGAAATCTGCCATCCTTACCTGGCCTGGTCTAAATGTGACTCCAGACCCACAGCAATGTGGTTGACTCTTAACTGTCCTCTGAAATGGCCTAGCGAGTCACTCAATTGTACCAAACCGTTACGAAAAAAAACCCTTCACCACATGGACTGCAGCGATTCAAGGCGGCGGCTCACCACCACCTTCTGAAGGGCAACTAGGGATGGCCAATAAATGCTGGCCTTGCCAACGACGCCCACATCCCGTGAATGTAAAAGGGTAGTGAATTTTTGGAATTCCCTACCCCAGAGGGCTGTGGACGCTCAGTCACTGAGTACTTTCAGACTGCGATCGATAGATTTTTGGATACTAAGGGAATCAAGGGATATGGGGATAGTGTGGGAAGGTGGAGTTGAGGTAGAAGATCAGCCATGATCTTATTGAATGGCGGAGCAGGCTCGAAGGGCTGAATGGCCGACTTCTGCTCCTAATTCTTATGTTCATATGTTTTTATGTTCTTATGACTGTATAACTGGATTTTATTATAGTTTAAGATATTGGCCCAAAAATTCGGCTGAATATGGGAGAGTACGAACTGTGTACTCACCCGTATTCGGTCCCGAAGTGCCGGTTTCCTGCATGCACTGCGCATGCGCGGGAAACCGGCACTTCCGATATGGCGAAGGGGGCGGTTCCTAAGTGAACCGCGTGCGCACTACAGGCTGTGCGCACGCAGCACACTTAGGTTTTTTTTCAGGTTTCAACGCGAAGGTAAGTATGGAAGATTTTACACATGAAGAAAGGAGGCGTAAGACCCCCTTTTAACAAGGTAAGTAGTTAATTAAGTATTATTTTTAATTTTTTTCAACAGGTTTATCTTTTTTAGAGACTTTAAAGAAAGGTAAGTTTATTTTTATAACTTTTAAAAAGAATTTAAATTTTTTCAAAAATTTTAATTTTTGTTTAAAGTGGTTAATTTATTTAACTATAGTTATTTTATTAATGTGATGGTTTTTAAAAAAAAATTATTTGAGGTTTAGCTGTTCTTTTGGGGGCAATTTGTATTCATAGTTTTGACAGTTCTCCTGTCAAATCTATGAATGAAAGGTGGTGTGCTGCCATTGGCTCTCCATGGTCCACGTGATCCCAGAGGTCGCATCGAACTAACTGTGCCTCTGGGACACGCACACACTGCGCGCCGGCACCAGGGAGAGGCCCGGGACCCGAAGTTCGTGTGGGCCCGAAACACAACGGCAGGCGCGGTAGGTAAGATCGCGCGCGATCCTTACCCCCGCGGCAAGCCGGAGAGGCCAATTTCTGGGCCATTATAACAATGCCCACTCTCAATGGTGATGACAGGCTCAAACACTCACCTTATCATCTTTCTTACCACCTCCAGCTCCATGACCACCACTTTGGCTTTGACCCTGAAAAGGAAAAAGAGACAGATTATAAAACAACGCGGGTAAATGGAGTTGAGGTACAGATCAGCCATGATCTAATTGAATGGTGGAACAGGCTCGCGGGGCTGAATGGACTACTCCTGTTCCTAATCAATTCTTGAAAGAAGTTATAACAGATACAGAATATATATACATATCTATATTAAACGTTTTGCATCTAGCACATACTTCCTCTATCACACTTGTTGATAATACAACTACTGATATAAAACAGTGCACCCCCTGACTGTGAGCAATGCCACAGGGGCTCTGTTAGCCTCGCTCCTATGCATCTAATTTACTGCAAACTGGTGACTATTTTTCAAGTTATAATGTCCGCCCTGAATTGCAACAACCTGCAGGGAAAACACGTGCTCGTGATGTAGGCAAAGCCGTGCCACAGCTACAGTCAGCAACCTCGATTATCTGCTGTTCGGCCTCAAAGATAGTGTCAAATGGGAAATGCTTCTTCCCAGACGAATTCCCCAGAGCTTTTTCTGAAATTTGCCACAGATTTTTTTTTAATTTGTCTCCCTCAGGAAAAAGACAGACTTGCATTTCCATAGCGCCTTTCACGACCACTGAACGCCCCAAAGCACTTTACAGCCAATGAAGTACTTTTTGAAGTGTAGTCACTGTTCTAACGTAGGAAATGCGGCAGCTAATTTACACACAGCAAGCTCCCACAAACAGCAATGTGATAATGACCAGATAATCTGTTTTTAGTGATGTTGATTGAGGGATAAATATTGGCCCAGGACACCGGGGATAACTCCCCTGCTCTTCTTCGGAATAGTGCCATGGGATCTTTTACATCCTCCTGAGAGAGCAGACGGGGCCTCAGTTTAACATCTCATCCAAAAGACCTCCAGCACTGCAGCACTCCCTCAGTACTGCACTGGAGTGTCAGCCTAGAATTTATGCTCAAGTCTCTGGAGTGGGACTTGAACCCACAACTTTCTGACTCAGAGGCGAGAGTGCTACCCACTGAGCCACGGTCATTTCTAATGGTTCAGAGCACACAATGTATGGGGTTGCACCATCTAGTGGATAGGAGGAGTGTTGATGGGCTTGGCAAACTATTTTCATCCTTCTGGGAGTATATATATATCTCATAGATTGCCTTGTAGTGGTCGTCTTCGTCATGACAATTCAGATCTATGGATCAATTTTCCTTTTCTCATTGGTTAAGAACTATTTTTCTCATTGGAGATTTTCCACTTTTATTATTCGCCAATCATATAATGCAGGTTATCCCAGGTTTCAGTGTTCTCCCTAATCACATTCCACCAAAATAAAGTGCTCCCCCATCATATGGAAGCCCAACAGTTTTCTCTATGATGCAACTGCCATATCACGCCAAGAGGAAAACTGTTGCGATTGGTCTACGTCCGGATGAGTTATCGATCTGATCAGAGCGTTGACTTGGGGCAAAGTACAGCTACTGATCGAGTTACCGGGAAGAATTCCGATCAGTTAGAAAGGTTCTCTCTCTCTCTCTGCTCCTTAAAACCTACCTCTTTGACCAAGCTTTTGGTCACCTGCCCTAATATCTCCTTATGTGGCTCGGTGTCAAATATTGTGTCTTATAACGCTCCTGTGAAGTGCCTTGGGACGTTTTACTACGTTAAAGGTGCTATACAAATGCAAGTTGTTGTTGGTAGCACTGCAAAATATCAGTGGGAAGATAATAGCTGTCCTAGTTTAAATGTTATGAGTTATATAACATTTTTGTTTCTAAATTTTTTCATGATCCCATTTTCCCCCCCAAACAAGGTTACCTTTGAGTTCATAAATTTAAAAGGTGCGCATGTGAAATTGACCACCCAGCAGTACAATTCAAGATTTTTTCCTACCAAAATGTAGGTTGTGTCTTTAGAGCATGTTTTGAACTGCAAACACTAGAGTGAGGTGCTGGCGATTGGTGATCTTAAACTGGTGCTGGTGACAGCAATTTGAGGCAATGAAGTATATTGAACATCAAAGGGTATTTGCACCAATATGCTGAGTTAACACCACTAGCGTTCTTGTATTAATAATGCCCTCTTGTTCTACAATGAAAAGTGTCAGTGCCGCATCCAATGACAGTAGCTCCGACAGAGTCCCAAAGGGTTTTAAAGAGGTACCAGAGACCTTTGAGATTTCACTCAACATAAAACTCCGCAAAATGACTCCAGAAAAGGTCTCACATAATACCATCTGAGACAAACCATCAGTTGACTCTCTCAATCTCTGGCGAGCAGAACTTCTGGCCAGATCGAACAAGCAATGTTCACACTTTGCTCACTCACAGAAAGCTCTGTAAAACACATCATATATAAAGCCAGCACACAGCTCATCTTTCAGCATCTGAAGAGAGGTTTAACATTTCGACTTTTATCAGAACCTCATCAACACCCGAAACATTAATCAGACTTTCCTCTTTTTCAGATGTTGACAAACGTGCTGTGCGCTGCCAGCATTTTCTGTTCTATTTCAGATTTCTAGCATTCACACTTTTAAAATGTTATTAAAACACCATCCTTTGTAATCACAAACATGTCAAGCGCCAAAGAATCAGTGTACGGCTCCAGCACTTCTGCACTTAAAATATATATACACAATCTATAATCCAAAATTAGTCACTGAATAATGCATAATGCAAACATGGCTCAATATCTATATTTTGAATGAAGTCATTTCTAAATTTTAAGAAATAATATTTTAGCAACACAATGACTGCTCAAATGGGCAAATACATGGCAGATAAATTTTAACGCAGAGAGGTGTGAAGTGATACATTTTGGTAGGAAAAATGAGGAGAGGCAATATAAACTAAATGGTACAATTTTAAAGGGTTGTTTATACACAAATCTTTGAAGGTGGCAGGACCAGTTGAGAAGGCTGTTAAAAAAGCACATGGGATCCTTGGCTTTATAAATAGAGGCATAGAGTACAAAAGCAAGGAAGTTGTGCTAAACCTTTATAAAACACTGGTTAGGCCGCAGCTGGAGTATTGTGTTCAATTCTGGGCACCGCACTTTAGGAAGGATGTCAAGGCCTTGGAGAGGGAGCAGAGGAGATTTACTAGAATGGTACCAGGGACGAGGGACTTCAGTTACGTAGAGGAACTGGGGTTGTTCTCCTTAGAACAGAGAAGGATAAGAGGAGATTTGATAGAGGTGTTCAAAATCACGAAGAGAGTAAAATAAGGAGAAACTGTTTCCAGTGGCGGAAGGGTGGGGTAACCAGAAGACACAGATTTAAGGTAATTGGCAAAAGAGCCAGAGGTGACATGAGAAAATAATTATTTTTACCTAGGGAGTGATCTGGAATGCGCTGCCTGAAAGGGGCGGCGGAAGCAGATGCAATAGTGACACTCAAAAGGGAATTGGATAAATACTTAAAGGGATAAAATGAGCAGGGCTATGGGGAGAGAGCAGGGGAGGAGTGGGACTGATTGGACAGCTCTACCAAAGAGCCAGAGCCGGCACAATGGGCCGAATGGCCTCCTTTTTGCTGCATCATTGTGTGGAGAGCAGCCACTGTAAGAGGCGGCGTGAAATCACCAAGTCCTGGTTTGTCAGGCGACTGACCCGCCCGGCGGTGGAGGGGAAGCTCCGGGTCCCTCAAACCCCCCGGGCCCGGCCTCCCTCTCCCTCTCCCTCTCCCTCTCTCACCATCTCTTTCTCTCTTTCTTCCTTGCTCTGTTTTCTCTTTTTCTCTCCCTCTCCTCACCGTGTCGCTCGGCAATCGCGTCACACCGCGCCGCTCCGACGGCGGCCCCGAGCCGCCAAAACGCGATCCGTCCAAACTCAAACCTCGAAACCAGCTGCTATCTTCCTGCTCTTCCCCAGCAGTGCCTCACACCATCTTCTATACAACTATCATCTGCCCTTTTTTTTTAATGCATTAGACATTTTTTTTTATCACGGAGCCACGGTGGGTGGGGGCAACTCTCCTTCACCCAAACAAATACAGAAACTGGCATTTGGCTGATAATAAAAGAAATAACTCTTATTTTACACAGCGCCTTTCACGACCTCAGGACGGCCCAAAGCGCTTCATCAGGCCAATGAAAAGCTTTCTTTGAAGTGTGGTCGCTTTCGTAATGTCGGGAATGCATTGGTCAATTTGCGCACAGCAAGCTCCCACAATAATGAACAGATAATCTGTTTTTCAGTGATGTTGGTCGAGGGATAAATTTTGGCCAGGACACCGGGGATAACTCCCCTGCTCTTCTTCGAAATAGTGCCGTGGGATCTTTTACATCCACCCGAGAGAGCAGACGGGGCCTCGGTTTAACGTCTCATCCAAAAGATGACACTCCCAGTGCAGCACTCCACTGGGAGTGTCAGCCTAGATTTTTGTGTTCAATTCGCTGGAGTGGGACATGAACCCACAACTTTCATGACTCAGAAGCAAGGGAGCTAACCACTGAGCCACAGTTGACACCATTTGCTTCTTGTTTCCCTCCTCCTGTCTGCTGATTCTTCCTGGGCTACCGTTCTGTAGGTACCCATCAGTAGGCACCCACTACCAGACCTAAGCGGCCAGTCTTCATAAGTGTAGCCAGAGGGTGAGGGTTGGTAGATAATTGACTGGGGAGGCAGCATCATTGACCCCAATCTTGTCCAGCTTTGGTCACTGGATAGTGAGCAAGAGAACGAACTGTGGTTGATATTTCTTACATTTATATTAATTCTCGGAATGCGGGCATCTCTGGCAAGGTCAGCATTTATTGCCCATCTCTAGTTGCCCTGAGAAGGTGGTGGTGAGCCGCCTTCTTGATCCGTTGCAGTCGTGTGGTGAAGGTACTCCCACAGTGCTGTTAGGGAGGGAGTTCCAGGATATTGACCAGAGACAATGAAGGAAAGGAAATAAATGTCCCAAGTCTAAATGCTGTGTGATTTTGAGGGTAACCTGGAGGTGGTGGTGTTCCCATGCGCCTGCTGCCCTTGCCCTTCTAGGTGGTGGAAGTTGCAGGTTTGGGAGGTGCTGCCGAAGAAGCCTTGGCAAGTTGCTGCAGTGCATCCTCTAGATAGTATACACTGCAGCCACGGTGCGCCGGTGGTGGAGGGAGCAAATGCAGCCACTGTTGTAATGTAGAAAACACAACAGCTAATTTGTGCACAGCAAGCTCCCACAAATAGCAATGTGATAATGACCAGATAATCTGTTGTTAGGTGTTGGTTGAAGGATAAATATTGGCCCCAGGACACCGGGGAGAACTCCCCTGCTCTTCTTCAAAATAGTGCCGTTGAATCTTTTACGTCCACCTGGGAGAGCAGACGGGGCCTCGGTTTAATGTCTCATCTGAAAGACGGCACCTTCGACAGTGCAGCGCTCCCTCAGTACTGCACGGGAGTGTTATCCTCGTGTAGGCGTTCAAGTCTCTGGAGTGGGACTTGATCCCACAACCTTCTGACGGTGATGGCACAAAAAGAATCATCAAAAATAAATACCTAAAACCAGAAAAATTAATTTTTGTGTTGCTGATCTAACTGGAGGCTCGGATTTTCTTGACAACCTGATTTTGTATAATCTAAAAAAAGAATTCTGATAAGGCCTAATTTAAGATTAAAAAGCCCCAATCGTTTACAATACACACAGGATCCCAACAGAGGGCGGAAGAGATCCACTCACCAACCTTCATCAGCACAGGGCACTTCAGTTGAGTTTAGTTTGGTAATAATCACGGCAGCAGTTCTTTTACGCTGATATGAAGCAGGCTTGTGTAGGTTTGAGCCGTGGCTCGGTGGGTAGCACTCTCACCTCTGAGTCAGAAGGTTGTGGGTTTAACCCCACTCCAGAAACTGGGGCACAAAAATCTAGGCTGACACTCCAGTGCAGTGCTGAGGGAGTGCTGCACTGTCGGAGGTGCCATCTTTCAGATGAGACGTTAAACTCAGTTGTGAATGGTGGTGGAACATTAAACAACTAACGGGAGGAGGAGGCTCCATGAATATCCCCATCGTCAATGATGGTGGAGCCCAGCACGTGAGTGCAAAAGACAAGGCTGAAGCGTTTGCAACTATCTTCAGCCAGAAGTGCCGAGTGGATGATCCATATCGACCTACTCCCGAGGTCCCCACCATCACAGAAGCCAGTCTTCAGCCAATTCGATTCACTCCACGTGATATCAAGAAACAGCTGAGCGCACTGGATACAGCAAAGGCTATGGGCCCCGACAACATCCCGGCTATCGTGCTGAAGACTTGTGCTCCAGAACTAGCTGCGCCTCTAGCCAAGCTGTTCCAGTACATCTACAACACTGGCATTTATCCGACAATGTGGAAAACTGCCCAGGTATGTCCTGTCCACAAAAAGCAGGACAAATCCAACCCGGCCAATTACCGTCCCATCAGTCTACTCTCAATCATCAGCAAAGTGATGGAAGGTGTCATCGACAGTGCTATCAAGCGGCACTTACTCATCAATAAGCAGCCAATCCACCACCTTAAACATTCACTCCCTCCACCACCGGCGTACCGTGGCTGCAGTGTGTACCATCTACAAGATGCACTGCAGCAATTCTCCAAGGCTTCTTCGGCAGCACCTCCAAAACCCGCGACCTCTTCCACCTAGATGGACAAGATAAGCAGGCGCATGGGAACACCACCCCCTCCAAGTCACACATCTTCCTGACTTAGAAGTATATCGCCGATCCTTCATCGTCGCTGGGTCAAAATCCTGGAACTCCCTCCCTAACAGCGCTGTGGGAGTACCTTCACCACACGGACTGCAGCGGTTCAAGAAGGCGGCTCACCTTCTCAAGAGCAATTAGCGATGGGCAATAAATGCTGGCCTTGCCAGCGACGCCCACATCCCATAAACGAATTAAAAAAAAGTGAGACCCCGTCTGTTCTCTCAGGTGGTCGTAAAAGATCCCGCGCACTATTCGAAAAAGAGCAGCGGAGTTGTCCTTGGTTTCCTGGCCAACATTTATCCCTCAACCACACCTCCTGAAACATGGATAGCACATTTCAGGAGGTGGTCACCCTGCAGTGTAAGAGTGTGCAGACAGAGAGGGAATGGGTGATGGTCAGACTGACAAGGAGGACCAGGCAGGTAGTGCAGGAGTCCCCTGAGTGCATCTCACCCTCTAACTGGTGATTACGAGTGAGGGCGATGTTTCCTCTGGGAGTACAGCCAGAGCCAAGTCCACGGCACTACGGGTGGCTCAGCTGTACAGTGGAGGGAGGAGGAAGATCGGGAAAGCAATAGTAGTAGAGGATTCGATAGTTAGAGGAACAGACAGGCATTTCTGCGGCCGCAAACGTGACTCCAAGATGGTATGTTGCCTCCCTGGTGCCAGGGTCAAGGATGTCACTGAGCGGCTACAAAACATCCTGAGGGGGGAGGGTGATCAGCCAGAGGTCGTGGTCCAGGTACAACGACATAGGTAGAAAGAGGGATAAGGTGCTGCAGGCAGATTTTAGGGAGCTAGGAAAGAGATTAAAAAGCAGGACCACAAAGGCAGTAATCTCCGGACTACTCCCGGTGCCACGCATGAGTGAGTATAGAAATAGGAGGATAGAGCAGATGAATGTGTGGCTGGAGAGATGGTGCAGGAGGGAGGGCTTCAGATTCCTGGTACATTGGGACCGGTTCTGGGGGAGGTGGACCCTGAACAGGTCGAACGGGTTGCACCTCAACAGAGCCGGGACCAATGTCCTCGCGGGGGTTTTGCTAGTGCTGTTGGGGAGGGTTTAAACTAATTTGGCAGGGGGATGGGCACCAGGATGTAGCTTTAGAAAGGAGAAATAAAGTGCACAAAGGATGGGGTGAGACAGATAGCACTAGAGTAAGAAATAGTAAAATATTAGGTGGGGTCAGATTAACAGAGAATAAAAGAAGGTCTAAGATAGGTTTACAGTGCATCTGTGTGAATGCACGAAGTGTGGTAAATAAGGTTGGTGAGCTGCAGGCGCAAATAGCCACATGGGAATATGATGTTGTGGCGATAACGGAGACCTGGCTCAAAAAAGGGCAGGATTGGGTTTTAAATATTCCTGGATATAAGGTGTTCAGGAAAGATAGGGAAGGAAAGAAAGGAGGTGGTGTGGCAGTATTGATTAAGGAGAATGTTACAGTGCTGGAGAGAGAAGATGTCCTGGAGGGGTCAAGGACAGAATCTATTTGGTTAGAGTTATGAAATAATAGAGGTGCCATTACACTACTCGGTGTATTCTATAGACCACCAACTAGTGGGAAGGATATAGAGGAGCAAATTTGCAGGGAAATTACAGAGAGGTGCAAGAACTATAGAGTAGTAATATTGAGGGACTTCAATTATCCTAATATAGACTGGGATAGTAATAATGTAAAGGGCAGAGAAGGGGAAGAATTTCTGAAGCGTGTTCAGGAGAACTTTCTTGATCAGTACGTTTCCGGCCCAACGAGGAAGGAGGCATTGTTGGATCTGGTTCTGAGGAATGAGGTGGGTTAAGTGGAGCAAGTGTCAGTAGGGGAACATTTAAGGAACAGGGATCATAGTATATCATAAGGTTTAGATTAGCTATGGAAAAGGACAGGAAGCAATCTAGAGTAAAAATACTTAATTGGAGAAAGGCAAATTTTAGTGGGTTGAGAACGGATCTGGCCTGGGTAAATTGGAATCAAAGATTGGCAGTCAAAACTGCAATCGAACAATGGGCTGCCTTTAAAGAGGAGATGGTTCGAGTACAGTTGAAATACATTCCCACGAGGGGGAAAGGTAGGGCAACTAAAGCCAGAGCTCCCTGGATGACGAAAGAGATAGAGAGTAAGATGAAGCAGAAAAAGGGGGCATATGACAGATGACAAGTGAGAATTAGGCTGAATATAGAAAGTTCAGAGGGGAAGTGAAAAGGAACATGAGGGGCAAACAGAGAGAATGAGAATAGAGTGGCAGCTAACATAAAAGGGGATTCAAAAGTCATCTATAGACATATAAGTAATAAACGGGTAGTAAGAGGAGGGGTGGGGCCAATTAGGGACCAAAATGGAGACCTACGCATGGAGGCAGAGGGCATGGCTGAGGTACTAAATGAGTACTTTGCATCTGTCTTCACCAAGGAAGAAGATGCTACCAAAGAGGAGGTAGTGGAGATACTGGATGAGATAAAAATTGATAAAGAGGAGGTACTAGAAAGGCTGGCTGCACTTAAAGTTGATAAGTCACCAGGACCAGATGGGATGCATCCTTGGATGCTGAGGGAGATTGAGGAGGAAATCGTGGAGGTACTGGCCATAATCTTCCAATCCTCCTTAGATACGGGGGTGGTGCCAGAGGACTGGAGAATTGTAAATGTTACACCCTTGTTCAAAAAAGGGTGTAAGGATAAACCCAGCAACTACAGGCCAGTCAGTTTAACCTCGGTAGTGGGGAATCTTTTGGAGACGATAAGCAGGGACAAAGTTAACAGTCACTTGGAGAAGTATGGATTAATTAAGTAAAGCCAGCACGGATTTGTCAAAGGCAAATTGTGTTTAACTAACTTGATTGAGTTTTTTGATGAGGTAACAGAGAGGGTTGATGAGAGCAATGCGGTTGACATGGTGTACATGGACTTCCAAAAGGCGTTTAATAAAGTACCACATAATAGGCTTACCAGCAAAGTTGAAGCCCATGGAATAAACGGGACAATGGCAGCATGGATATTAAATTGGCTAAGTGACAGGAAACAGAGAGTAGTGGTGAACGGTTGTTTTTCGGACTGGAGGACGGTATACAGTGGTGTTCCCCAGGGGTCGGTACTAGGACCACTGCTTTTCTTGATATATATTAATGACTTGGACTTGGGTGTACAGGGCACAATTTCAAAATTTGCAGATGACACAAAACTTGGAAGTCTAGTGAACAGTGAGGAGGAGAGTGAAAGACTTCAAGAAGACACAGATAGGCTGGTGGAATGGTCGGACACGTGACAGATGAAATTTAATGCAGAAAAGTGCAAAGTGATACATGTTGGTCGGAAGAACGAGGAGAGGTAATATAAAGTAAATGGTACAATCCTAAAGGGGGTGCATGAACAGAGAGACCTGGGGGTACAGGAATCCCTCCCCAACTGCGGGGGATACGTCCCTGAAAACTCCCGTGGTTAGTAAAACCGCGGTTGGCAAATTCACTATAAACACATATAAAAAGCATATAAATCAAGTTTTTTACCTTATTCCTCAATGAAAAACCGCGGATACGCGAATTTCACGGCCGCGGTTGACAAAAATTGTCGCAGAGCGGAAACCGCGTATACGTGAAATCCGCGTATGGCAAACCCGCGGTTGGGGAGGGATCCCTGTATATGTGCACAAATCATTGAAGGTGGCAGGACAGGTTGAGAAAGTGGTTAAAAAAGCATACGGGATCCTGGGCTTCATAAATAGAGGTATAGAGTACAAAAGCAAGGATGTTATGATGAACCTTTATAAAACACTGGTTCGGCCTCAACTGGAGTATTTTGTCCAATTCTGGGCACCGCACTTTAGGAAGGATGTGAAGGCCTTAGAGAGGGTGCAGAAAAAATTTACGAGAATGGTTCCAGGGATGAGGGACTTCAGTTACGTGGATAGACTGGAGAAGCTGGGGATGTTCTCCTTAGAGCAGAGAAGGTTGAGAGGAGATTTGATAGAGGTGTTCAAAATCATGAGGGGTCTAGACAGAATAGATAGAGAGAAACTATTCCCATTGGTGGAAGGGTCGAGAAACAGAGGACACAGATTTAAGGTGATTGGCAAAAAACCAAAGGTGACATAAGCAAAACTTTTTTATGCAGCGAGTGGTTAGGATCTGGAATGCACTGCCCGAAAGGGTGATGGAGGCAGACTCAATCGTGGCTTTCAAAAGGGAATTGGATAAGTACCTGAAGGAAAAAAATTTGCAGGGCTACGGGGAAAGGGCGGGGAGTGGGACTAGCTGAAGTGCTCTTGCAGAGAGCTGGCACAGGCTCGATGGGCCGAATGGCTTCCTTCTGTGCTGTAACCATTCTATGATTCTATGAATGTTCACATAGTATTTAGATTGGGACATATATTTCCGTTCCTTCAAGTCACTAAAAACAGATTAACTGGTCATTTATCTCATTGCTGGGGATCTTGCTGTGTGCAAATTGGCTGCCGCATTTCCTACATTATACGAATGACTACGCTTCAAAAGTACTTCATTCTGTGGGGAATGGCTCACCTTCTGACTTCCCAAAGCCTCTCCACGACCTACAAGGCACAAGTCGGGAGTGTGGTGGAATACACACCTCTTGCCTGGATGAGTGCAGCTCCAACAACACTCACGAAGCTCCACACCATCCAGGACAAAGGAGCCCGTTTGATTGGCACCCCATCCACCCCCTTAAACATTCACTCCCTCCACCACCAGCCTACCGTGGCTGCAGTGTGTACCATCTACAAGATGCACTGCAGCAACTCGTCAAGGCTTCTTCGGCAGCACCTACCACCTAGAAGGACAAGGGCAGCAGGCGCATGGGAACACCACCACCTCCAAGTTCCCCTCCAAGTGACACACCATCCTGACTTGGGACATATATACCGTTTCTTCATCGTCACTGGGTTAAAATCCTGGAACACTCTACCTAACAGCACTGTGGGAGCGCCTTCACGACATGGACTGCAGCGGTTCAAGAAGAAGGCTCGCCACCACCTTCTCAGAGGGCAACTAGGATGGGCAATAAATGCCGGCCTTGCCAGCGATGCCCACATCCTGAGATTGAATGTTTTAATAAAGGCAGTCCCTGACTACGAATGCAGGCTCACTCCACACTGGGACTGCAGTGGTGTTGATAACAAGCCCTCTTCGTACCCGGTTTGCTTCACAGCAACGCTACAGTTCTAATGTAAGAACATAAGAAATAGGAGCAGGAATAGGCCACTTGACCCCTCGAGCCTGCTCCACCATTCAATAAGATCATGGCTGATCTTGGGCTGAAAGCCACTTCCCCGCCCGCTCCCCATAAGTGCTCTCGAAGGACTAATAATATCAGTCCGTTATTTTTCTTTAATCAGCATTCGATAAGGGGGTCACGTGTTGCCATAGCAATCGTCTGCCGGCAGTAAGCTGCGAATGTGACCCTGTATCTCATCCTTCAGAAAGGAGCTGCTTTTGAATCTTAGATTTCATAGAATGATAGAGCACAGAAGGAGGTCATTCAGCTTATTGTCCCTGTGCCGGCTCTTTGAAAGAGCTCTCTAATCCACTTTGCTGCTCTTTCCCCACAGCCCTGCAAATTTTTCCTTTTCAAGTATATATCAATTCCTTTTTGAAAGGTAATATTGAATCTGCTTCCACCACCCTTTCAGGCAGTGCATTCCCGATCACAACAATTCTCCCCATCTCCCCTCTGGTTCTTTTACTGATTACCTTAAATCTGTGTCCTCTCTTTACCAACCCTCCTGGAAACAGTTTCTCTCTATCTACTCTATCAAAACCCTTCATGATTTTGAACACCTCTATTAAATCTCCCCTTAACCTTCTGTGCTCTACAGAGAACAATCCCAGCTTCTCCAGTCTCTCCACGTAACTAAAACACCTCACCCCTGGTACCATTCTAGTAAATCTCCTCTGCACCCTCTCTAAGGCCTTGACATCGTTCCTAAAGTGTGGTGCCCAGAATTGGACACAATACTCCAGTTGTGGCCGAACCAGTGTTTTACAAAAGTTCATCTTTTCATCATAAAAATTAACTTTGTGCGCTGCCTGGTACATTTAAACACCTGTTGGTGACGATTCAAGCCTACCGACAAATTGTAGGCACGCTTCTCGCATTAGTCGTGGTCATGATATTTGGAGACCCCTTCACCAACTGGTGGGGTCTCACCTCCAGGGGGTGATCCTGGCTGATCCTACTCTCCCAGAAATAAAAATACTCAGCAGGTCAGGCAGCATCTGTGGAGAGAGAGACAGAGTTAACATTTCAGCTCGATGACCTTTCTTCAGAACTGGAAAAAGTTAGAGATGTAACAGATTTTAAGCAAGTGCAGGGGTAGGGAAAGGGGGGAGGGGAGGAAAGAACAAAAGGGAAGGTCTGTGATAGGGTGGAAGGCAGGAGAGATTAAATGACAAAAGGGATGATGGTGCAAAGCAAAAGTAGATGGTAATGGGACAAGTAAAGAAACAAAAGATGAGTCTAGAAGAGGTGTACATGGGAATGGCAGAATCATCAACAGCTGCCATCTGACAAATTAGGGGCAGAGGCTATGGCCCAGAAGCTGTAAAGTGCCTAATAGAAAGATGAGGTGCTGTTCTTTGAGCTTTTTTAAAAATTCGTTCCGGGATGTGGGCGTCGCTGACAAAGCCAGCATTTATTGCCCAACACTAATTGCCTTCTTGAAATGAAAGGATATTTACTAGCCATAGCCCCTTTGGGGCTATCCCGGATCAGACGTATTTCTCAGATGTTCACTTTCAACTAAAGGTTGAGGTAGCCGAATCCTAAAGACGCTTAACTGGGTCTAAAGGTCCGGGCTATCTCTCCCTAAAGGAAAGGAGCAACCCGAGAATGTTACCATCCTCCAGATAGCACTTTTAATAAGTTGAGCCAGACTGTAACGTCCCGGATATTATGAGGGTCCGGAGATCTCCCCTCAGAAATGTACCTCTTCACCAAAGAGTGTAAAGAGATTGGGTTCGCGAGTTATTGATACAGAAGACTTATGTGAGACAATTCTAAAAATATATAGAGATTTATTAAAAGAACCGACATGCAATTTACAGTTGGTGAATCAGTCAATCGCAACGTTAACAGTTCTAAAAAGAGAAAAAATACGATCTTATTTTTAACAGAGAATCTTACTTTTAAATCTTAACTTCACTACAGTATTACAGTTCTTAAAATTTTCTATACAGGATATCCATCAATATCAAATTACCTTCGATCCCTGAGGTACAAAGCGTGAAACACTACAGAGCCGCCTCTGTAGTCGAGAATCGCTTTGCCCGATTAAAGTGATTCTGATATCTCAATTGAGACTTCAATATTTATACCCTTTTTCAGTTGTATTCCATAAGGTTGCTGTTGATCCGAGTTAATTATCACTATTCATCTTTCTGCTGACTTCTACAATTCTTACTGCCACATCAGCAAAAGTTATTGGAAGTTTACCATATAGGTGTGAAGGGAAGATGTCCCTTATCTCATGTGTCATCTTTAAGAGGTTTAATCAAGATCATTTATCCAGGGTTGACCATTGTTCTGTTCCAACAAGGCCACCCATTCGGATCCACCCATTCTTCTGTTTTAATAAGGTTATTTATTCAGAGTCAACAACTGTCTTATCTCAACAAGGCCAGAATTCTTTCATAAGATAGTGTATTTTTCTAAAAAGGTTATATAGTTTATTCCTTCACACCCCCCTCTTGACCAAAAAATGAGCTCGAGCATCAGGGGCAGGGTTTGGTCAATTTTTCAAGTAAGGTTACAATAGTACATTAAACAACATTAATTTCACGAGATTTACAAGAGCCTAATCATGTGCTACATTAAAATTCCTCTAAGTCATCCCCAGGACAATGTTTTGCCTTATTTTAAATTGGACAGAAATTAAAAGAATGATAGGTACATTGTCATGCAATTAACGAAACAATATGTAATTAGAATGTCCAATTGGCAGATGTATGTTCCGTAGAGGTGAGTTATTCATACGAGTCAAGGAGACGTTGTTGGAGCTGGCTGAAGCTTGACGAAATCTGCAATTTTCTGAAGGCTGTGATCTTGATCGCTGTTCCATTCATCCAGCGTGAGGACAGATTCTGTTGGAGTGAGCGGGTGTTCATTGATGTAGAACATTTCTTGTGACGTCGGGAAGAGTCACTTGATTTTATAAAGTCCGTAAAAGATTGATTTAAAGGTACAACCGCTGTATACACATCCGATTGGTATATCGGGAGAGAAGTATTATCAAACTGTTTCTCAAACAATGATGAACCATTAGAGAGGTAAGTTCTGTCATCAGGAGACTTTGGTTTTCCTTGTTTTCTTAAAGGCCTTGCCAGAAGCTCAGTTCATTCCTTCTCCATCCGCAGTGTTTTCCTCCTTCGTTGAAGTAACTTGTTGGCCTTTATTCGTTTCGGTTTTGGCTTTTTGCAAAACCAATTTCTGAGGTGTTGCCAAGCATTGTGTGGAGGAATCGGCAACACTGTCTGGCTGACCGTCGTCAGTAGTTCGATTGCATCTGTTTCCGGTGTCGTGCTCCAAGCTGGGTCTTGGAAGACAGTGTACGACTGCACCTTGTATTGTTCCTCCATTTCGGTATCCTGCAGGACACCTTTTTAGATTGTCTATGGAGACAGTTTTAAGAGTTTGCTTGCCATTCAGCTGATTAAAAGGTATTTTAACAGTTCTTTCATTAATAATGGAACATATTTGAACAGGTTTCTTCCACTTAGGTCTTAAACCAGGTCTTTGCTCGAACTTCTTTTCCTGTACCCATTCTCCTGCTGGGGCCATGCTTTGTTTGTCAATTTTTGCTGCCTATTTGTCTCCCTTATCCTCTGATCAATTTGATGTATCTCATCTGTTATTTCTTTTTAAAAATCTAACTGTCGCTGTCGGGTCAAGGAATCAGAGATTGTAGAGGCAATAAAAGAACTATCGATAAGTGGTGTATGCATCTCAACCCCATATATTAGATAATATGGAGTTTTAGGGGACACTGTCCCTGATGCAGATGCGGGCACATTATTAAGTGATAGCTGCACTTCTGGTATGACGGTGGTCCACTTATTTCCCCTGATTCTCAACAGTTTGACCAAAAGCTTTTTTACTTCCTGGTTTTTACGTTCCACCAGCCCTGCTGATTGCAGATGACATGGTGTGCTGTGCTCTAACCCAATCCCCCTTTGTTCGCAGTAGTCTTTGAAGAAGCTGGAAACAAAGGCTCCGCCTTGATCGGAGTGTAGGATTTTGGGTGCACCAGCTACAGTAATTATGTCAGTAATAGCATTGGCGAGTGCGTTTTCCGAAACAGTTTTTGTGGGGACCAACCAGCAGAAGGAAGTGCATCCATCAACACAAACGAGAACATGTCTGTCTCCCAAAGATGGGGGAAGTGGTCCAATGAAGTCAATAAAGAATTTTCCCATTGGTTTATCAGCTTTCACAGGAGCCAATGGTGGTTGCTTAATTAGTGATGACTTATTGGTTAAATTGCATGGCTCACATATTTGCCACATATGTTTTACAGGCCTTAAGCATGCATGGCCACCAATATAAAGGAGTCAATTTGCAGAATGTTGTTCTGGCACCACAATGTGCTTGACCTATGCCCACGTGAGCTTCTTTTACAAGCTGTTCTCGTTTGTGTCTCGGGGGTACTTCTCTTGGGCAACTTAACTAGCACAATACCAGTAGGGGTTTCTGAGTAAAAGTACTTTGATGGATATCCTGGTGGATTCTCTTTTGTTGGGCCTAATAGCTGAATCAGTTCCTCATCCTGATTAGCTGCCCGTTCTGCCCTAGTGATAACACTAATATTGGCAGGCTCCTCTCAAGGGGGTGTCATGCAGACAGAACGTTTTGCTTGTTCGTCTGCAAGACTGTTGCCTTTTGAGTGTACTGTCCCAGTGGTATGCCCGTTTACATGAATCACCTGACAATTCTGTTTCTCCATCCTCGAACGGAGAATGTCTTCCCACAATGACTAATGTTTTATGGGTTTACCCTTATGATTGGTAAAGTTTGTTTGTTCCCAGAAAACTAGATCTTGGTTATATCCTCTTTTACAATAGTCATTATCTGTACAGATTAATGTGGGTTTAATAATGTTGCCTTTTCTAAAGCAGCATATTGCACTGTCTTATGGCCAAGGGGTATAGACAGTAATTCTTCTGGAGAAAAAGAATAGGAATCTCAAAAAGTCCCTACTACTATCCCCATCCCAGCTGAGGATTGTTGGGATGTCCCTTTTTTAATCGTCATTGACGATCCATCACAGTAAATGACTTGATGGTACTCTGTAAGTGGTCTCATAGGCATTTGTCTGATTCCCTCCTCCATATCATCATCCTCCATGATGGGGAGATGCTCTAAGTCCATTTGCGGGGATAGGAATTTAAAAATGAGTGTAGGATTATTTAAGAACGATGCCCATTTGTCATATCGGATCTGGGTGGCTCTTTTTTCATCAGAGGCCATCCTCGATACTGATCTTAAATAGGGAATCTCAGTGTTAGGGTGAAAATTATAGGGCTTAAAGCAGCAATGTAAAAAGTTAAAGAATGTGCTGTAAAAGGTAAATTCGTAAATACAGAATGGTTTCACTGACACAGTGCGATGAGTAATGTCTGTGGTCAACATGCGTACGTGCGAGGCAACTTGAGGCCCACTAAGACAATAATAGTACAACGGTTACACTTGAGAACCAATCATCGCATGACCAGCCAGTCCGGCCGGACAGATGTGACGCAACATTCTATGTTTATAGTTTCGGAAGGGAAGTAACAAGGACATTTAGCTTAAAGTGCAGATTATAATTAAGGAGCTTGTTGCTGGGGGAATGTGATTGGGTGGAGACATTTGTATGTAATGAATTGCGTATCCGACCCTATAATGTATAAAAGAAGTTCCGATACCACTGTAACGACGAGAAGTTGATCACTAGACCGCGGGGTCTATGGCTCTTCTCCCAGAGCGCTCTGTTAAATAAACTGTGATCTTCTGCTTTGAGACAGACTTGAGTGAATTCATTTTTCACCAACACTCAGTATAGATGGTAATGGGGTATTTCCCTTGAAGGGTTCGTGTCTTGATGAGGCATTGGACTACCATAGTCATGACCCTTTCTTTTTTAATGTACCTCCTTTCAACATTGGAAAAGTTATAGGAATGGAACTGAATGGGCACAATGCTCTTTTCATTATAGAAAACTGCAACTGCCACTTTAGGTGATGACCTGAGGTGAATATTGAAGGGAACTTGTAAGTCCCTCTGTTCCAGGTCTATGGCTTTTTGTACCTTTCGGCATAATTGTTGCAATTTTGAGTAATCGTCCGGTGAAAATATGAATGGTCCCTTTGCCGCGTCGCCCACTCTGGCATACAGGGGGCTGAGAGCTCGGCAAAGGTTGGTGTAAAGGATCGAGCAAAATTCGGGAGTCCTAAACTTGCTTCCAGGTTTTTCAGAGTTTTAGGATATTGAATGGTGGCTAATTTTTCTTTATAGGATTGAGTTAATCCTCTACCGTTTCCAATTATTCTTCGGTCCAGAAAATCTACCTCTTCCCTAACTAGTTGACTCTTTTTTATGTTGATTAAGTACCCAGCAGTAGTAAGTCTGGATAAAACACTATCAATGGCTTTCAAGTGCTCTTGGAGATTGTCATGTGACAGATATATATCATCCACATAAGAATTGACGTTAGGTAGGTCTTTTAAAAGATCAATGATGTGGGCTGAAAAGAGAACGGGGCTGTTTTGAAATCCCTGGGGCAATCTGGTCCAGCAGTACTGATACCCATCGGGTCCAGTCATCGCTGTTTTTGGCCAATCAGCTTTTTCGGTTAATGGGACCAGAAGCCGTTTGCTAGATCAATACAAGATTTATATTTTTCCCTCGTGATTCCAGAGAGAAGGGCTGTGGAATTTTGCTGTTGTACAGTATGTGGGGTCGTTACCCTATTTAAGGCTGTATAATCGACCACTAATCTCCACCTCCCATCTGGTTTAGCAACACCAAACAATGGTGAATTAGTTCTAGATGCCATTTTTATTAAGACACCTTGTTCTGTTAGTTCTTTGAGCGTTGTTAGGAGATCTAATTTTCCCTTGTGGTCTTGGATAGGCCACTGTTTTTTAGGTTTGTGCCAGCCAGCATCAAGTGGGTGGGGTTTGATGTCTATCTTTCCATATTGATTTAGATGGTGTTGTAGATAAGGGTAGTACAGGAAACTCTCTTTTAACCGGCACCCAAATAACCGGAAATCTCTCTTAACCGGCAAAATTCTTGAGTAGGTAACCGGGGTTTTCCTTCATCTCTCCTTTAAAAATAACTTTAAAAAAAACCCCGAGGCGTTTGCCTTGTATCGGAGTGTGTAGATTGGGAGGGGAATGTGCAGCCCGGGTAGGCAGCGGACACGACAGATGGTCAGCTGGCGGTCCCCGGGGAGACGGAGCTCTGAATGCAGGCGCATGTCAGTGTGTACGGGGCTCTCGTACGTTGGGAGATATAACTCTCCGTTATCCGGACTTTTTGATTAACCGGCACCACGCCGGTCCCGTCGGTGCCGGTTAATAAAGAGTTTCCTGTATCTATTAATGAGTTGCTCTAGAAGGTCTTTTTCTCCCCCCTCTAGGTAAGTTCAATCAAGTTGTGTCTGAACATGTTTTTCCCTGTCATCCTGGTCTGTGGATGCTTCTACAGGTCTGGTTGAGATTTTAAGGTAATGTTTCATGTCTGGTTGTCTTATAATGAGTTAACAGGCCAATTGTAGTACCATTCCTACATCTAGGGTCACTGTGATTCCGTATATAGTAAAAGGTATTTTGTAAAAATTAATTATTTGGGTTTTACCTTGTGTGAATCCCCCTAATGGTTTTTTACAAATTGGGCTCCCCAAATCTGTCCACTTAGTTTTTATAAGTTTGAAGGTCCATTACAGTGTAATCAGCTCCCGTATCAAACAGGGCCTTCACTTGTGTGTTTGTGGGCAAGGTTGCCAGGGCATAGGGGAATTCAAGGGGCCAGGCCTTCAATCCTGAGATTGTTCATCCTCAGAATCCTGAGTTTCATTTGCTGCCTTGTCTTTGATCATTTTGACTGATTTTTGTTCCTCCCTCTTGGGGGTATCATGCTTTCCAGATCCCTTAGGGGGTCTGTCGGACCGTTTATTATCTCGACCATCTTCCCGTTGGGGTGGACATTGGTTCTGCCAGGAATATTTTTGATCCCTATTTCAGTTTTCCCGGTATTCTCCCATGGCTGTCTGATAGTTTTGGCCAGTGTAAAAGCTGCCCCCATAGGGAGTCCACTGTCCTTTGCTTTCCTTTCGAGGTCTAGCCCCCTGTCTATCCCATCTTTCCGGGAAGAGATCTTTCTCGTGTTGTGGGCGAGTTGGGGGTGTAAACCTTCTGGAATACCCTCCTGGGGGTCTCGAGCCATGAGTTTGTGTCTGGGTGGGGTGGACTTGAGACTTGGGTCTATGCAGTCCTTGTTTCTTGTAGGCTTCACAAAATCCCCCAGAAACTCGAACAGAACCCTAAGTGAAGTGATTTGAGGTAAAACCCTCAGTTTTGGACATTTTTAAAGATCAGGGAAGAAAACCCTGAGGAAAATGACTTTTTGAATCTTATTTGTTGGGAAAGACACCTTTCACAGACACTGACAGGCTGCAGAGGGGTGTGGCCAGGCAGTGGATAGCTTTGGGTATTGGGGCCCAATTAAGCAGTCTGGGAATGTGTTTACACTGCCTTCCTATCAAGGAGGAAGAGACAAAACCCAAAAGCCTCACACACACATCGAAATATGAATAATCCAAGACCTCTTTTGAAATTCCCAGGCCCACACAGGATGCCAGGGGCCTGAATTCAATAAAACCGATTTACTTCATCAAAAACCAATCAACCAGGTATCCACAGGACAGATTTAAAGCCCGCCAAAAGACCTAGGACAATAGGGACGAGATTTGGCGCGTAGATAAAGGCCTTGCCTAAATCGGAAAGCCATCAGGACATGTTTAACACCAAGTTAAAGCCATCGAAACTGGCAAGCCCGCCAAAACTAAGACAATGGACTAAACAGGGCCCATTTGAAATCTAAAGGAAACCGTTTTAGTAAGGGGTTTTGGCGTGAAAAGGACAGTATAATTGGAGCCTAATGTCCCAGGCCTCGCTCTCTCTGGACTCGCTGACAACGCTGGCACAGCTCTCTCTCTCTCTCTCTCTCAGCTCTGCTCCAGCAAAGACACCACAAGCCACGAGGAGGAGGAGGAAGAAAAGCCAACAACTTCACAAACAGACCATCACACAAGAAGAAACCAGAGCGACTGCCTCAGTGACCATCGGACACCTCGCAGCAACAAGGGCCTTACGAAACCTTTTACTCAAAAGACTCTAAAACACTGTCAAGGATTCGTTTGGTGAGCATTATCCCTGATCTCCTGAAACCAAAACCTAGCTAGATAGTCGGATTTTTGGGAGGGATAAGGTTTTTTTTTGTTTGTTATATTGTCATTCTCCCTCGCCTGTACCGTGTGTTCCCCAAACCTGTGTTTAAGTATTAAGTGTGTTTTAAGTTTGTTACCTTTTTCTTTTAATAAAGTCAAAATTCTTTCATCAGAACCTGTTGTCTACTGCATTTTTGTTCACAACCCCTAAATAAGTCCAAAGTCTAGGAACCAGGGGCGTGGGAGCAATTCGAACCGCTCACTGAGTCAGAGGTGAAGGCTGACCCCATTACCAGCCCCTACATTCTGAGTACTAAAGATACCTTCTCCGGTATTTTTATCCCTAGTTTCTGGTATCATTATAGGTTTAGTTTGGGGTAGACCTAATAGGTTGTGATTTAATTGGATAATGCGATTGACATTATCCCATCTTTGTTGATTATCTCAATAATTGTTTAGGGCATCCTCACAGGCAAGTTTGAGGGCGGTATTTTGGTATTGATTGGCCAGGGAACCGTGGACAATGTCCCGGTTATCCTGTGTGAGTACCTTGCCTAATCTGTAGGCAGCTACCAGCTCTTTAGTTTTGGCTGTATTAGTGAGTATTTCCTTGATGGAACCCATTACATGCCCTCCCAGAGTTGCCGTGATAACATAGGCGTATATTTGAACCCAGTTGTTACACTGGTTTAATGGGGGATTTAAGGCTAAACTTAGCAACATTTGTAGTAGTTGCCTCAGGTGTTGGGCATTCCAATCTTGGCAACAGGTTTCCAATTTATCAAGGCTAGTTAGAATCCAGCAGGTTTTTTCCTGGCTACCACACATTGTGTAGATAGAGCTTAGGTTTACTTGATCTAGGGGCGCAATGTGTGGTTGCTGGGGTTGGCTTACTGGACCAGCACTCCCTGCGCCTCCAGCATTGAGATAAGATTGAGCTAGTGCCTGTCGGCATTGATTATAATGGATTCTAAACTGTCTATAGTCTTCTTGAAGATTCTGGTCATTTATTTCATTATGAGCTTGCCACCTTAACCGGAATCCATGGCCCCCAGGAACATAGGCTGCTCCGGGTCCTACTATTTGGCCATGGTTGCTTCAACCCATCTCTGCAATCTCCTTCAGCCCCACAAGCTTCCGAGATTACAGCGCTCCTCCAATTCTGGCATCCTGAGCATCCCCAATTTCCACAGCTCCACCATTGGTGGCCGTGCCCTCAGCTGCCTGGGCCCTAAGCTCAGGAATTCCCTCCCTAAACCTCTCCGCCTCTCCACCTCTCTTTCCTCCTTTAAGACGCATCTTAAAACCGACCTCTTTCACCTGTCCTAATATCCCCTGATGTGGCTTGATGTCAAATATTGTTTGATAACGCTCCTTGGTAAAGCACCGTGGGGCGTTTTACTACATTAAAGGCGCTATATAAATGCAAATTGTTGTTGTTGATACCTTTACCTAATAAAAATCTGTCAATCTCAGTCTTGAAAATTTCAGTGATTAGGGCAGGAGGGGAGGAGAGAATCAATTGGAGAGACAAAATTAAAAGGAAAAGTGAGTTTTCAATAATTAATCACATATGAGGGGTATAAAATATATTACTCAATAAGTAGCCTAGTTGGTTATAGCTGCACATTTTAATGTACAATCCTCCACAGTAAAGTGCCAGTAAATCCTCTGTGTGTCATTAGGCATTGTACCAGCCTTATAGTTTAAAGTATTATTGGATGCTAGCAAGGTATTTAAATTAAAATGAGGGCAAATTGTTGAGTTATAGTATCAGAGATGTCATTAGTGGCAACTAAATATTAAAATGTAATTTCAATCTTACATCCTTTAAAATAAAATGTTGTGCAGGAATTGGGAATCTAATAAAATGCTGAGCAATTGGGATTCCGCGTCAGGCTCTCATTGGTCGCTGTCAGTGTTACAGATATTTTCTGCAAGTTAACCCGTTGGTTGCCGAATGCAGAATGGATACGGGGAAAAAAAGAGAAAAAACCCCTCAGAAAAACACCAGAGGGGCCAATTTTCCTGGGCTTGGCGCCCCAGTGGGGAACACTTATTTCTGCGCCCTACCCCCTCCCACGCCTCCACTCCTTCCGATTCCGGACGCAGGCTCCTAACAACGGGTGAGCCCACCCTAGGTGGTCGCTGGGGCAACGAGGAGCCAGATGTAGTAGGGATAAACAACAACAACGCGCATTTATATAGCGACTTTAACGTAGTAAAACATCCCAAGGAGCTTCACAGGAGCGTTATCAAACAGGTACAGGAGAGGCCAGAGAATCAGTGTCCTTGCACTTGATGTAAAACAGCACTGATGTCAGCTAATTGTGAATGAATTATAGCAACTGGCAAGCTCACCGCTATAACTCCATTTAGTCTAATTCCATTACAAGGGAACGGGTAGCGACGCCTAAAATCAACTCTGTCGTTATATTTATGAATAATAATAGCAGCGAAACATCTTTAATTGGACTCACATCTGTTCCCTTACATGAATCAAGCCAGCAGGATGTTACCCTGTGACAGCTGTGTGCCACCATTCCCTGCCAGATGTTCACCTCTTTTTATTTTGAAGTTGGAGGACAGGAATTGATTTGCAGTGTGGAATTCCATTGCCTTCCACTTTCTTCTGCCACGCCACAGTGATTTTGCCTGTATTTGTTCCAATTCAATGCCCACTATTCAAGGTGCGGCCTTCTCTACGTTGGGCGTCATGCCAACATACGAAAATGATGGGCAGGAAAAGATCAGCTGGTCCATCAAGCCTGCCCCACACTCAGGAGGCCCGGAGCATCCGGATTGGACACTTCTATCCCCCCCCCTCCCCTCCCCCTCCCCCAACCCCACCCCACACGGGAGAGGGACAAAAACAGTGCCAATAAGAGAAGAAGAAAAAAAAAGAGCTCTTGGAAAATTCCTCTTCGACCCCCTCAGGCAATCAAAACCAGTTCAGAAGATCACATTGACCAAGCATACATTAACTGTTAATACCTTTTTATATGATTCGATCACTGCCCAAGAACCAGTCCAGCTCCCTGTTGAAGGCGATGCAGAGAGACAGCACCCACCACACCAACCGGCAATGTATTCCAGAGGCTCACTGCTCTCTGGGAAGTGAAGAACCGCCCAACATCCAGCCTATTCCTACTCTTACACAGTTTAAACTCGTGTCCCCCCTGGCCCTGCCCAATCTGTCAAACTGGATGAATCTATCAATGAGCACGCAATCCAGTCCTTTCATTATTTTATAGACCTCTATCAGGTCTCCTCTAAGTCTACGCTAGTCTACAGTAATAGACTCAGCTCTTTAAGGCTATCTGAGTAACCTGATGACCTAATAGAGGTCTTTAAGGTTATGAAAGGATTTGATAGGGTAGACGTAGAGAAGATGTTTCCGCTTGCAGGGGAGACCAGAACTAGGGGCCCTAAGATAGTCACTAATAAATCTAATAGGGAATTCAGAAGAAACTGAGTGGTGAGAATGTGGAACTCGCCACCACAAGTAGTAGTTGAGGCGAATAGTATAGATGCATTTAAGGGGAAGCTAGATAAACACATGATGGAGAAAGGAATAGAAGGTTATGCTGATGGGAGTTAGATGAAGAAGGGTGGGAGGAGGCACGTGTGGAGCATAAACACCAGCATGGACCTGTTGGGCCGAATGGCCTGTTTCTGTGCTGTAAATACTATGTAATAACTGTTTGCCATTAGCACGATCCTGATCTCTGTGGTTTGCTTTTTGCGACTCCCTCTCCCATTCTGATTCTTACTTTCTATCTTTGGATCCTCCAACTAAACCCGACACTAACGGTAAGGGCTTTTCACCTTGGTCCTGGGTCCTCTCAGCCTTCTGCTCTCAATGCTGAGCATAGAACTAGGAACAGGAGTAGGCCATACAGCCCCTCGAGCCTTCTCTGCCATTTAATAAGATCATGGTTGATCTTCTGCCTCAACTCCACTTTCCCGCCCAATCCCCATATCCCTTGATTTCCTTTGTGTCCAAAAATCTATCTCAGCCTTGAATATAATCAACAGCTGAGCATCCACAGCCCTCTGGGGTAGAGAATTCCAAAGATTCACAACCCTCAGTGAAGAAATTTCTCCTCATCTCAGTCCTAAGTGGCTGACCCCTTATCCTGAGATTATGCCCCCTAGTTCTAGACTCTCCAACCAGGGGAAACATCCTCCCAACATCTACCCTGTCAAGCCCTCTCAGAATCTTATACATTTCAATGAGATCACCTCCCATTCTTCTAAACTCCAGAGAGTGTAGGCCCATTCTACTCAATCTCACAACAACTTTAACAACTTTAGACCTCCGACCCTCTCATATCGTACTCCGCGGCTTTCCCCCATCCTTTCTCGACTCATTCCTTTGTCTTTCTTATGGCTGTGTACCTAAGGACCTGTTTCAGATTACGGACATGGGGGGGGGGGAAAAAGGATAGGAAAAGACCAGCTGGTCCGTTGAGCCTGTGCCACCCTGACATGGATGTAACCTCTGCATACCCTCATATTACCTCTGTACAGCTTACAGCACCAGAGAGAGGAAGAGACAAAGAAAGAGAGAGAGAGAGAAAGAGGAGAGAACGAGGGAAAGAAAGTTGGTGTTTGTCTAGTTTCTAATCCTCAATGTGCTTCACAGCCAATTAATTACTTGGAGTGCACTCAGATATGTCGGTAACCGCAGCAGTCACTTTGTGCACAGCACGATCCCTGCTTTCCCAGAGGTGCCTCAGGATCTTTACCATCCCCGTGAACCAACAGGAGAGGCAGACAGGGTCTCGGTTTAAGGTCCTCATCTGATACGTTTTATTTTACATGGTTTTATATCCATCTCTAGCGTTTAAAACGGAACTTATCTCTTCCTATCTCGACTCTATTTTTTCTCCCTTGTCCAGTCTCTTCCCACCTACATCCGCGACTCTTCCGATGCCCTCCGCCATTTTAACAGTTTCCAGTTTCCCGGCCCCAACCGTCTCCTCTCCCCCCACGGCCGCCAACCTCATAGTTCCCCAACCCCGCACAGCCCGCTTCTACCTCCTTCCCAAGATCCACAAACAGGACTGCCCCGGTAGACCCATCGTTTCAGCCTGTTCTTGCCCCACGGAACTTATCTCTTCCTATCTCGACTCTATTTTTTCTCCCCTTGTCCAGTCTCTTCCCACCTACATCCGCGACTCTTCCGATGCCCTCCGCCATTTTAACAGTTTCCAGTTTCCCGGCCCCAACCGTCTCCTCTTCACTATGGACGTACAATCCCTCTACACCTCCATTCCCCACCAGGATGGCCTGAGGGCGCTCCGCTTCTTCCTTGAACAGAGGCCCAACCAGTCCCCATCCACCACCACCCTCCTCCGCCTGGCTGAACTTGTTCTCACATTGAACAACTTCTCCTTTGACTCTACCCATTTCCTCCAAATTAAAGGTGTTGCTATGGGTACCCGCATGGGTCCTAGCTATGCCTGCCTTTTCGTGGGATATGTGGAACACTCTTTGTTCCAGTCCTACTCGGGTCCCCTCCCTCACCTCTTTTTCCGGTACATTGATGACTGTATCGGTGCCGTCTCCTGCTCTCGCCCTGAACTAGAACATTTCATTCACTATGCTTCCAATTTCCACCCTTCCCTCACCTTCACATGGTCCATCTCCGACTCTTCCCTTCCCTTCCTCGACTTCTCCATCTCCATCTCTGGGGATAGGTTATTGACTAACATTCACTACAAGCCCACCGACTCCCACAGCTACCTGGACTACACTTCCTCCCACCCCGCCTCCTGTAAGGACTCTATTCCATTCTCCCAGTTTCTCCGTCTCCGCCGCATCTGCTCTGATGATGCCACCTTCCATACCAGTGCTTCCGACATGTCTTCCTTTTTCCTCAACCGAGGATTCCCCTCTACCGTGGTCGACACGGCCCTCGACCGTGTCCGTTCTATCTCCCGCACATCTGCCCTCACCCCTGCCCCTCCCTCCCGGAACCACGATAGGGTTCCCCTTGTCCTCACCTTTCACCCCACCAGCCTCCACATTCAACGGATCATCCTCCGCCATTTCCGCCACCTCCAGCGTGATCCCACCACCAAACACATCTTCCCCTCACCTCCCCTTTCAGCATTCCGTAGGGACCGCTCCCTCCACGACACCCTAGTCCACTCCTCTACCACCCCCAGCACCCCTTCCCCTTCGCCCGGCACCTTCCCGTGCACGCGCAGGAGATGCAACACATGCCCTTATACCTCCCCTCTTCCCACTGTCCAGGGCCCCAAACACCCCTTCCAGGTGAAACAGCGATTTACTTGTACTTCCTGCAATTTAGTATACTGTATTCGCTGCTCACGATGTGGACTCCTCTACATTGGGGAGACCAAACGCAGATTGGGTGACCGCTTTGCGGAACACCTCCGTTCAGTCCGTAAGGGGGACCCCGAGCTCCCGGTGGCCTGTCACTTTAATTCACCGCTTCACTCCCACTCTGACCTCACCGTCCTCGGCCTATTACACTGTTCCACGGAAGCTCAGCGTAAGCTCGAGGAACAGCACCTCATCTTTCGTTTAGGCACGCTACAGCCCTCTGGACTCAATATCGAGTTCAACAATTTTAGATCATAACCTCAGCTCGAATCACATTTATATTTTATTTTATCCACCCTTTTATTTGTCCCCCCCCACCTTTTTTTTCCTCCTAGAAGCTGGCAGCTGTCCTTCATTCTGCCAGTGGATTTCACACTTCATTCAGCCTTAATCTGTCACATTAACACCATCTCTAGCCTTGCATATCTCTTAATGTCTCTTAATGTCTCTTCATCTCCCCCTTTGTTCCTTTATCCCCTCCCCCTTTTCCCAGCTTTACCCTGAAAGCCTGTTAATAGCAGATTAAAAAGCCATTTGTTGCCTCTCTGTGAAAGTAGTTACTAGATTTTTGCCAGGCTTCGGTCCCGGGTGGACTCTCGCTGGTGGTTAGCAGGGTAGTGGAGACGGGGCCACCGCACTGTGACCTTGCTATTCCAGCCCACGCTAACCATTAGCAAGGCTGAAGTCTTTCTGATCTCTAAGTGCTGTTTTCTCCTCATGCTGTCCTGATTTATTCCAGTTGGTTCTATAAATGGACTTCCTCAGCCCACCAGAGCCAGTACTGAGAAAAGATTCGACTCTTAGCGTTAACCTACTCCAGCCCACCAGTGTCATAGGGTCATAGAAATTTACGGCACAGAAGGAGACCATAAGGCCCATTGTGTCTGTGCCAGTCGAAAAAGAGCTAATCCCACTTTCCAGCTCTTGGTCCATAGCCTTGCAGGTTACGGCACTTCAAGTGCATATCCAAGTACTTTTTAAATGCGATGAGGGTTTCTGCCTCTACCACCCTTTCAGGCAGTGAGTTCCAGACCCCCACCACCCTCTGGGTGAAGAAAGTTCTCCTCAACTCCCCTCTAATCCTTCTACCAATTACTTTAAATCTATGCCCCCTGGTGATTGACCTCTCTACTAAGGGAAATAATTCCTTCCTATCCACTCTATCTAGACCCCTCATAATTTTATACACTTCAATTAAACCTGCCCTCAGCCTCCTCTGTTCCAAAGAAAACAACTCCAGCCTATCCAATCTTTCCTCATAGCTAAAGTTCTCCAGTCCTGGCAACATCCTCGTAAATCTCCTTTGTACCTCCCTAGTGCAATCACTGCCAATACTGATAGAGGATCCCACTCTTAGCATTAACCTTCTCCAGTCCACCAGTGCCAATACAGATGCTTGTTTGGCCTGCTGTGCATTGCTGACCTTTTTGGCTTTTATATCTGGAGACACACCACACTTGTTATGGTGTGGCGGGGTAGCCCAGTCTATAGACTGCTTTGCTGAGAAAATAAATCACCCCACCTGCTACTGGGCCACACATGCCAGAGAGGTGGGTGCCAGGGTTGATCCCCATGTTGAGTTCGGGCTGCCTGTTCTGTGCCGTATAGTATTGAATGTACACACAACAGTAGATACCTGAATAAGAACAGCAGGTGGGAGTACAATCTAAATGGGGGAAACAGTAGAATGTAGATGAGTGAGGGACCTTGGTACACAAGTCATTAAAGGCTCCCTCGCAGTTACAAATACTGATTACAAAGGCTAATGGGATGCTTGGCTTCATCAGAAAGGTTTAGAATCTAAAAACAAGGAAAGAAAGAATTTGCATTTTTATAGCGCCTTTCATGACCTCAGGATGTCCCAAAGCGCTTTTCAGCCACTGAAGTGTAGTCACTGTTGTAATGTAGGAAACGCAGGGGCTAATTTGCGTGTGTTTTTGTGCATGTTTGTGTGTGTGCATGCATTTGTATGTGCTTGTGTGTGTGTGTGCGTGTGCGTGTGCGTGAACATAAGAAGTAGGAGCAGGAGTAGGCCATTTGGCTATTCGAGCTTGCTCTGCCATTCAATAAGATCATTGGCTGATCTTCTACCTCATCTCCACTATCCTGCATTATCCCCATATCCTTTGATTCCCTTAATATTCAAAAATCTAACGATCTCGGTCTTGAATATACTCAACGACTGAGCCTCCACAGCACTCTGGGGTAGAGAATTCCAAAGATTCACCACCCTCTGTGTGAAGAAATTTCTCCTCATCTCAGTCCGAAATGGCCAACCCCTTATTCTGAGACTGTGACCCCTGGTTCTAGACTCCCCAGCCAGGGGAAACATCCTCCCTGCATCTACCCTGTCAATCCCTCGAACAATTTTGTATGTTTCAATGAGATCACCTCTCATTCTTCTAAACTCCAGAGAATATAGACCTAGTCTACTCAATCTCTCCTCATAGGACAATCCCCTCACCCCAGGAACCAGTCTGGTGACATTTTAAATGGGGGCTTCTATTTGAGCAGCACGCAGTGGATGCAGCTCCACAGTAAATGGGTTAAGAACTGAAAATCGCATTATGTGCTTCCCTTCCCTGCTTGCCTGTCAGTTGCAGGTACATTTCATAGGCACCAGTCCTCCCAGCAAGATTCAGAAATGGGACTGTCACTTGCAACTCCTCATGTCACGCATGAACTGCTCCTCAGAAAGCCGAGCGGGCACATCAGAAAAGTGTGACTGAGTAATCTCCAGAGCTCGAACCTGACGCAGGTCTGAAGAACCATCGTTTCCAACCCTCGTGTTTGCAGATTACAAGTTCCCCCCACTACAGTGCCTGGAGTGATACTGAGCCACGCTCGCTCGCTCAGATTCAATCTCTGGCCTGCGCTAGATTCAGCAGGGAACAGTTGTGACATTGGCCCAGATATTCCGATCATGCGCTGAAAACCGGCATTTCTGATCTGTCAAGAATGGTCTTGACAGATCGGACGCCTGCCCTGGAGAAGGGCCTCTGTGGGCGGATAGTTCCGCTTTTTGGAGACCCTCCGCCCGCAGAAAACCCTTACAATTCTTGCACCTGGTAAAAGCAGGCGTAAGGCCTGCTTTTACCAGGATAAGAGTTGAAAAAAGTTTTTTAAAAAATGTTCACTGATTTATCATTTAAACATACTTTAAAAAAAAGGTAAGTTTATTTTTAGCCCCGTAAAAAACTTTAATTATTTTTTTCAAAAAATTAAATTTTTGTTTAAAATACTTCATTTATTGTAATTTCAAGTCATTTTTTAAAAATTTATTTAAAGTTTTACTATGCTTTTTCATTGATCTCCATTCATATATTTGACAGGTCTTCCTGTCAAATATATGAAGGGAGATTCCCTTCTGTGATTGGCTCCCCATGGCCCACGTGATCCCAGGGACGCTGCGAACTACATGCGCCCCGGGATACGTGGGCCCTGCGCACTTGGAGTTTGGTGAGGCCCAGGATCGGAAGCGTGTGCGTCCCGGGAGCCCTCAGGTAAGGGCGCAGATTTTTCCAGATCGCAGGCCTCTGCCCGCGGGAGGACTGCGATCGGAAAATACGGGCCATTGCTACAATTGCTGCGGTGCTCCTGGGCTAGAGAAGGAGTTAAAGAAAAAAAAATGAACAACAGCCAGGGTTTCTGTTGCTGGCTGCCAGCCAGCGTCGCCAGACAGCAAGATTGGGCTCGGGTGCGATGCCATCACATTTTTGCAAACACACTCGCATGGATTCGGAAATTCTTTCCTAGTTTGTTTGCAATGTTGTGGTGCCTGATGGGTTGGCACGCTATTCCTCCACAGGGGCATCACACCCAAGCCCAGTCCTGTTGTCTCCTTTGCACACAGTACGGCAACTAGCCCAAGCAAAACACCTCCAGGGGAAAACCAATACAAGGAGGGGAAGGCTCGTTTTTTTCAATGCTTGACAACTGGAAATTACAGTATCATAGAATTATATTGAATTTACAGCACAGAAACAGGCCATTCGGCCCAGCTGGTCCGTGCGACTTTTTGTGCTCCACACGAGCCTCCTCCCGCCCCTCTTCATCTCACCCCATCAGCATATCCCTCGACTCCTTTCTCCCTCATGTGCTTATCTATCTTCCCCTTAAATGCATCTTTGCTATTCGCTTCAACCACTCCATGTTATAGCGAGTTCCACATTCTAACCACTCTCTGGGTAAAGAAGTTTCTCCTGAATTCCTTATTGGATTTTTATTGACTATCTTATATTCACGGCCCCTAGCTTTGGATTCCCCACAAGTGGAAACGTCTTCTCTACGTCTACCCTATCAAACCTTTTCATAATCTTAAAGACCTCTATCAGGTCACCCCTCAGCCTTCTCTTTTCTAGAGAAAAGAGCCCCAGCCTGTTCAATCTTTCCTGATAGTTATAACCTCTCGGTTCTGGTATCATTCTAATAAATCTAATTTTGCACCTTCTCCAGTGCCTCTATATCCTTTTTATAATATGGAGACCAGAACTTTGCACAGTGCTCCAAGTGTGGTCTAACTAAGATATATCGTATGAATACTAAACACCTTCGCAGCATGATCCTCTCTGCCGGTTTAGCGGTGGCGTTACACTGCTTATTATTAAATGGTTGAACGGTGAATTCGGCAATGAAGGTGCTTGATGATTGCGCGGCACCGTCAATTCTTCAGGCTGTGGAAATATAAATGGTTTACCAACTGCAGAGTCTGAAGTGCCCTGATCCTGCGCCTCTTACTGGTGACGATAAAAGAAAAAGAAAAAGACCGCACGAAGGGCACACACACGTACACAAAACATCTCAACCCATCTGTCCCTTCCCTTCTCAGATTCTGACTGACCTGCTGTGCAGTTTTTATTTCATGATGGAAGGTAAATTGTGTTGCCCGTCACCCCTGTGCTCGCTGACATACACTGGCTCACAGTCCAGCATCGCCTCGATTTTAAAATTCCCATCCTTGTTTTCAAATCCCTCCATGGCCTCGCCCCCCTCCCTATCTCTGTAATCTCCTCCAGCCCCACAACCCCCCGAGATCTCTGCGCTCCTCCAATTCTGGCCTCTTGTGCATCTCCGATTTTAATCGCTCCACCATTGGCGGCCGTGCTTTCAGCTGCCTGGGCCCCTAAGCTCTGGAATTCCCTCCGTAAACCTCTCCGCCTCTCTCTCTCTTCCTTTAAGACGCTCCTTTAAACCTACCTCTTTGACCAAACTTTTGGTCATCTGTCCTAATAGCTCCTTATGTGGCTCGGTGCTAAATCTTGTCTGATAACGGTCCTGTGAAGTGCCTTGGGACGTTTTACTATGTTAAAAGCGCTGTATAAATGCAAGTTGTTGATGTTGTTATGCAGATCAGCCATGATCTAATTGGGTGGCGGAACAGGCTTGAAGGACTGTTCCTATGACCAATTCTGCTGACAAGTCCCAAGCTAACTCGCGTTGTCCTCCGATGCCTGCAATCCAAGCCCATTACCCAACTGATAGGTCAGAATTGGCAGCTCCCAGGGAGCGATTTAACAGCTCAAATGTGCAGACAAATGGAAATAGAAATCCTGAATCCCCCTCCTCCTTAATAAATCCTTTCCAATGAACACAGCTGGAGAGGGTGCTTGGCATTCTGCCTTGCGAGCTGTGCATTATTCTGCCGCGCGCCCTCTCCATTGATGATTACATTCATTCCGACACTTTAAACTGGCCGTATCCTAGCGACAGAAATGCAACAACAACACAATTAGTTCTGTAATCATATTGGATGACTGATTAAAAAAAGGAACAAGCATGCTGTTGACCACCTGCTGGGCAACGTTTTCAGAGTGCTCGCCTCTACTCAAAGTCAGCGATGTCCTTCGGTCCGGTAAACACGTTAGCGTGAAAGTTAATATCGCCTTGCCACCCCCACCCGCACCAACCCTCCCCCCCGCCCCAATTTTCCATGTATGTCACAGAGAAACAAATTAGGCTGAACAAGAAATAAAAATAGGAAATACTCAGCAGGTCAGGCATCATCTGTGGAGAAATCTGTCAAATCGCGTACACCTGTATTTCCCGATGGTGGGTCTGCCAGCGCTGAGCAGACCCGACAGGCAGCGGTGGGGGACCCAATTCAAATCATTAGTGGCTTGTTTACAGCCACTTAGCAATGCTTTTTTTCCCTCAGCCTTTTGAATTTGACAGGTCGCCCACCGGTTTCCCGCTGTGCCTCGACCTCGTCTGTGAAGCTGAGGCGGGAGGTCACCTGCCACTGAATCAGCTGATGAGTTGGCAGCTTCAAATGTCAAGTCAAAGGTCCCAGCTGATTGAGAAATGTTCCCTTAGCCACTAGCTTCTCTAAACTGCATTTCCACTACAGATTCAGAATGCTGCAAGTCTTTACACAAGTCTCCATCCAGTCAAATCTCATTACCTCTCCCACCATTGACAGATCACTTCTGTCATCTCTACTTCACCTGCCATCTATTCCACCAGCATGGATGCACTTTATACTCTCTCACCTTGGTCCTCAGAATCTGACCACGATCGGCCCCAACACCAGCATCACTGGGCACACCAGCAGCACCAACAACACCACCAACCTTCTCTGCAATCACCTGATGCTGCACAGGACACAGGGCATCAGCACCCGAGCACATTGCTGTCCGGTACGCCAGGGATGGTCTCACCATGGCCACATTTACTTCACTTGACAATGTACACCCTGGCTGCCACATGATGCGCCAGGTTGGCACCACCCCACACCAACACCATAAAACATCCCTACAATGCCCAAGCCATTCCTTTCACACTCATCACCATTGCGGGGGGTACCGTTATGTCTCACCATTCACTGCAACTCACTAAGCCACTTCCAAAGGTGCACAGAAATCTGTCCAAGAACACAAAGTGTTGAAAATAAAGATTTCAATGTTTGACAGCACATTAACAGAGAAACTTCACATGAACATTGGCTAAAACACACAAGTGCCTACCCTTGTGTGTTGTTAGTTGGTATGATTGGACTAGGATGAGGTGAGTGTGAGGGGTGGCTAGTGAGATGGGGAAGTGATAATGTAGATAGAGATGGATGGGTGGAGGTACAAGGTAAGTTGGTGTGAGTAAGGATGTGCAGGAGTAGGGTAGGGAAGGCAGAGTGATGGGGATGTGATGAGCGGCACAGCAGGATGAGGTTGAGTGTAGCTTTGCAGTAACGTTTCGTGATCTACTGAGATCATTGAAAGGTTTGTGCCACTGCAGCCTGGTCCTCCTGACGACATCCCTGCTTATGTCCTCCTGTGCAATGTGCAACCAGGCTGCGTTAGTCTCCTGGGGAGGTCTCTTCCGCCCATTGGAAGGGAAGAGAACCTCCCTGCATGCTGTGACTCCCTCCACGTATGGAGGGAGTCATGGGAGAGCCTGGGTGCAGCCCTGCACCTCTGGGCAGAGCTTGTCAGTGTTTGCAGCACCTCAATGCTGTAGAACACTGACAGCACAAATGTCAAAGTAAATTTGCGCATGGTCCCTTTAAGGAAACCGGCTGATGGCGCGTCATCAAATTATGTCATCAGACCCACTTCCTTCAATTGGCTGGGAAACTCGCAGGGCTGGCTTAACAAGCCCAATCAGGGGAAAGCCACGTTGGAGGCGGGGACAGAGACACGAGCGAAGCCGAGACCCGCCACCGACATCGCCCGCCACCAACCCGCCGAGGTCTGAAAAATCGTGGCCAATGTTTCAGATCTGTAACCTTTCGTCCTTTCGTTCTGAATAGCATGCACAGTTTTGGTCTCCTTATCTGAGGAAGGATATACTTGCCTTAGAGGCAGTGCAACAAAGGTTTATTGGATTGATTCCTGGGATGAGAGGGTTGTCCTATGAGGACAGATTGAGTAGAATGGGCCTATACTCTCTGGAGTTTAGAAGAATGAGCATTGACTAACCCAAAGTATCCTGTGTTTGCAATGGAATCCCACTTTGAAGGACAGCACAATAAGATTCTGAGGGGGATTGACAGGGTAGATGCTGAGAGGTTGTTTCCCCTGGCTGGAGAGTCTAGAACTAGGGGGCAGAGTCTCAGGACAAGGGGTCGGCCATTTAAGACTGAGATGAGGAGGAATTTCTTCACTCGGAGGGTTGTGAATCTTTGGAATTCTCCACCCCAGAGGGCTGTGGATGCTGAAACGTTGAGTATATTAAAGGCTGAGATAGATAGATCTTAGGACTCTAGGAGAATCAAGGGATATGGAGATCGGGTGGGAAAGTGGAGCTGAGGTCGACGATCAGCTATGATCTTATTGAATGGCGGAGCAGGCTCGAGGGGCCGTATGGCCTACTCCTGCTCCTAATTCTTATGTTCTTATGTATCGTGAGATCTTTTACGTCCACCTGTTTTAATGTCTTATCCAAAAGACGGCACCTCCGACAGTGCGGCACTCCCTCAGTACTGCACTGGGACTGTAAGCCTACCCACATAAAATTCAGATTGTGCTGTCCTTCAGAGTGGGATTCCATTGCCAACACAGGGTACTTTGGGTTAGTCAATGGTCTGTTGTCTTTCCCAGAGAACGTTTCACAGCTGTGTCTATTTATTGTTAAACAATTGCGTAGGGCGCACACCACCTGACCACAAACCCTACTTCCTAATGTCTAGATTTTCAGTCATGCTCTTTTGCCAATATTTGTCATTGTAAATTGCTGTGCCAACATTTGATATTGGGTTTGAGGGGGAGAATGGAGAGTCACACAGGCTACGGGTCTTAAATTTAAGTAAGGCAAACTTCGAAGGGATGAAAAATTAACTGACCAGTCAATTTGCTAAACTATTAATGGGCATTCAATCAGATCACGGCTGATCTGTACCACCACTCCATTAATCCACAATTGCTCCAAATCCCTTGAGTCCCTTACCCAACAAAAACCCATCAATCTCAATCTTAAACATGCACAACAGCAAAACACTGTGGATGCTGGAATTCTGAAATGCTGGATCTGTGGAGAGAGAAACAGAGTTAATGTGCTGAATTTTAATGGGGAAGACGGGTTGGGGGGCGGGGATGGGGGGGCTCTGAGGTGGTTGGGAAACCCAGGAGAATGGATTTCCCGCATTTGCAAGCAAGGCCTCTGTTTCCCTCCCACAGCCAGCCTGATGGAGAGGCTGGCTGGCTCCGGGCGGGTAGGTCTGTGGCACTAGGACGCACAGAGGAGGGAGGGAGGGATCGCTGGTGGGGGTCGGGGGGGGTCTCACCAAGATCACGGCCGGGAGGAGCCTGGGGGTGGTGGGGTGGGGGGGATCTCCAGATGATTGATGCCGGTAGCAGCACGGGGAAGGCCAGAGGATCGGGGGTGGGGTGGGGGGCGGGGGGGAGAAGCCACATGGAGGAATCGGAGGCCTATGGCGGGGTGGGGGGGGAAGGATGATTGGTGGCCTGGGGGGTGGGAGGTCTCCGATCGTGGGGGGAGAGTTGGGTAGGGACCCTGAATCTAGGAGGTAGGTATAAAGGCACTTACAATCTAGATTCAGCAGTCCTCGCCTCGCTGTGACTGCCGGGTTTTACGAATTGTGTAAAACCCGTCCACATGCAGTTAAAAACAAAATTGAGGTTAAAAAATGGTTGTGTTTATTTCCAACCCCAGATTTCTGTTTGGTCACCTTGGAGGACAAGACCTGATTTCTGATTGGTCCCCTTGGAGGACAAGACACACCCAGCATCGCACATTTTTCTTTGTTACACAAAAGTTTTAAAAAAAATTATTATTATGAAATAGTCCCTCCTTTAATTGCTGCACTGCAGGGACTTCTTTATCCCATCTTAAAGATTATTAACCAGCACATGCGGAGACAGCTGCCCCCAAGAACATCTGTTTGCACAATTGAGACAAGGAGGGAAAAATTTGTGTGGTTTGCGCCACACATTAGCGCCACAAGATGGCGGTAAAACAGCTGTAACGACAGCTTTTACCGGTTCTAGCACAGCACACCATATCGGTCTTACCGGTAGCGCTGCCGGTAAACCCGCTCGCCAGGCACCTCGCCATCACGGAGATCGTGACGTCAGTGAGTGTGCAACGCTCACTGGATGTCCGATCTCCCAACTTCCTTATAGGCAATGGACTTACCGGCTGGAGTTAACGACAGGTTGAGGTGGCGTGCAGCAGCAGGAAGCTGGCTCCAGCAACGCTATTAAAGGGATCCTCACCAACCACTTGCAGCTGACGGGGTTTTGAGGTTTGAGTGGCTGTGTGCTACTTCCTGCTACTGCTACAGTTTTCTTTAGTCATTTCAAGGTTCTTTGGTATCAGGAGTGTTCTGGCAAGTACAAAACTGCATAATTATTTCTGGAAAGATTCAAACTACAACACTTGCTAAGATTAATGGGGGCTGTACTGGCAGTCGACCTCGCCCTCCAGGATCTACGGCGGAGGGAGCGGAGGCCGCGAGAAAGACGGGAACATGTGCGTAGAGGGAGAAGGAGGGCCATCAGGGCTCTCAACAGGAGGCCTTACCCTCCGAGGGTATTCAGAGAGCACTTCTCCTACCTTCAGTTAAGCGAGGAGCAGTGTATTAGAAAGCTCCACTTCACCAAGGAGGTGGTCACAGAACTCTGCCACCTCCTGCAACCAGACCTCCAGCCTCAGACCAGGGCAACCACGGCTCTCCCAGTGGCAGTCAAGGTCACCGTGGCCCTCAATTTCTTCGCCAGCGGATCCTTCCAGTCTGCAACAGGAGACATAGCTAACCTCTCGCATTTCGCCGTCCATCGCTGCATCCGGGAGGTCACAGAGGCTTTCTACAGTCGGAGAAGGGACTACATTGGCTGCCCCATCACCAGAGAGAAACAGGACAAGTGTGCATGTGGCTTTACCAGGATAGCGGGCTTCCTGATTGTCCAGGGCGCCATTGACTGCACCCACGTGGCTTTGCAGGCACCGCAACACAATCCTGAGATCTTCCGTAACCGCAAAGGCCATCACTCACTTAATGTGCAGTTGGTGTGCAACCACACACAGTGAATCCTCACCGTCAATGCCCGCTATCCTGGCAGCAGCCATGATGCCTTCTTCCCGCACCAGACCGGTGTGCCAGCACTCTTCCAGCTACCTAGTCAAGCTCGGAGGCAAGGGCTATCCGCTCTCCACCTGGCTCATGACTCCCCTCCGCAACCCCAACACTCCTGCCCCGCACTCATATAATGAGAGCCATGCTGCCACCAGGAACATCATCGAGCAGACCATCGGCCTGCTGAAGCAACAGTTCCGCTGCATTGACTGCTCGGGAGGAGCCCTCCAGTACTCGGTTGAGCGGGTGTCCCATTTCGTGGTGGTCTGCCGCATGCTCCACAACTTGGGCCATCATGAGGGTGCAGCTCTTGCCACCAGGGATTGCAGGACCACGTCAGGAGGAGGGTTGTTTTCCTTAGAGCAGAGAAGGCTGAGGGGGGACCTGATTGAGGTGTACAAAATTATGAGGGGCATAGATAGGGTAGATAGAAAGGAACTTTTCCCCTTAGTAGAGGGGTCAATAACCAGGGGGCATAGTTTCAAGGTAAGGGGCAGGAGGTTTAGAGGGGATTTGAGGAAAAACTTTTTCACCCAGAGGGTGGTTGGAATCTGGAACTCACTGCCTGAAAGGGTGGTAGAGGCAGGAACCCTCACAACATTCACGAAGCATTTAGATGAGCACTTGAAACGCCATAGCATACAAGGCTACGGACCAAGTGCTGGAAAATGGGATTAGAATAGACAGGGCTTGATGGCCGGCGCGGACACAATGGGCCGAAGGGCCTCTTTCTGTGCTGTATAACTCTATGACTCTAAGAGGGAGAGGAGGAGGAGGTGGAGGAGGAGGAGGAGGAGGAGGACGAGGAAGTGGAAGACAAGGAGGAGGAGAAACAGGAGCGAGGGAGGAGGCAGCCACTCAATCGGCTTTCCGGAAGGGCGGTCTGTGACCAGCTCAGCAGACTCCGCTTTGAATGAATGAAACCCCAGATCCCCGTTGCTCACCACATCCCCATCATACCGTCCCTGTTCAGGCCATTTCACAGCACAAACTGAAATGAGGGACACAACAAAAGAATCCAAAAAGAATAAATTTATCTATACACATATAACATCAATACTATTAACTAATCCCCCTTCTGCAATCCCTTAGTACCTGTCGTTCGTGTGCCTTTTCCTGATCTAGGGCTCCGACGAAGTGCTCCTCCAGTGGCTGCAGCACGGCTGGTGGAAGGCTGCTGAGTGTCCCTGCGGGAGACTTCAGCTGGCCTTGCAGGACGCCCTCGATCAGCTCGGGGCCTGGAAGGCCCGGCAGTAGACTGCACCACCTCGGCAGGGGCGGCAGCAGTCTGGGCTGGCTGGATGAGAGTCAGCGACAAGGACAATGGCGGAGTGGCAGTGGTGGGAGCAGGAATGCTGTCATCCTGAGAGAGGACAGCAGGTTCCTGCTCCACTGACCCACTGCCACTCCCCCGGGGCAGCACCTCAGCATCCCTTGCAATTTGTTGGAGCACAGATTGCTGGCTTGCTGCGACACCGTGAAAGCCCCGGTGGATGGTGGTCGACCCAGCCACGATGGCAGCAGTCAGAGCTTGGGTGGCATCAAGCTGAGACTGCATGAGAGCGGTCTGAGATTCCACTGCAGCACTAAGACGTTGCGTCGCTTCTGCCTGAGCTGCAATGGAAGCTGCGACATCGCCCATCATGCACGCCATTACGTCTGGGTTGCCACGGTCTCTCTGGGAGTCTACCATCCTTTGCAGACTGGAAATAATGGGCTCCATGGTGTGCGCAGAGCCTTGTGCAATGTTGGAGGTGGACTCCTCCACGCTCCTTACCATTGCCGAGAGGCTCTCGGGCAGCCTTGTCATTGCACCTATCATCTCCATGTGCATGCCCATCACCCTTCTTTTAAAGGCCTCCACATCGAGGTCCTCATCTGAGTCCTGTGCAGCAAAACTCGCACATGAACTCGCCCTCCAGGGAGCTGGTCCCCGAGCTACCCTCTCCCCCTGGCCTTGCTGCAGCCCACTCGTCCCCAGTGCCTCACCCTGTGCAGATCCCGCTACTATACTAGCCTCTAAAGAAAGCGTAGTGCCAGTATCTGAGCTGGTGCCTGCGGGTGAGACATGCAGTGACGCGGTGTGTTCTTCCTCCTCCTCTTCTCCCGCCTCGCTCTCTACGGTGCCCTCAGGGTCAGGCTACTCAGGTGCTTGCTCATTATCTGAAAGCAGAAAGGCACAAGAGTCGGGTTAAGGTGAGGGGAGGGGGGCAGGAAGGGAGAAATGCATGCGTACAGCATGATTAGCTGGAAAGTGCAAAATGCTTGTGGGGTAAGGGGGGAAGTGGGATGTGAGAAGAAGGAGTAGGGATGAACATATGTTGTTGTCCCCAAGGGGGTCAATGTCGCCGGTGACCACGGTGCCCACGAGCTGGTGCCCAATGATCTGCAGCACTCGATTTTCCAGGTCACTCAGATGTTCAATGTGGGCTTGGCCCTCGCCTGTCCACTCCTGCTCCCTCCTATTGTGAGCCACCTTGGCCTGCAAGAGAAAGGAAAGTGTGTGAGTGAGTGTGAAGCAATGTGTCTGGGTGATGTGCCTGCCATAGTTGAATAGCTGTCATTGTGTGCAAGGTGTGAGATGTGGGTGTGAGTGTTGCTAGGTAAAGATTGTTGGTGGGTGAGTGCTGGGGGTGTGGTGCATTGAGCAGTGTGTGAAGCTTGTGGTACAGATGGTGGTATGTAGCATTTGTTGAAGGCTTCACTCACCCTGACCACCCGTGTGAGGTCGTTAAACCTCTTCCTGCACTGTGTATGGGTTCTGGGGACCACAGTGCTGCCGATGACGTGCTGCGCTACCTCCCTCCACATGGTGCGGAACATTTGTGGCGAGGGCCTCCTGCCAGTTGGCGGGTACAGGACCGCCCTCCTTCTCTCCACCGCAAAAACCAACACCTCCAAAGCTTCGTCAGAGAACCTCCGGGCTCTATTCCCTGGGGCAGCGATCTGCCATCACGACAACTTATTCACTGCTCCGGATCCTTTTCCTTCTGCTTCTTCTTGCTAGGATTGTTGGGGCAGCTGTACACCCAACAATGATGAGAATGAGATGCTGCAGCATCAATGAACCTCCCCTTTAAGTAGTGAAAAAAGCCTGTGGCAATCATGACTTGCAATTAGACTGCCCCCAATATTGGTCCAGCTTTTCAGTGTAACGCCAATGAGCTTGGGTTTTTAAACTATATTTATGACTGCAATCATTTTAATGAGGAGTGAGGATGAATTTTGCCTGCAGTCTAGACGATTTTCACCTGGCGCTACTTAACCATTTTCGGTCTAAACACTGCCCATTCCTTGGCTATACAAATTTCTAGCCCAAGGTCTTTTCCCCTAAACAATTCTTTACTCGCTGTAAAGTCTGAATCGATCCTAGGCTCGAGTTCTGTTCCTATATCTGGCGAGATAGTGCTCATGGACCGAATACTATATAATCTACTTGATGTGTGATTCGTCTCGTATATTTAGGGGTAAAAAATTCATCCCCTTAGCACCGCCTGTTAGCGCCAGTAGATGGCGCTAATGCGGCGTTGAGAGCTGTAATGACGACTCCTGTCGAATCCAGCGCCACACGCCAAATCGGGACCCCCCATAACACTGCCGGTAACAGCGATCGCCGGGGACATCAACGCCATGGCAATCGTGACGTCAGTGAGTGTGTAACGCTCACTCAACGCCCGATCTGCCAAATTGCTTCTCGCCACTTACCTCACCGCCGAGAGTAAACAACGACAGAGAGCTGGTGTGCAGCACCAGGAAGCCGGCTCCAGGGACGTTATTTAAAGGGTTCAGCCCCAATCACTTGCACCTGACAGGTTAGTGAAGTTTCAGTGCCTGTGTGTTAGTTCCTGATACTGCAACAGTTTTATTTAGTGATTTGAAGGTTCTTTGATATCAGGAGTGTTGTGGCAAGTAGAAAAGTGCAACATTTATTCTTGAAAGATTCAACCTACAACACTTGCTAAAAGTCATGGGTGCTCTACTGGCAGTCCACCTCGCCCTCCAGGATCTATGGTGGAGGGAGCGGAGGCAACGAGGAAGACGGGAACATGTGCGCAGAGGGAGGAGGAAGAAGACGAGGAGGAAGAAGACTAGGAACAGTAGGGAGGGAGGAGGCAGCCGGACAATCGGACTTCCGGACAGACTCCAATTTGAATGAATGAAACCCCAGATCCCTGTTGCTCACCACATCCCCATCATACCATCCCTGTGTCATGCCATATCACAGCATTCTCCTGGGCGCAAAGGTGAAATGAGAGAGACCACAAAATATTCCAAACTCTGTTAATAAATTTATGCATAAACATATCACATGCATTCTAATAACTAATGACCATTGTGCCTGGCATAGTTGAATAGCTGTCATTGTGTGCAAGGTGTAAGATGTGGGTGTGAGTGTTGCTAGGTAGAGATTGTTGGTGGGTGAGTGCTGGGGTGTGGTGCATTGAGCAGTGTGTAAAGCTTGTGGTATAGATGGTGGTATGTAGCATTTGTTGAAGCCTTTACTCACCCTGCCCACCCGTGTGAGCTTGTTAAAGTTATTCCTGCACTGGGTGTGGGTCCTAGGGACTGTCTGTGATGTGGTGTGCCACCTCCCTCCACATAGTGCGGCAGACTTGTGGTGAGGGCCTCCTGCCAGTTGGTGGGTCCAGGACCGCCCGCCTTGTCTCCAGCACTAAAACCAATGCCTCCAAAGTTTCATGGGAAAACCTGTGGGCTCTCTCCCTGGGGTGGCAATCTGCCATCAGGATTTGTAAATAAGTGCTCCTTTTCCTTGGCCTTCTTCTTCTTCTTATGGTTGTTGAGGCATCTGCACACCCAACAATACTGAGAATGAGGTGCTGCAGCATCAATTGACCTCCCCTTTAAGTAGTGGAAAAAGCCTGTAGCAATCATCACTTGTGTTTAGACTATACCCGATATTGGTCCATCTTTTCAGTGTAATGCCAATGAGCTTGGGTTTTTAGACTAGATTTATGGCTCCAATCATTTTAATGAGGAGTGAGGACGAATTTTGCATGCAGTCTAGACAATTTTCACCTGGCGCTAATTCACCATTTTTAGTCTAAACACTGCCCATTCCTTGGCTATAAAGAATTTCTAGCCCTTAGGCTCTAACCTCATTCTTCTTTCTATTTTGTCGTGACTTTAAAAAAAAAGAAAGACTTGCGTTTCTATAGCGTCTTTCACGACCTCAGGATGTCCCAAAGCGCTTTACTGCCAATGACGTGCAGTCACTGTTGTAATGTAGGAAACGCAGCAGCTAATTTGCGCACAGCAAGCTCCCACAAACAGCAATGTGATAATGGACAGATAATCTGTTTTTAGTGATGTTGATTGAGGGATAAATATTGGCCAGGACTCCCCAGCTCTTCTTCACAATAGTGTCATGGGATCTTTTACGCCCACCTGAGAGAGCAGGTTTAACATCTATTCCGAAAGATGGCACCTCCAACAATGCAGCACTTCCTCAGTACTGCACTGGAGTGTCAGCATAGATTTTTGTGCTCAAGTCTCTGGAGTGGGACTTGAACCCACAACCTTTTGACTCAGAGGCGAGAGTGCTACCTACTTAGCCACGGCTGACACAAATATAATTAATTTTCAAGATGTGGGCTTCGCTGGCATTTATTGCCTATCCCTAGTTGCCCTTGAGAAGGTGGTGGTGGGCCTTCTTTTTGAACCGCAGGACCAATTAAACTGTGGTACTCCCACAGTGCTGTTCGATTAGGAGTTCCAGGATTTTGACCCAGTGACGATGAAGGAACGGCTGATATATTTCCAAGTCAGGATGGTGTGTGACTCGGAGGGGAACTTGGAGGTGGTGGTGTTCCCATGCGCCTGCTGCCCTTGTCCTTCTAGGTGGTGGACGTTGCGGGTTTGGGAGGTGCTGCCGAAGGAGCCTTGGCGAGTTGCTGCAGTGCATCCTGTAGAGAGTGCACACTGCAGGCACAGTCTGTGATAGGGTGGAAGGCAGGAGAGATTAAATGACAAAAGGGATGATGGTGCGAGGCAAAAGGGGTTAGTAATGGGACAAGTAAAGAAACAAAAGATGGGTCTGGAGGAGGTGTAAATGACATCAGCAGAATCATTACCAACACCTGGTGTCTGAAAAAAATGGGAGCGTTGGTTATGACCTGAAGTTGCTGAACTCGATGTTGAGTCTGGAAGGCTGTAAAGTGCCTAATCGATGAGGGGCAATCTGACATTGTCCTTTAAACTTGTGCAATCTTCTAACGTCACCAGAGGAAACAGCAGGACGACGAATTAGGATGACGTGTCAGATAACTGCTACCACCAGATCCGATTCTAATTCTCGGCTCAAGCAGGTCCTGCAGAGAAACTGTCACTGTGATGGTAGCAACACGCGAACACTTAATTTACAAGGTCACACAACCCTTGTCCTAGCGTCTGACTTGAGATACGCGCAGCGCCTCTGCAGATGTCCCAAAACAGTAACGCAAAAATAACTTCCCTTCTCCCAAGTACCGTGACGATTGAACAGGACGTCGTTGCGTGGAGCTTTCTAATTCATTTTCCGCAGCTCTCAATCCCTGTGCTGCTGTTGTTACTGATTCAGTCGGACACCAGTGGTACTGTAAGAAAGAAAGAAAAAAAGACTTGCATTTCTATAGCGCCTTTCACGACCACCGGACGTCCCAAAGCGCTTTACAGCCAATGAAGTACTTTTGAAGTGTAGTCACCGTTGTAATGAGGGAAACGCGGCAGCCAATTTGCGCACAGCAAGCTCCCACAAACAGCAATGTGATAATGACCAGATAATCTGTTTTTAGTGATGTTGATTGAGGGATAAATATTGAGGCCCAGGACACCGGGGAGAACTCCCCTGCTCTTCTTCGAAATAGTGCCGTGGGATCTTTTACATCCACCTGAGAGGGCAGACGGGGTCTCGGTTTAACGTCTCATCTGAAAGACGGCACCTCCGACAGTGCAGCACTCCCTCAGCACTGCACTGGAGTGTCAGCCTAGCTTTGTGTGCTCACGTCCCTGGAGTGGGACTTGGACCCACAACCTTCTGACTCAGAGGCGAGAGTGAGCGACTCACTGAGCCACAGCTGACATCTGCAGAGGCGCTGCAACATACTGGACTTTCTTAAGAACAGATGGCTAGCATCGAGGGATATAGAGACAGGAGGAGCCCATTCAGAACCTCGAGCCTGTTCCGCCATTCAAAGAGATCAGGGCTGATCTGCGACCTAACTCCATCTACCCACCTTGGTAACTATTAATACCCTTGCCTAACAAAAATCCATCAGTTTTGACATTTTCAATTAACCCGTAGCCTGAATAACTTTTTGGTGGAGAGAGTTCCAGAGTTCCAGATTTCCACTACCCCTGTGTGTGAAGAAGTACTTCCTGACATCACCCCCGAATGGCCTGGCTCTAATTTTAAGGTTATGCCGCCTTGTTCTGGACTCCCCCCACCACAGGAAATAGTTTCTCTCTAGCAGCCCAACAATTCCTTGAATTCTCTTAAACACCTCAATTCGATCACCCCTTAACCTTCTATACTCGAGGGAATACAAGCCTAGTCTATGCAACCTGTCCTCATAATTTGACCCTTTTAGCCCCAGTATCATTCCGGTGAATCTGCGCTGCACCCCCTCCAAGGCCAATATATCCTTCCTGAGGTGCAGCACCCGGAACTGAACCCAATTACTCCAGATGGGGTCTGACCAGAGCTTTACACAACTGTAATATAACTTCCACCCCTTTGTACTGCAGCCCTCTTGAGACTTGAAATAAAAAGAAAGACAGACTTGCATTTATATAGCGCCTTTCACAACCACCCGTCGTCCCAATGAAGTACTTTTTGAAGTGTAGTCACTGTTGTAATGTAGGAAACGCGGCAGCCAATTTGCGCACAGCAAGCTCCCACAAACAGCAATGTGATAATGACCAGATCATGGGGGAACAATTCGGTTGCTTTGCGCCCGGGCACGGTGTCGCTAACGCCTCCCGCGAAATACAGCGGGAGGTTAGCGGCGGTGGTAGCCGGTAGTGCCCCGCGGCGCTGCGCCTCCGGCGATGATGTCATCACCATGCGCAGCGCCCCGCTCACATCCCGGCCGCAAACTTGGCTCGCGCCCCTGACCCGATGTCCGACAGTGTCAGGGTGGCGTTTTTGGGGCCAGGGTGGCGCAAATTAAAGGGCAGGTGCCGGGCGGCCTTTTTTTTTGGGCCGCCTGCCAGCACCTGCCTCCTTTAGCCTCCTCATGCGGGGTGCTGGCCGCGATCGGGCAGCCCGGCAATCCTCTCGAGTGCCGGGCTCTTTTGCCAGTACCCCGCTCCCCGGTGGTCCAGCAGGGCCCCGGTGCGCGCTGCGCTCGGCCCCTCCCCTTTAATCAGGGGAGGGAGGCCTGCAGTACCGCTGTGCTATGTGCCAGCGCGTGTGGCGCTGCTGCACGTAGCGCCGTGATATTCAATGGGAGCGCCCCAAGAGGGAGGGGGAGCGCTACCAGTAGCGCCCCGCCTCCTTTTCGGGTGCTACCATTCAATTTCGGGCGTGGGGGCACTAACTTTTTTGGGGCGCTATGAAGTTAGCACCCCAAAGGGGGCACGACCCAATTTTTCCCCCCTATCTGTTTTAGTGATGTTGATTGAGTGATAAATATTGGCCAGGACACCGGGGATAACTCCCCTGCTCTTCTTCGAAATAGTGCCACGGGATCTTTTACGTCCACCTGAGAGAGCAGACGGGGGCCTCGGTTTAACGTCTCATCCGAAAGGTGGCACCTCGGACACTGCAGCACTCCCTCAGCACTGCACTGGGAGTGTCAGCCTAAATTTTTGTGCTCAAGTCTCTGGAGTGGGACTTGAACCCCAAACCTTCTGACAGATGGAGTATAATGTGGGAAAGTGCGAGGTTATCCACTTTGGCAGGAAAAATAAAAAAGCAAATTATTATTTAAATGGAGAGAGATTACACAATGCTACAGTTCAGAGGGACCTGGGGGTCCTTGTGCATGAAACACAAAAAGTTAGCATGCAGGTGCAGCAAGTAATCAAATAGGCAAATGGAATGTTGGCCTTTATTTCAAGGGGGTTGGAGTATAAAAGCAGGGAAGTCCTGCTACAACTGTACAGGGTATTGGTGAGACCACACCTTGAGTACTGCGTACAGTTTTGGTCTCCTTATTTAAGGAGGGATATACTTGCATTGGAGGCAGTTCAGAGACGATTCACAAGGTTGATTCCTGAGATGAGGGGGTTGACTTATGAAGAAAGGTTGAGCAGGTTTGGCCTATACTCATTGGAATTTAGAAGAATGAGAGGTGATCTTATTGAAACATATAAGATACTGAGGGGGCTCGACAAGGTAGATGCAGAGAGGATGTTTCCCCTTGTGGGGAAATCTAGAACTCGGGGGCACAGTTTCAGAATAAAGGGTCGCCCTTTTAGAACTGAGATGAGGAGGAATTTCTTCTCTCAGAGGGTCGTAAATCTGTGGAATTCTCTGCCCCAGAGAGCTGTGGAGGCTGGGTCATTAAATACATTTAAGGTGGCGATAGACAGATTTTTGCAAGATAAGGGAGTGAAGGGTTATGGGGAGCGGGCAGGGAAGTGGCTTTGAGCCCAAGATCAGCCATGATCTTATTGAATGGTGGAGCATGCTCGAGGGGCCAATTGGCCTATTCCTGCTCCTATTTCTTATGTTCTTATGTAAGTGGAGATGAGGTAGAAGATCAGTCATGATCTTATTGAATGGTGAAGCAGGCTCGAGGGGCCAAGTGGTCTATTCCTGCTCCTATTTCTTTTGTTCTTATGTTCTCAGAGGTGAGGATGCTGCCAGCTGAGATAGCTGACACAGTTGGCTAGATCATAGAGAGGTTAGATAATCATCATCATCTCTATCATCAACATACATCGCACCATTAACATCACAAGATGGAGAAGTCGAGTCTGGAGGTAGCTTGGTTGGAGAAGCCTCTTATTAAGGAGAGTGGTGAGAATGTGGAACTCGTTGCCACAGGGAGTGGTTGGAGTAGATAGCAGTGATGCGTTTAAGGACAGGCCTGATGAGGGAGAAGGGAGTGTTGGGTGGGAAAAGGTCATTAGAGTGGGAGGAGGCTCGTGTGGCGTATAAACACCGATGTAGACCAGTTGGGTCAGATAGTCTGTTTCTATGCTGTTCTAAGTTCTATGTAATTCTTTGAAACAAAGGGGGAAGAACCCAACAGGTTCACTAATGTCCTTTAGGTATGTTAGTGTGAGTAAGGATGTGCAGGAGTAGGGTAGGGAAGGCAGAGTGATGGGATGTGATGAGAGGCACAGCAGGATGAGGTTGAGTGTCGCTTTGTACTAACGTTTCCTGATCTCATGAGATAATTGAAATGTTTGCGGCACTGCACCCAGGCCCTCCTGAACACATCCCTGCTTGTGACCTCCTCTGCAATCTGCAACCAAGCTGTCTTTCGCCCATCGTGCTCTGCGTGCTGTGACTCCCTCCATAAGCATATAGAGGAGTCATCGGAGATCCTGGGTGCAGCCCTCTGCCTCTGTGCAGTCATTGTTAGTGTTTTGCAGCACTCCAATGCTGTAATGCCCTGTGTTAGATTAAACTTCAAATGTAATGTGGCCATGGGCCCTTTAAATATCCTGGCTGAAAACGCGTCATGAAAGACGTCACCAGACCCGCTCCATCTCATTGGGCCGGGTAACGCGCTGGGTGGGCTCAATATGCCCCATTAAGGTAAGTTCGTTTTCAGCAGTGGGATGGAGCCAGCACTGGACCCGCTGAGGTAGGCAAAGTTCCGGCCATCATGGCCATTCTCTGCTGTCGGACATGTTTCTGAGATGCCAATTATATCAATATACTAGCTAGTCATTGTTAGATAACCTCGTTAACTGCTAGGTGGCCTTCAATGGCCTTAACTTCATCAACTGTTATCAACTTATCAATTGCAAGCTTTGACAATTGATTAGAGGGAAGTCACACCAATTCCAGACAAACAAGGACACAGTAGTCTCTGTGCAAGAGAATGGCTAGTTAAAACAAAAATGAGAAATCGCACAACACCAGGTTATAGTCCAACAGTTTTATTTAAAATTACGCGCTTTTGGAGCTCCGCTCCTTCTTCAGGTACAGGTACAGTGAGGGAATACAAATCGATTACAAAGTATATATATACAGAGAACAATGTGTCTGCAGAGATACAATCTGTTAGGGAGGCATTACATCAAAGACACATCCCACCGGCATGGTACATTGGCGAGACCATGCAGACACTGAGACAACGTATGAACGGACACCGCGCAACAATCGCCAGGCAGGATTGTTACCTCCCAGTCGGGGAACACTTCAGCAGTCAAGGACATTCAGCCTCGGATCTGCGGGTTAGCGTTCTCCAAGGCGGCCTTCGAGACACACGACAACGCAAAATCATCGAGCAGAAACTGATAGCCAAGTTCTGCACCCATGAGGACGGCCTCAACAGGGATCTCGGGTTCATGTCACGCTACAGAACGTGACTCGACATCGTTGTCTGTTTTTCCAGTTTAAAAAAAAAAGTTAAAAGCTTAACTGCAGACGGCAGCATTTGACACGTTGGACCCCCTGTGACCCACCTCATTGTCTTAGCTGTACTCTGATGTGTCTTTGATGTAATGCCTCCCTAACAGATTGTATCTCTGCAGACACATTGTTCTCTGTATATATATACTGTGTAATCGATTTGTATTCCCTCACTGTACCTGTACCTGAAGAAGGAGCGGAGCTCCGAAAGCTCGTAATTTTAAATAAAACTGTTGGACTATAACCTGGTGTTGTGCGACTTCTCATTTTTGTCCACCCCAGTCCAACACCGGCATCTCCGCATAATTAAAACGAGACAGGGTGAAAGCAGTGAGTTTCAGCTGATGCATGAATATTCATGCATCACAGAACTATAAGGAAAAGGGTATAAGTATAAGAGCACGAATAGAACGAAACACAGCAGCTTTTTGAACAAGACCTTCCACACTGCACTGCTGTCCAGAGGCTTAGGTAATACCAGCATTGAATCTGTTAATTTTTTTTAAATATTCGTTCATGGGATGTGGACGTCGCTGGCAAGGCCAGCATTTATTGCCCATCCCTAGTTGCCCTTGAGAAGGTGGTGGTGAGCCGCCTTCTTGAACCGCTGCAGTCCGTGTGGTGAAGGTACTCCCACAGTGCTGTTAGGGAGGGAATTCCAGGATTTTGACCCAGTGGCGATGAAGGAACGACGGGTTTTTGTGACACGCCTGTGGCTCTGTGCTCAGCCTGGGTGCTAGTGCGAGGTTAGGCCTTGCTGCCTGTTCTGGTCTCCAGCCAGTCTGGGAGCACTAGACACCTGTGAGTGGTTCGACCCACTCGCCCTTACGGTTCTGACACTGGACTTAGATGCGAGAGCAATAATGGAGAGAAAACTCAGGTAGACCCGGTTGAATGGTACGAAATGGAAAATCTTTATTGCATATTATTCAAGATTACGAAATACATGTCATAAGCACAGATTAATGACAGTACAATCTTACACGCAGTTATGTAACTAATTTTAGGGAAACGAGGAACGAACGACACATCGTAAATGGGGGCACACATTACAGTTATCCTTAAAACTTAAACCCTCCCCTATCAATACCTGTTCTAAACTAGATTTGTAGGATCGAGACTCATGCTCACCACTCGTGATAACTCGGAGAATTCCGAAAACTCTGCTTGGATGTTTTTACCGCAGCACCTGATCACCCACGTGTTGGTCAGGGGTCTCTGTACCCCACTTGTTTACTCGTTTCTGCTCCGGCTAGCAGGCTGGACCGTCTGCTGTCATGAAGATCTGTGTTGTCCTCGGAGTTCCGATGCGACTCAAAAAATAGTCTTCCTGTGCCCTCGCCCCGATGCGATAAAACTCGAAGAATGGTCTTCCAATGCCAGTTCTGTAAAACTCAAAAGATAGTCTTCCTGGGCAAGGAAAGTGTCTATTCGACCTACAGGCGCGGTCGGGGCTTACTGACCGTGGCGATACGTATGGTCGTCTTCTTCTCTTCTCATCTCATCTCATCTCATCTCATCTCATCTCGGGCCTTCGGTTCCAACACCGTTTACCGACTTCTCGGGATGGTGTGCCCGTTTCAAGGCTTCACAGCCCGGTTCCACACAGATCTTCGCGGCAAGCCACGAGGCTGATCCTGGCGGATCAGAAAGTTTGATACAAGAGGCAGGAACAAGACGGCAAGCGAACCAGAGGATAAGAGTCAAGAGTCAAGAGCAAGGCGGCAAGAGGATAAGAGAAAGATGGATGGTTGGAGCTTACAGTTATAGTGCTGAAATTCCTCTTTTCCCGCCCAATCTTAATGTCTTTTCTTTTGCCAGAGTTTTGGCGCTCAAACTTCTTGTATAGGGTGATCTCCGTTTAATGGGTTTCGGTGATACTCGTAACTGCCTGAGTACCCGTTAATACTTTTCCCATTGTGTAACCGGTCAGTATTCTCCCTGGAGGGGACGGTTATATGTTCAAGTTAGGATGGCGAGTTGCTGCAGTGCATCTTGTAGATGGTACACACTGCAGCCACGGTACGCCGGTGGTGGAGGGAGTGAATGTTTAAGGTGGTGGATGGGGTGCCAATCAAGCTGGCTACTTTGTCCTAGATGGTGTCAAGCTTCTTGAGTGTTGTTGGAGCTGCACTCATCCAGGCAAGAGGAGAATATTCCATCACACTCCTTACTTGTGCCTTGTAGATGGTGGAAAGGTTTTGGGGAGTCAGGAGGTGAGACACTCGCCGCAGAATGCTTAGCCTCTGAATTGTTTGAATACTGTGTGTATGATCGATTCTGCTAAGTGTTACGATAAAGCCTCGTTATACCCAATTGGAATTGCCAAGCTGAATCATTGACAGGGTACCCTGGGGCCGAGTGACCCCAATATGAGGGAACCAACGTTCCCCACAAGGTGCGCGGCCGTGCATCAATCAGGAGGTCCCGTGCAGGCCGCTCACAAGCCGTTGCAGCTGAAAGAGATACCGGGCATGCGCGGGCGCTGCATGAGACTGCGCATGAAAAAAAAATTAGAGGGTACATTGGGGGAGGGGGGGCGCCCTTCAACAATTGGCGACCTCGGCAGGACTTAGAGAATAACAAGGCAAAGTAGCTGCAGGGAAATCCCTTTGGGTTGTAAAGGTTCATAACCTAACTCCTGGGGGAGGAAACTAGTTTAGTAGACCAGGAGTGAGGGCGGTGCGCAACCCTCCGACAATTAAGCAGCATGGGTAAGAAAGGGGAATCCGACTGGATCCACCTATATGAGGAGAAGGTCAAAAGTAGTGTAGTAAAACCAGGTAAGGCGCTGTTCCTGGTAATGTCTAAAGCAGACGAACCGGTCAAGGAGGCGTGTGCCTGGATAAGAGGACAGGTCGGGGCTAAGAAAACAAAGCCCGGCAAGAAAACAAGACATTTGTGCGGATCAGCTATGCGGTTCTGCGCAGTTTTAAAAAAAAATGAAGATAGGGCTAAAAATTGAAAGGGGAACATGATCGAGCAGAATTGCCAGAGCGAATGGGAGAAAAGGGAGCTACAGCAGTCGAGGAGTAGCTGAGGCGAATGGCATAGATGCGTACACTGCCCTCTGTGGCAATGAGTTCCACAGGTTCACCACCCTCTGAGTGAAGAAATTCCCCCTCATTTCTGTCCTAAATGGTTTAGCCCTTATCCTTAAATTATGTCCTCTAGTTCTGTTCTCACCCGCCAAGGGAAACATTCCTTCTGCATCTAGTCTGTCTAGACCTGTCAGAATTTTATACACTTCTATGAGGTCCCCTCTCAATCTTCTAAACTCCAGTGTGTACATCCCTAAACTACATAGTCTCTCCTCATAGGTCAATCCTGCCATTCCTGGTATCAGCCTGGTGAATCGCCGCTGCACCCCCTCCATGGCAAGAACATCTTTCCTCAGATGAGGCGACCAAAACTGTACACAGTACTCGAGGTGTGGTCTCACCAGTGCCCTGTACAGCTGCAGCAAGGTATCCCTGTTCCTGTATTCCAACCCTTTTGCTATGAAGGCCAGCATACCGTTTGCCTTCTTGACCGCCTGTTGCACCTGCATGCTCGCCTTCAGTGACTGGTGTACAAGAACACCCAGGTCTCTCTGTACTTCCCCCTCTCCCAATTTATTGCCATTTAAATAATAATTTGCCCTCCCGTTCCTGCACCCAAGGTGGATAACTTCGCACTTGTCCACATTATAGTGCATCTGCCATTTATCCGCCCAATCACCCAGTCTGTCCAAATCGCTCTGGAGCTTCCTGGTCTCCTCCTCTGAGCCCACCCCCCCTCCTAGTTTAGTGTCGTCTGCAAATTTGGAAATGCTGCATCCGACTCCCTGATCCAGGTCACTAATGTAAATTGTGAACAGCTGGGGACCCAGGACAGATCCCTGCGGTACCCCACTTGTTACTGCCTGCCATTCAGAAAATGAGCCGTTTATTCCAACTCTCTGTTTTCTATCTGACAGCCAGTTCTCTATCCACGTCAATACTTTCCCCTTTATCCCATGAGCTTCAATTTTCCATGCTAATCTTTTATGTGGGACCTTGTCGAAGGCCTTTTGGAAGTCCAGGTACACCACATCTACTGGCTCTCCCCCATCTATTTTACCAGTTACTCCCTCAAAAAATTCCAATAGATTAGTCAAGCACGATTTACCCTTTGTAAATCCATGTTGACTCTGTCCTATCCTGTCCCCATTTGCTAAGTGCTCCGCTATTTCATCCTTACTGATGGACTCCAGCATTTTGCCCACAACTGATGTAAGGCTTACAGGTCTGTAATTACCTGCTTTTTCCCTACCCCCCTTTTTGAATAGTGGGGTAACGTTAGCTACCCTCCAATCCATGGGCACTGTTCCCGAGTCTAATGAATTCTGAAAAATCATACTTAGTGCATCCGCTATCTCTAGGGCCACCTCCTTCAGTACCCTAGGATGCATGTTATCAGGCCCTGGGGATTTGTCCGCCTTCAATCCCTTTAGCTTCCTTAACACCATATCCTTAGAGATATTGATTTGCGTCAGTTCCTCCTTTGCCAATGTCCCTATTTTTCCCGATATCCCAGGGAGGTTTTTTGTGTCTTCCTTCGTAAAGACTGACCCAAAGTATGCATTTAGTTGGTCTGCCATTTCCTTATTTCCCGTTATATATTCCCCCGTATCTGACTGCAATGGACCAACTTTGGTTTTCACCAGTCTTTTCCTCTTGATATACTTATAAAAGCTTTTGGAGTTAGTTTTTATATTTTCCGCCAGCTTGCTTTCGTAAGCTATTTTGCCCCTCTTGATTAAGCCCTTTGTCCTCCTTTGCTCTATCTTAAACTGTTCCCAATCTTCCGCTCTGGTGCTTTTTTTGGCTATTTTATACGCCCTATCTTTGGATTTTATGCTGTCTCTAATTTCCCCTGTTATCCACGGTTGAGTCACCTTTTTAGATTTCCTTTTATGCCAGATTGGTATAAACAATTTTTGCAATTTTGTCATTCTATCTTTAAATGCTTGCCATTGTTTATCTACCTCCAGTCCTCCCAAGAACGTTGTCCAATCAGATCTACTCAGTTCCCGTTTAAGCGGAAGCTGGATAAGCCCATGAAGGAGAAAGGAATGGAATGATATGCTGATCGGGTGAGATGGGGAGGGGTGGGGAGGAGGATCATAAATGCTGGCACAGACCTGTTGGGCCGAATGGCCTGTTTCTGTGCTGCAAATTCTATATAATTCTGTGTAAAAGCACATCAGCTAACATCTTACTGTTTCACAGCAGAGCACCGCGTATTGTCCAACTGAAAGGAACTCATTGCCACGGCTACGGACTCCATCTTTACATAGAAGGTGCAATTCTTATGGTGGAAGATGCTCAACATGAACAAAATTTATATTCACCTCACCCCTAATGGGTGATCATTAAAAACAGTGTGACAGAAAAAAAGTCTATTTGCCAACCCTGTAATTACCTCCGTTCATGCCTATACAAAGTTTTGCACTGTATCAGTGAGCAAACTCACATATTAATTCAATGTGACACCACATGGGCTCATTAGACCCCAACAGCACAGCTGATACCAGTCTTCTGAGAGACGGTTGTTCAAATAAAAATCAACACCGCGATCTCTCCTCACATTCAGCGCTTCTGTGCTCACCTGTCCTTGGGGATTAGTGTCGCAAATGAGCGAATCAAAAAAGTAAAATGCTACAAAGCACCAAGGGGTTTTATCCGCTGTGTAACTCCCTGCCTGTGCTGTTTTACCGCAGTCGCTGATCCAGATAAAATAAATAAGTTAAATAGCGGAAATAGGAAGTTAACACGAATTCATTAACCCATGTGGTGAAAATAGCACACAGAAAGAAAGAAAAGAATGACTTGCGTTTATATAGCGCCTTTCACAACCTCAGGTCGTCCCAAAGCGTTTGACAGCCAATGAAGTAGAGTCACTGTTGTAATGTAAGAAACGCGGCAGCCAACTTGCGCACAGCAAGCTCCCACAAACAGCAATGTGACAATGACCAGATAATCTGTTTTAGTGATGTTGATTGAAGGATAAATATTGGCCCCGGGACACCGGGCAGAACTCCCCCCTGCTCTTCTTCAAAATAGCGCCGTGGGATCTTTTATGTCCACCTGAGAGGGCGGACGGGGCCTCGGTTTAACGTCTCATCCAAAAGACGGCACCTCCGACAGTGCGGCGCTCCCTCAGGACTGCACTGGGAGAGTCAGCCTGGACTTTTGTGTTCAAAGTCTCGTGGAGCGGGATTGGAACCTACAACCTTCTGATTCTAGAGGCAAGAATGTCACCCACTGAGCCACAGACTGACTTTACAAAAAACCCTGCCCCCCAAGGAGATTTTCTCTGATTGGGGTAATTTTGAGTTCCATTGAAGTCTTTGGAAATGAAAATCGGGAGCGAGATATAACAGGCGGCTGAATCGATATTGCCCGTTCTACACTATGCCCAAAGGCAAAATTACCCCCGTTGTGTTTTTAGTGAAAGCATGAACACGAGTATAAAATGTATTTACAAAGAGCAAACAGAAGGGATCTTCTCCCAAGCTTCTTTTTCTTTATCTGAGATTACAAGTGATTCATGAGTATTTTAGTTTCATTTGTTGTTGCTTTCTGAATTACTCTTTCTTTTAATGTAATTTTTTTTCTATGCTGAAACCCTCATCCATGCGTTTGTCACCTCCAGACTCGACTATTCCAATGCTCTCCTGGTTGGCCTCCCGTCCTCCATAAATTCCAGCTTGTCCAAAAACTGTGCTGCCCGTATCCTATCCTGCACCAAGTCCACTCGACCATCACCCTGTCCTTGCTGACCGACATTGGCTCCTAGGCCCCTAGCGCCTCAAATCCAAAATTCTCATCTTCGTGTCCTCACTATCTGTGTAACCTTCTCCAGCCCTACAAACCCTCTGTGAACTCAGCATTCCTCCAATTCTGGCCTATCAGGCCTATAGTGTCAGCTGTGGCTCAGTGGGCAGCACTCTCGCCTCTGAGTCAGAAGGTTGTGTGTTCATAGTCCCACTCCAGAGACTTGAGCACATAAAGCCAGGCTGACACTCCAGTGCGGTGCTGAGGGAGTACTGCACTGTCGGAGATGCTGTCTTTCAGATGAGACGTTAAACCGAGGCCCCGTCTGCTCTCTCAGGTGGATGTAAAAGATCCCAAGGCATTATTTCGAAGAAGAGCAGGGGAGTTATCCCCGGGGTCCTGGGGCCAATATTTATCCCTCAACCAACATAACAAAAACAGTTATCTGGTCATTATCACAGTGCTGTTTGTGGGACCTTGCTGTGCGCAAATTGGCTGCCGCGTTTCCCACATTATAACAATGACTCCACTTCAAAAAAGTACTTAATTGCTGTAAAGCGCTTTGAGATGTCCGGTGGTCGCGAAAGGTGCTATATAAATGCAAGTCTGTCTTTTTTTCTTTTATCGTGGATCTCCCACACCCTTCGCCCCTCCATTGGTGGCTGTGCCTTCAGCCACCTAAGTGGCACACTCTGGAATTCCCTCCCTAAACCCGCTCCACCTCCCTCTTCTCTCGTGACACTCTCCTCAAGCTTTTTTGCTCACCGCTCCTCGTATCTCCTTTATTGGCTTGGCATCCAATCTTTCCTGTCCCACCTCTCCACATTAAAAAGGTGCTCACCTGGCTTAGGCATCTTTCGTGACTGAGAAACCAGACGTGTGGCTTGGTCCTTGAGGTAAACGTTTTCTTTTATTTCAAACATTGCAAATATATGGATTTTGAGTCAGTTTAAAATTTAGTTCAGACGGTGACTGCCGATCAAGAGATCAGAGGGGTCCTTTGATCCCAGATCAGGTTTTGGCTAAACTGATTGAAATTGCTGATGACTGCATAGTTGTAATTGCAGGAGCTCCTATGATGGGAATGAGGTAAATTACACACTATTTACAGCACAGAAACAGGCCATTCGACCCAACTGGTCCAGTGCTGGTGTTTATGCTCCACACGAGCCTCCTCCCACCCTACCTCATCTCACCCTATCAGCATATCCTTCTATTCCTTTCTCCCTCATGTGCTTATCTAGCTTCCCCTTAAATGCATCTCCCACACTCCCTGTGGTAGCGAGTTCCACATTCTAATCCGGGGTGGGCAATTATTTGGGCTGGAGGGCCGGTTAACAAGTTTTGGCGAGCTGTTGAGGGCTACGCACCAATGTTCCCGCTAAGGTGGGCGGCCACGCGGTGGCGGACCAATCCCGAGGCCGCTCACCAGCTCCTGCCGCTGCAAGAGATCCCGCGCAGCAAGTTTAAAGGGACCGCGCGTGAAAAAATAAATTAGAGGGAACATTGCCGCACACATAAAACGAATTGTGTTAACAACAGCGACCACTAAAGTCTGTGATGGCATTTACTGTATAAAGAACCCTTCGTGTCATTTCCACACTTAATACAAATAACAATTATTAACAGGCTAACGAACATGATGCAGGTTCACGAGTCACTTTGCAAAGTGCTCGGTCTGTTCATTCCAAATGGTCTCAATTCATTCTTAGAGTGGAAAATGAGAGATCGACTCTGCTTCCACTGGCGATTATAACCATGGTGTAAGGCACAATCAAGGATAAAATCATTGATACAGCCTTTAAAAACTGCAAATGAAAGTGCTGCTTTGATGCCTTTCAAAACCTCGCTGAGAAATGATTAGGTGACTCGGAAAATGATTTAATCCGCAAATCGCGCCCCAGGTCAGCCGTCAAATTGGGCTTGTTCATTGTCAACGTGCGATCACTGCTGAGAAAAGCCAAGACGCCGATAGAGTTTGTGGACTTTCACTTGAGAATGGCCACAAGTAATGCACCATTATAATGCACATTGCATCCCCGAGTGCCGTTTATTACTGGGACTGGCCGACGACATAAATCTCGACAACCCTCTTCCAGTCATGACAATAAACTTAAATTGTTCGTGGCACGGGGAAAAAGGACGTAAATTAAAAACAGTGAGTGCAGCGTCCAATATACCCGGGTCTGTTTAGTTATGCCTCCACTATGCTAATTAAGTGAGATAATATTAAATCGAGTAAATAATTGCGCAAGAATTAATAACCCCACTTACAGTCATTGGTGAGAGCAAAGTGTTAAATTGGTGAATTTCCAACAGGCCAACTTATAGTGTTGATCATCACTCCCACTTCTACCTGCCCAAATATTTATAAACATAGGGCTAGAAATTCAGCCCCTTTGTGTCTGCCGTTATAGCCTCCAGGGGGCGCTAACGGGGCGCAAAGGGCTTATCGTCCGGGGTGGGGGCGAAAAAAGTGCCTCCCGAGAAATTCGGCGGGGCGTTGCTGAGGCGCTGCCCGATAAGCGCCGCGCCCCCGCCAGTAGCTCCCCGGGCTGCTGCGCCGCCAGCGATGACGTTATCGCCATGCGCTGGGACCCCTTAGCGCCCCGCCGTGACCTCTTACCGCCCCGCGGCAGAAATTCGTCTGCGCCCCGCATGGGCGATGTCAGCTGTGGGTTGTGACCCGCGCCGCCATTTTCTTTTTTTTTTGCCCGACCTCCAGGTCGGCCCTCCATGGTGGGCCGTGGTGTGGTCCTGGCCACCATCACGCAGCCAGGCTCCACGTCTCGGTTCCGGGCTGCGGCCGCAGCCCTCCCCTTTAACTGAAGGGGAGGGGCGTTGAAACGTGGCAGCGCCCTGGCATCGCCTCGGTTACCACCCCACCAGGAAGTGGAGCGCCCGACATGGCACTCCGCTTCCTGTGCGGGGCAGTAAGCCAAATTTAGCGGCCGGGGCAGTACTTTATTGCAAAGAGGTTGGAGTATAAAAGTAGGGAAGTCCTGCTACAACTGTACAGGGCGTTGGTGAGACTGCACCTGGAGTACTGCGTACAGTTTTGTTCTCCTTATTTAAGGAAGGATATACTTGCATTGGAGTCAGTTCAGAGAAGGTTCACGAGGTTGATTCTGGAGTTGAAGGGGTTGTCTTATGAGGAAAGGTTGAGCAGGTTGGGCCTATACTCATTGGAGTTTAGAAGAATGAGAGGGGATCTTATTGAAACATATAAGATTCTGAAGGGGCTCGACAGGGTAGATGCAGGGAGGATGTTTCCCCTCGTGGGGGAATCTAGAACTAGGGGGCATAGTTTCAGAATAAGGGGGCACCCTTTTAAATCGGGTCGTGAATCTTTGGAATTCTCTGCCCCAGAGAGCTGTGGAGGCTGGGTCATTGAATATATTTAAGGTGGAGATAGACAGATTTTTGAACGATAAGGGAGTGAAGGGTTATGGGGAGCGGGCAGGGAAATGGAGTTGAGGCCAAGATCAGATCAGATCAGCCGTGATCTTATTGAATGGCGGAGCAGGCTCGAGGGGCCAAATGACCTCCTCCTGCTCCTACCTCTTATGTTCTTATGTTCCGTGCCGGGCGCTAAATGTCCGGCCTTAACTCGGTTACCGCCCCCAAACGGGGCGTAACCGAATTTCGCACCCAGAAATTCAGATAGTAGGTAAGATACTATCTTAAATACACAAAATGTAGTGTAAAATAGTAAAATCTTCCGTTACTAAATGAATGAAATGATTGATGGATCGATTATATGTTGTACTGAAAGCTGACGGGGCTGTTTGGGAGGGCGGCTGGAGTCTGCGGGGCCTCCGATGCGAGAGGTGGTCTCTCTTCAGTGCGCTGAGTAAGGAAGCCCGAGGCCTCGCAAGGCCTGAACTACAATCGCCTGCCATTACCTGGAGTCCTTGTGCTCCGGGATCCACCCCCGTGTCTAAGGCGGCGATGAGGACCCCACTCTGCCGTCGTACTCTGGGTACCGGGAGAGGGAAGACGCAGCGCCGGTCTCTTTCTTCGGTAAAAGAGTCATCGAGGTGAGCAGCCATGACGCGACTCAGACTAATGCGCAGCTCGAGCTCCGGCTCGTGTTCTATTTCTGTCCCATTCAGGTTAGAATGACCCACGGGCTGTATTTTGCCCACCACTGTTCTCACCACTCTCTGGGTAAAGAAGTTTCTCCTGAATTCCCTATTGGATTTATTATTGACTATCTCATATTCACGGCCCCTAGTTTTGGATTCCCCACAAGTAGAAACATCTTCTCTACGTCTACCCTATCAAACCCTTTCGTAATCTTGAAGCCCTCTATCAGGTCACCCCTCAGTCTTCTCTTTTCTAGAGTAAAGAGCCCCAGTCTGTTCAATCTTTCCTGATGGGTATAACCTCTCAGTTCTGGTATCATTCTAGTAAATAGTTTTTTGCACCTTCTCCAGCGCCTCTATACCCTTCATATAATATGGAGACCAGAACTGTGCACAGTACTCCCAGTGTGGTCTAACCAATTGGTTAACTATTGTGAACATCTGAGAAATGGATTTGCGTGAGTCATTGGAGACAAAATTGTATGTTCCTGACGGATTGATGGGAATGCTGTCTAGCTACCCACTTGACTATTTGTGTATTCTCACACTATTAAAGCAAGCCTGTATACTCTAATTATAGTCTAATTAAGTATTGTCTTAAGAAACAAGTATATCATATGCCAATAACATGGTTGACTCTTAACTGCCCTCTGAAGTGGTCGAGTGAGCCTCTCGGTTGCAACAAAACCGTTACCAGCGGTTCAAGGCGGCGGCTCACCACCACCTTCTCTGGGCAACTAGGGATGGGCAATAAATGCCAGCCTTGCCAGCGACGCCCACATCCCAAGAATGAATTAAATAAAAAAACAGGCATTACCTGCTTTAGCCCGGGCGAGGCAAATAATGCTATTTCTCGACAATGGCAAAATACTGCGGACACTGGAATCCGAAACAAAAACAGAAAACCTGAAACGTTGACTCTTGTTTCTCTCTCTCTCTCCACGGATGCTGCCTGACCTGCTGAGTGTTTCCAGCATTTTCTGATTTTGCATGGTATTTCTCAGCTGGAAATGCTGAGGCCTGACAGATTAATAATTACAAGTTGTTTGAATTCAGCTGTGCTTTTTCTGGGTTTTGATACATGGCCAGATGGAGGGCTTCATGATCTTACTGAATGGCGGAGCAGGCTCGAGGGGCCGAATGGCCTACTCCTGCTCCTATTTCTTATGTTCTTATCATAGAATTATAGAATCATAGAAATTTGCAGCACGGAAGGAGGCCATTCGGCCCATCGTGTGCGCCGGCCAACAAAGAGCTATCCAGCCCTAATCCCACTTTCCAGCTCTCGGTCCGTAGCCCTGTAGGTTACGGCACTTCAAGTGCATATCCAAGTACTTGTTAAATGTGATGATGGTCTCTGCCTCTACCACCCTTTCAGGCAGTGAGTTTCAGACCCCCACCACCCTCTGCGTGAAAACATTTCTCCTCAAATCCCCTCTAAAGCTCCGACCAATTACTTTAAATCTATGCCCCCTGGTTATTGACCTTTCTGCTAAGGGAAATAGGTCCTTCCTATCCACTCTATCTAGGCCCCTCATAATTTTATACACCTCAATTAGGTCTCCCCTTAGCCTCCTCCTCTATTCCAAAGAAAACAACCCCAGCCTATCCAATCTTTCCTCGTAGCTAAAATTCCCCAGCCCAGGCAACATCCTCGTAAATCTCCTCTGCACCCCCTCTAGTGCAATCACACCCTTCCTGTAATATGGTGACCAGAACTGCACGCAGTATTCTAGCTGCGGCCCAACTAGTGTTTTATACAGTTCAAGCATAACCTCCCTGCTCTTATATTCTATGCCTCGGCTAATAAAGGCAAGTATCCCGTATGCCTTCTTAACCACCTTATCTACCTGTCCTGCTACCTTATGTTCCATACCACACGAGTTACATTAGATACATCACATTTCAATTCAAATCGTTACACTGGTGCCAAAGATGGGATGTGAAGAATGAATTTGCAAAAGATTTGCTGTTTATACACAAACGTACGAGAGGTAATTACCCCTTTACAGACTTCTCTAATTTTCCCACTGTCCAGGGCCCCAAACACCCCTTCCAGGTGAAACAGCGATTTACTTGTACTTCTTGCAATTTAGTATCCTGTATTCGCTGCTCACGATGCGGTCTCCTCTACACTGGGGAGACCAAACGCAGATTGGGTGACCGCTTTGCGGAACACCTCCGTTCAGTCCGTAAGGGTGACCCCGAGCTTCCGGTCGCCTGTCACATTCATTCTCCGCTCCACTCCCACTCTGACCTCTCCGTCCTTGGCCTCTTACACTGTTCCAATGAAGCTCAATGTAAGCTCGAGGAACAGCACCTCATCTTTCGATTAGACACTTTACAACCTTCTGGACTCAACATCGAGTTCAACAATTTCAGATCATAACCTCTGCCCCATCCTTTTTTTTCCATTTATTTTTTTCTCTCTCCCACATGGCAGCTGTCTTTCATTCTGCCATTTACACCTCATCTAGAGCCATCTTTTGTTTCTTAACTTGTCCCATTACCATCTCCTTTTGCCTTGCACCATCTCTTAATCTCTCTTAATCTCTCCTGCCTTCCATCCTATCACAGACCTTCCCTTTTGTTCTTTCCTCCCCTCCCCCCTTTCCCTGCCCCTACACTTGCTTAAAAACCTGTTGGATCTCCAGCTTTTTCCAGTTTTGACGAAGGGTCATCAGACCTGAAATGTTAACTCTGTTTCTCTCTCCACAGATGCTGCCTGACCTGCTGAGTATTTCCAGCATTTCCTGTTTTTATCTCTAATACGTTACCTACTTGTACTTTCCAGGACTAGCAGAATGTTTGTATGTCCTACCTATATTTAATTTGTAAATAAATGTATTAACACAGTCTCTCTATCTGCTATCAATTCCAAAGTGATTGTGATAGCACAGCATAAATGAGCTTGATGGGCTGAATGGCCTTTTCTCATTCCACTTTGCCTTGCGTTCCTGCTGTATCTGCTTCTCTGCATCTTTGGCGTCACAGTACAGTTTAGTCACTAAGGTTCCCCAAAAACTCTCCCTACCCCAATTCAAATAATAGCATTCCTCAGGAACACGACAGACCAAGTGAAATATATAAATTCATTTGAAATATGACGGGGCATTGAGTTGGTTCAAGATCGATAGATTTTTGGACACTAAGGGAATCAAGGGATATGGGGATAGTGTGGGAAGGTGGAGTTGAGGTCGAAGATCAGCCATGATCTTATTGAATGGCGGAGCAGGCTCGAGGGGCCGAATGGCCGACTCCTGCTCCTAGTTCTATGTTCAGCATTGAGAGCAGAAGGCTGAGAGGACCCAGGACCAAGGTGAAAAGCCCTTCCCATTAGTGTCGGGTTTAGTTGGATCACGGCGCGAGGATCCAAAGATAGAAAGTAAGAATGAGAATGGGAGAGGGAGTCGCAAAAAAGCTAGTGTGGGAAGATAGTGTGGGAAGGTGGAACTGAGGTAGAAGATCAGCCATGATCTGATTGAATGGCGGAGCAGGCTCGAGGGGCCGTATGGCCTACTCCTGCTCCTAATTCTTATGTTTCTTATGTCCTTATGAGGCACCAACGTGCAACGCAGCGAACGTAACCTCCGCAGACACCATACACTCACTAATTATCTGGAGGTAATCACAATCACTGTCACTTTAAGCTGGCAGTACTTTCGGTATGTGCTGAAGACTGATAGCAGAAAGGGGGTGGTGATGGGCTGCCAGTTCAGCCGTGTGTCTGATGTAGAACAGGACTTGCAAATATGGCTCTTCTGAAGCGTGACAGCCCCGGGCTAACCCTCCCAGTGCCGTACCGAGGTAGTGAGACACTGTTGGAGGTGCCGTCTTTCAGATGATATTTATCACTCAGCCAGCATCACTAAAAAAAATAGATGATCTGGTCATTATCACATTGCTGTTTGTGGGACCTTGCTGTGCACAAATTGGCTGCCTGCCATGTTTCCTACATTACAGCACCTCAAAGGTACTTAATTGCCTGTAAAGTGCTTTGGGGCCTCCTGAGGTCGCGAAAGGCGCTATATAAATGCAGGTTCTTTCTTTCATGTTCATCTCTTCTGAAGACGATTGCTGGAGTACAGTTGAAGCACCCAAGCTGCCCTCCAGTCCCTCACCTCAGTGGCCATTCTTCATGTGTGAGTCTGGACCATGAGTGTTGGCAAGCTATTCGACCGGGAACAGCCTTTCACTATTCTATCCTACCCTAACCTTTGCTATCCTATGTAATCCTATCCGACCCTAACCTTCGCTCCACGCTTTATTCATCCCTACTCTACCTCAAACCTGATTCAAGTGAGGAGTTGCAGAAGAGATGGGCACTGATTTGGGAGGTAATATCATTATCAAGGACTTTGGAAAGAGAGGTTGGAGATGGGTTGATATTTTGCAAGGGCAGGAGGGTCGAGGGTAGATTTTTTTGAGGAGGGGGTGATGACAGCAGTTTTGAAAGGGGGGGGGGACAGTACCAGAGGTGAGAGATCCTTTTACAATGTCAGTTAACATGGTCTTTACATCTCTATCCTCCTCCAACCAACCCTACTCTACTCTTTCACTCCCTATCATATCCTTCCCTTCTCATTCCCATTCCCAATCCATTCCATCCCTTCCTATTCCCATTCCCCTTCTCATTCCCATTCCCAATCCATTCCATCCCTTCCTATTCCCATGCCCCTTCTCATTCCCATTCCCATTTCCAATCCATTCCATCCCTTCCCATTTCCCCTTCCCATTCCCCTTCCCATTCCTAATCCATTCCATCCCTTCCTATTCCCATTCCCCTTCTCATTCCCATTCCCATTTCCAATCCATTCCATCCCTTCCCATTTCCCCTTCCCATTCCCCTTCCCATTCCTAATCCATTCCATCCCTTCCTATTCCCATTCCCCTTCTCATTCCCATTTCCAATCCATTCCATCCCTTCCCATTTCCCCTTCCCATTCCTAATCCATTCCATTCCTTCCCATTCCCATTCCCCTTCCCATTCCCAATCCATTCCATCGCTTCCCATTCCCATTCCCCTTCCCCTTCCCATTCCCATTCCAAATCCATTCCATCACTTCCCATTCCCATTCCCCTTCCCATTCCCATTCCCCTTCCCATTCCCATTTCTAATCCATTCCATCCCTTCCCATTCCCCTTCCCATTCCCAATCCATTCCATCCCTTCCCATTCCCATTCCCCTTCCCATTCCCAATCCATTCCATCCCTTCCCATTCCCATTCCCCTTCTCATTCCCCTTCCCATTCCCAATCCATTCCACCCCTTCCCATTCCCCTTCTCATTCCCATTCCTAATCCAAGCCATCCCTCCCCATTCCATTCCCCTTCCCATTCCCAATCCATTCCATCCCTTCTCTTTCCCCTTCCCATTCCCATTCCCAATCCATTCCATCCCTTCCCCTTCCGCTACCCATCCATACTCTACCCTACCCTACCTAACCTCTTTCCCCTAAAAATAAATTATATTTGAAATATTTTGCATACCTTGTTTCTCCCGATATTACCATCCAGTTGGAGATGGAAACAAGTGTAGAACCCAGGATTTTCATTCGCTGAAGACTATTTGTAAGTTAGTTTTTCAACCAAAAAAAGAACAGACGTTGGAGACTGAAATCACATGACCATTCTACACATACTGCTTTTTAGCAATCTCATTGGCTGTGGCTAATCATGTGGCTAACCTGATTGCTTTGGCTTAGATTGACAGGGCTCGGGCTCCATGTTGGTAAAGGCAGGCTGGGTGGGTTGAGTAGGGGTTCCCAACTCTGGTTGGACCTATTCCTGGAGGTGTCATCACATGACCTCCCTCCTCCAACCGCTCCCACACTCTCCCGCCATTGGTCGTCCGATACGACCATTCCCGCGGTGCCCCGACTTCCCAAGGCCAATCGGAAAGCAAACAGGCTCTTAATTACCTGACTGGATGATGCTTGACGGTCAGTCAAACAACCTTATTTACCTCATCTGCAATATTTTTAGAATGAACAAATGTTCAAAGAAAATGAAGAAAAATCACACGTAATTTTTTTTTAATGTCCCTTTGATTTTTATTCCCGGCTGTTGCTTGTAGCAGTGTCCAGGAGATTAATCTTTAATTCCTGCAGACTCCAGGCCAATCCTGCAGGGTTGGCAACCCTAGGGATGAGGGAGTCAGTGGGTTTTTGTTTGCACAGTAATGACTCATTGGCCCTGTAGAACACAGGCCATTTTTGTGATAAGACTGCCCACATGGTTTTGAGTGCTGTGATTGGCCTGTGGGAAGAATGTGACTGAAAGACCTCCTCTGTTATTGATTTGTGGTAAACTTTACTTATTAGTCCCAGGTAACCATGTGACTCATGAGGAAAGATAGCCCCATGATCAATGAGCTTCCCTCCCTCACGAGGTCATAAGTGGTCCAAACATGGACAACAGAGCTGAATTCCAGAGGTGAGATGAGAGTGACAGCCCTTGGCACCAAGGCAGCATTTGACTGAGTCTGGCACCAAGGAGCCCCAGTAAAACTGAAGTCAATGGGAATCTGGGGAAAAACTCTCCACTGGCTGGAGTCATACCTAGCACAAAGGAAGATGGATTGGGTTGTTGGAGGCCAATCATCTCAGCGCCAGGGCATCACTGCAGGAGTTCCTCAGGGCAGTGTCCCAGGCCCAACCATCTTCAGCTGCTTCATCAATGACCTTCCCTCCACCATAAGGTCAGAAGCGGGTGTGTTCGCTGATCATTGCACAGTGTTTAGTTCCATTCGCAACTCCTCGGATAATGAAGCAGTCCATGCCCGCATATAGCAAGAAGTGGACAACATCCAGCCTGGGGCTGATAAGTGGCAAGTAACATTCACGCACACAAGTGCCAGGCAATGACCATCTTGAACAAGAAGCAGTCTAACCACCTCCCCTTGACATTCAATGGCATTACCATCGCCGAATCCCCCACCATCAACATCCTGAGGGTCACCATTGACCAGAAACTTAACTGGACCAGCCACATAAATACTATGGCTACAAGAGCAGGTCAGAGGCTAGGTATTCTGTGGAGAGTGTCTCACCTCCTGACCAACGTTCCCGCTATGCTGTGCAGCCATGTAATGGTCTGGAGGTCCCGCGCAGGCCGCTCACCGGCTTTTATATGGGAGAAACCGTGCATGCGTGAAAATTTGAATGGGCCGCGCAGCCACTTAAAGGGACGGCGCACCAAAAAAAAGTAAGAGGGAACATTGCTCCTGACTCCCCAAAGCTTTTCCATCACCTACAATGCACAAGTAAGGAGTGTTATGGAATACTCTCCACTTGCCTGGATGAGTGCAGCTCCAACAACATTCAAGGAGCTCAACACCATCCAGGACAAAGCAGCCCACTTGATTGGTACCCCATCCACCACCTTAAACATTCACTCCCTCCACCACCGGTGTATCGTGGCTGCAGTGTGTACCATCTACAAGATACATTGCAGCAACTCGCCAAGGCTCCTTCGGCAGCACTTCCCAAATCCGCGACCTCTTCCACCTAGAAGGACAAGGGCAGCAGGCGCATGGGAACACCACCACCTCCAAGTTCCCCTCCAAGTCACACACCATCCTGACTTGGAAATATATCGCCGTTCCTTCATCGTCGCTGGGTCAAAATCCTGGAACTCCCTCCCTAACAGCACTGTGGGAGCACCTTCACCACAAGGACTGCAGCGGTTCAAGAAGGCGGCTCACCACCACCTTCTCGAGGGCAATTAGGGATGGGCAATAAATGCTGGCATTGCCAGCGACGCCCTGATTCCATAGGTCCAGAGGTCATAAAATCAAAATCATTGGCAAAAGATCTAGAGGGGAGATGAGGAGAAATGTTTTCACTCAGAGAGTTGTGGGGATCTGGAACGCTCGACCTGAGGTGGTGGAAACTGATTCCATCAATAATTCTAAAAGGGAGTTGGACGGGTTCTGGAGGATGAGGAACTCATAGGGTCACGGACAAAAAGCGGGGATGTGGGACTGAGCACGACTGCTCTTTCAAAGAGACAGCACAGGCACGACGGGCCGAATGGCCTCCTTCTGTGCTGTAATTCTATATCACAGTCATACATGTTAGTCCTACATTAGAGCCAGGATAAGGGATCAGATTTCAAAGAGGTTCTCCTGGTTCAGCCCCAGGTAGTCCATGATGTTTCTGGAATTAGGTGTAGAAGAACATAAGAACAGTCTACCTGTATTTCTTGGAATATGGCTATTTCCTTCACAATGTATGACGAAAGGTTGAGCAGGTTGGGCCTATACTCATTGGAGTTTAGAAGAATGAGAGGTGATCTTATTGAAACATATAAGATTCTGAAGGGGCTTGACAGGGTAGATGCAGAGAGGATGTTTCCCCTCGTGGGGGAATCTAGAACTAGGGGGCATAGTTTCAAAATAAGGGGTCGCCCATTTAAGACGGAGATGAGAAGGAATTTCTTCTCTCAGAGGGTCGTGAATCTTTGGAATTCTCTACCCCAGAGAGCTGTGGAGGCGGAGTCATTGAATGTATTCAAGGCGGAGATTGACAGACATTTGAACTACAGGGGAGTCTAGGGGTATGGAGAGAGAGCGGGAAAGTGGTGTTGAGGCCAAGATTGGATCAGCCATGATCTTATTGAATGGCGGAGCAGGCTCGAGGAGCCGATCGGCCTACTCCTGCTCCTGTTTCTTATGTTCTTATGTTCTTATTAGTTTATAAAAATATTGGACATAAGGACAAGAATTGACTGACAAGAATCATCCAATTGGGTAATGAGTCTATTGTTTTCCGATTGGCCGTGGGAAGGCGGGGCGCCGTGAGGATGGACATGTTGGGCGACCAATGGCGGCAGTGTGGGGGCGGGGCTGTTTGGAGGTCACGTGATGATGCCTCCAGGAATACGTCCAATCAGAGCTGGCAACTCCTACCTGAAGGCCTTTTCTCACTTTCCTTTCCCTGTTTCGCACTTGTACGCTCTTCAGCAGGGGAGCACTGGGAGGCAATTGAATGCAGGAAGCCGACTGATCTTTCTTAGCCCCCGTCCCTCCGTTCCCCCTCCCTTATTCGGGAGCATGAAGCCCAATTTCAGCGTCCCTACTGTTTCCCGGAATTAATTAATTTAGCGTAGGCTGGCTGCCAACCTGGTCTGTTGAAGGACTCCTGTGGGTCCACTGTGACTCCAACACCGTAGTCCTTGTTCCCCAACCCATGCTTGTCGCTAATGGGGATCTGTGCCAGCAGTGGACCCACATGGGGTATTGTAATGTAGGGAAACGTGGCAGCCAATTTGCCCACAGATAGGTCCCAGGGCTGACAAATACTAAACTTAATGCAATGAATTGTGATCAAATCTCTTCGAAGCAACATTGGTGCATTAAAAAGATTGCAATAGACAGTAACAGAAGTGAGAGTTATGACATCTGATGGCAGATAAAGGAGCAAAGATTATTCCCAACAGTATTGTGAAGGGTGAGAGGAGATATGATTCAAGGAGTTTGAACCAGCAAAAGGTGGAAGTAGCAAGTAGAAATCAGTACTATGGGGAAATGCGTGCGGCAGTCCTGCCATTGATTGATTAATAGGCTATCTCTACCCAAGGCTGCACAAAGTCTTCTGTAGCTAGTCCAGGATGTGTGAAGATAAACACAGAGAGTCGTTGTAAGTGGAAGGCTATGGTTGCTATGGTTTTCCAGCAGCGTTTTCACAATCATGTTGTTTTTAAAGCCTTCCGGTACATTTCCCTTTGAAATGCTCCTGAATTGAATCTGCACAATACAGTATCAGACCTCATCAAAATTTCATTGGACCCTTGCATTATTCTCTCTGATCTCAGTCTACAGGTTTTCAACATTTTAAAGATGATGCCCTCTTGTCCTACATTGCTGATTTTTATTCAAAGCATAGTACTGATTTCTACTTGCTACTTCCTCCTCTCGCTGGTTCAAACCCCTTGAATCATATCTCCTCTCACCCATCACACTGCTGTCGGCAATAATCTTCGTTCCTTTATCTGTCATCAGATGTCACAGCTCTCACTTCTGTTACTGTCTACTGCAGTCTTTTAAATGCATGACTGTTGCTTTGAAGAGATTTGATCACAATTCAATGCAGTAAGTTTAGTACTTGTCAGCCCTGGGAACGTGCTGTGCTTAAATCTTCTGCCTCGTTTCCCTATATTACAATAGTGACTCCAACACCGCAGTCCATGTTCCCCAACCCATGCTTGTCCACTAACGGGGATCTGTGCCAGCAGTGGACCTTGTAATTTTGACCTCTGTATATATTTCCTGATATTCCACCTTGTGTCTGCCTGTACTACAGATCTTTAGTATAATATACACTCCACTCCTCGATTACCCTTTACTTATCACACTGTCAACACATTAATAAAGGAACTTTTTCTAGAAAAAACCCTTTACTAGGGCTCCTTGATGCCAGACTCGGTCAAATGCTGCCTTGATGTCAAGTGCAGTCACTCTCACTTCACCTCTGGTATTCAGCTCCTTTGTCCATGTTTGGACCAAGGCTGTAATGAGGTCTGGAGCCGAGTGGTCCTGGCGGAACCCAAACTCGGCATCAGTGAGCAGGTTATTGGTGAGTAAGTGTCGCTTGATAGCACTGTCGACGACACCTTCCATCACTTTGCTGATGATTGAGAGTAGACTGATGGGGTGGTAATTGGCCGGGTTGGATTTGTCCAGCTTTTTGTGGACAGGACATACCTGGGCAGTTTTCCACATTGTCGGATAGATGCCAGTGTTGTAGCTGTACTGGACCAGCTTGGCTAGAGGCGCAGATAGTTCTGGAGCACAAGTCTTCAGCACGATAGCCGGGATGTTGTCGGGGCCCAAAGCCTTTGCTGTATCCAGTGCACTCAGCCGTTTCGTGATATTACGTGGAGTGAATTGAATTGGCTGAAGAATGGCTTCTGTGATGGTGGGGACCTCGGGAGTAGGCCAATATGGATCATCCACTCGGCACTTCTGGCTGAAGTTGGTTGCAAACGCTTCAGCCTTGTCTTTTGCACTCACGTGCTGGGCTCCACCATCATTGAGGATGGGGATATTCTTGGAGCCTCCTCCTCCTCCCGTTAGTTGTTTAATGGTCCACCACCATTCACGACTGGATGTGGCAGGACTGCAGAGCTTTGATCTGATCTGTTGATTGTGGAATCGCTTAGCCCTGTCTTTGGCATTCTGCTTTTTAGCATGCATGTAGTCCTGTGTTGCAGCTTCCCCAGGTTGGCACCTCATTTTTAGGTACGCCTGGTGCTGCTCCTGGCATGTCCTTCTGCACTTGTTGTTGAACCAGGGTTGGTCCCCATGGTAGAGTGAGGGATATGCTGGGCCATGAGGTTACAGATTGTGATGGAATACAATTCCGCTGCTGCTGATGGCCCACAGCGCCTCATGGATGCCCAGTTTTGAGCTGCTAGATCTGTTCTGAATCTATCCCATTTAGCACGGTGGTAGTGCCACACAACACGATGGAGGGTGTTCTCAGTGTGAAGACAGGACTTCGTCTCCACAATGACTGTGCGGTGGTCACTGCTGCCATGGACAGATGCATCTGTGACAGGTAGATTGGTGAGGACGAGGTCAAGTAGGTTTTTCCCTCGTGTTGGTTCACTCACCATCTGTCGCAAGCCCAGACTGGCAGTTATGCCCTTCAGTACTCGGCCAGCAGTGGTACTACTGAGCCACTCTTGGTGATGGACATTGAAGTCCCCCACCCAGAGTGCATTCTGTGCCCTGGCTACTCTCAGTGCTTTTTCCAAGTGGTGTTCAACATGGAGGAGTACTGAGTCATCAGCTGAGGGAGGGTGGTAGGTGGTAATCAGCAGGAGGTTTTCTTGCCCATGCTTGACCTGAAGCCATGAGACTTCATGGGGTCCGGAGTCAATGTTGAGGACTCCCAGGGCCACTCCTTCCCGACTGTATCACCACCCCTGGTGGGTCTGTCCTACCGGTGGGATGGTGATGGAGGAGTTTGGGACATTGGCTGAAAGGTATGATTCTGTGAGTATGACTCTGTCAGGTTGTTGCTTGACTAGTCTGTGGGACAGCTCTCCCAATTTTGGCACAAGTCCCCAGATGTTGGTGAGGAGGACTTTGCAGGGTCGACTGGGCTGGGTGTGCTGTTGCCATGTCCATAGCTGGTGCCGAGGTCGAGGTCAATGCCGGGTGGTCCGTCCAGTTTTATTTTTATTATTTTGTTTCGTAGCGGTTAGTTACAACTGAATGACTTGCTGGGCCATTTCAGAGGGCAGTTAAGAGCCAACCACATTGCTGTGGGGTCTGGAGTCATGTATAGGCCAGACCAGGTAAGGACGGCAGATTTCATTCCCTAAAGGACATTAGTGAACCAGATGGGTTTTTACGACAATCCGATAAGTTTCATGGTCACCATTACTGATACTAGATTTTTATTCCAGATTTATTCAATTAACTGAACTTAAATTCCCCAGCTGCCGTGGTGGGATTTGAACTCACGTCTCCAGATCATTAGTCCAGGCCTCTGGATTACTAGCCCAGTGACATTACCACTACGCTACCGTTCCCTTAATAACTTTCATTCACATAAACAGAACTCTATGAATCTCAAAATGGGACCCAGAAGCTTTGGTCTATCATAATTTGACATCTGATTGACTTATTCCATTTGATACGATGTACACCAGTTCAATTAAGCAGTGAGATAAGCGTGTGTCGGTGATTGTCCAGAATCAGGACTACAGACAACAGAGAAACACTTTGAAAATTGGGTCTTCCTATCATCAGAACAACTCAGATTATGGAGACGATATGATAGAATTGTTTCAAATTATGAAAGGATGGTTTCGAAGCAAACTGTGTCCGGTAGTTGAGGGGCCACAGATACAAGATTAAATGGAGGAGATTTAGAACAGCAGGCAGGAGAAATCTCTTCACACAGAGAGGTCGTGAGGGTGTGGGATTCACTTCCAGGGTTAGTGGTTGAATCAGAAACTATGACAACATTAGAGTTTGGATTGGACAGTTGGATGAAGGAAAAGGGATTGAAAGGATATGGTGACAGGGCGAGTAAATGTGATTAGAATTACTTGCTCGTGTGGTGGGTAAACGCCAACAAGGATAGGTTGGGCCGAATGGCCTGTTTCCGTGTTGTAACTTCTATGCATTTCTATGTATGAGGTTGTTTCACTCAAAATGAGGTTGAGTTGGAAGGTCTTTCAGCACTTAATTTAGTTCTTTAAGGTTAATCTTAATGTTAGAGCTACTCCTGATGTCTGATGAGCTTTATCACTGTAATGTTAGCGTTTGTTTAAGCTTCACAGTTAAAAGGGCGGGGGACAAGGAGAAGCCTGCCCTTGGGCAAAGCCTCCTTGTGATGAAAGTTGGGGAACAGTAGACTTACTGGATGATTTACCCAATGTTGAAAACTGGGCGTGGTTTAGTGACCTGACAATGCGCCCATTGTCCTGGTGGACAAACCAATATTGGGAGATATTGCGACACGAAAGCAAAAAGCTGCGGATGCTGGAAATATGAAATAAAAACAGAAAATGCTGGAAATACTCAGCATCTGTGGCGAGAGAGACAGAGTTAACGTTTCAGCTCAATGACCTTTCATCAGAACTGTCAAAACTTAGAGATGTAACAGGTTTTAAGGAAGTACAGAGGCAAGGAAAGCGGGGGAGGAGAGGAAAGAACAAAAGGGAAGGTCCGTGATAGGGTGGAAGGCAGGAGAGATTAAATGACAAAAGGGATGTTGGTGCGAGGCAAAAGGGGGTGGTGATGGAACAAGTAAAGAAACAAAAGATGGGTCTAAATGGTGTAAATGTCAACAGCAGAATTATTACCAACACCTGCTGTCCGAAAACATGGGGGCAGAGGTTATGATCTTAAATTGTTGAACTCAATGTTTTTACAAATTTATTCATGAGATATGGGTGTCAATGCCAGCATTTATTGCCCATTCCTAATTGCCCTTTGAGTAGCTTGGTAGGCTATTTCAGAGGGCAGCTACAAGTCAACCACATTGCTGTGGGTCTGGAGTCACATATAGGCCAGACCGGGTATGATTTCCTTCCCTAAAGGAAATTAGTGAACTGAGTTGGGTTTTTACATCACCATTACTGATACTAGCATTTTATTCCAGATTTATTTAATTAACTGAATTTAAATTCCCCAGCTGCCATGGTGGGATTCTGAACTCTCGTCTCTGGACCATTACTCCAGGCCTCTGGATTACTAGCCCAGTAACATTACCACTATGCTACCGTTCCCTCAGCCTATCCCTTTAAAAAGCCTGTGTAACTGCTCCTGTCTCTTTACAAAGCTTGTGTGACTGTTTCTGTCCCTTTAAAAAGCCTGTGCGACTGATCATGTCTCTTTAAAAAGCCTGTGTGTCTTTTTCTGTCTCTTTAAAAAGCCTGTGTGATTGTTCCCGTCTCTTTAAAAAGCCTGTGTGGTTGGTCTTTTCTCATTAAAAAGACTGTGTGACTGGTCCTGTCTCTTCTGGTCGTCATATTATCAAAAGGATATAGAGGCACTGGAGATGGAGCCTTGTTTTAATGTCTAACCTGAAAGACAGCACCTCTGGCACTGCAGCACTCCCCCAATATTGCACTGGGAGTGTCAGCCTAGATTATGTGCTCAAGTCTCCTGGAGCAGGGCTTGAACTTACAGACTCAGAGGTGAGACCATAAACATTCACTCCCTCCACCACCGGCGCACCGTGGCTGCAGTGTGTACCATTTACAAGATGTACTGCAGCAACTCGCCAAGGCTTCTTCGGCAGCACCTCCCAAACCCACGACCTCCACCACCTAGAAGGACAAGGGCAACAGGCGCATGGGAACACCACCACCTCCAAGTTCCCCATTCTGGCTTGGAAGTATATCAGCCGTTCCGTCATCGTCGCTGGGTCAAAATCCTGAAACTACTTAACAGCACTGTGGGGGCAGCTTCACCACACGGACTGCAGCGGTTCAAGAAGGCAGCTCACCGCCACCTTCTCAAGGGCAATTAGTGATGGGCAATAAATGCTGGCCGTGCCAGCGACGCCCACATCACGCGAATGAATTAAAAAAAGTGCTACCAACTCAGCCAAGAGCATGGTAGTAGGATAGATTCTGTTTACTGCGTGTTGGCACTCTAACAGTTAATCTTCAAGAAATGGACGTTGTAACAAAGATGAGGGAATTGCAAGTGGTACAACATATTGGCAAGAAAGGGAATAGTTTTCAGAAATAATCTATTGTATATATATGTTGTAATTCAGTCTGCAGTTGTGAGGTAACCTGTACATAGTTTAAATCTTAATTAATTAAATATTACAGTTGCCTTTTTAAGGTAGCTTTTTTTCCAGTCACTCGGAAACATTCTCATCAATGTTTATTAAAAAAAAAGCCTATAATTGTTCAGTTTCCATAGAAACGGTTACATAAGCAAGATGTTTATCGGGCTTGCCGACTCATATATTCTTCAAAGTTCATTTTCTGGCTGTGATGTAAAGGGAAGGTCCACAGTAATTAAATGCTGGCGAGTCCCTGATAACGTTCTCAGCTCAGTTCATTCCTTGCATGCTCACTCTACAGAGCGCCATTAGTTCCTTGAATCCACCTCCAGTCACCTCTGTTAAAAGCAATGTCAGAGACACTCAACGCTTAGGGTAACTTGTGGAGCCAATTCTCAATAGATGCCAGTACCATTTTGAAGACAATATTGAGGTTGCACTGGCAAGAGGTGATGAGCAGGCTGGGGATCTCAGGAAAGGGATTCCTTTCCTTGGCTTATTAGCTGATAGCAATGTGTACTAAAAGTGATTGATCGAAAAATTATCAACACAGCGTGCCATCTTTATTAATGTTCCCGCACTCTGAAGGAACAGTATTGATGTAATTACCAATTCCGACATTGTGATGTTACGAACTGTACTGTGGTGAATGTAGTTAAATAAGATAGGGTTGGTAATACATCTCTCTGCCTGGCTCAATCCTTGATACACTGGTTGGCTAAGGAACATAGGAACAGGAGTAAACCATTCAGTCCTTCGAGCCACTCAGTTTGATCATGGCTGATCCTGTATCTTAACTCCATTTACCCGCCTTTGGTCCATATCCCTTGATGCCCTTACCTAACAAAAATCTATCGCTCTCAGTCTTGAAAATTTCAACTGACCCCCAGCATCTACAGCCTTTCGGGGGAGAGAGTTCCAGATTTCCACCGCCCTTTGTGTGAAAAGGTGCTTCCTGATTTCACTCCTGAATAGCCTGGCTCTAATTTTAAGATTGTGCCTCCTTATCTGGATTCCCCCGTCAGAGGAAATAAGTTCTCTGTATCAACTCTATTGAATCTCTTAGTCATTTTAAATACCTCGATTAGATCATGCCTCAACCTTCTAACCTCAAGGGAATGCAAACTAGGTTTAAGAAACTGTCCTCATAATTTAACCCTTAAAGCCCTGGTTTCATTCAACAACAACAACTTGTATTTATATAGCGCCTTTAACGTAGTAAAACGTCCCAAGTCGCTTCACAGGAGCGATTATCAGACAAAAATTGACACCGAGCCGCATAAGGAGATATTAGGACAGGTGACCAAAAGCTTGGTCAAAGAGGCAGGTTTTAAGGAGCATCTTAAAGGAGGAAAGAGAGGCGGAGAGGTTTAGGGAGGGAATTCCAGAGCTTAGGGCCTAGATGGCTGAAGGCACGGCCGCCAATGGTGGGGCGAAGGAAACAAGCGGGAGACAAGAGGAGGCACTATGTCCCTCAGTCCCTTCTGAAGAAACACATCTAAATGCCTCTTGAACCCCATTATATTGTCTACTTCAAATTACCTTCCCTGGTTCCTTATTCCACAACTGTGACTGACAAAGTTCCAACTGGCTTTCTTCTTCTGCCTGCATTTCCCAAGTACTTTTTTACAGTCTTCTCATGAGGGTGCAGATCCTGCTGGGGTACAGTTGCAATGGGCACCAGTATGCCTCTGGAATCTGCCCCAAGTGACTGCTATTCACACATGAGCCTAGACAGTGACCATGGAGCGTAGTCCTCACCTATTGTTATACACACAGACATTTCAGCAGGGGGTCACTGGACAGCTATCCTGGATGGCTTGTCTTCTTGCTCGTTCAGGAGCACTGAGGGAGATCATCAGGGCCATGAGGCCTAAGTGGAGACCAGAATAGAGGAGCCAGGAGATGACGGGGATACGACTTGTTGGTGGTCGTAGCGACCGAGCAGGAAGCAGGAGCAACAAGAGGAATTCTTCAATAAGATCATTGAGCTGAGAGCTGGAAGAGGAAAATGAGCCAAAATGGTCAACTTTATCTTCAGGAGAGCTCGTCTCCTCGGGATAGAAAGAGCAGTGGATTCCAGGTTATAGCCGTGGCTCAGTGGGAAGAACTCTTGCCTTGCTGAGTCAGGAGGTTGTGGGTTCAAGTACCCAGCCTCCAGAGACTGGAACACAAAATCTAGGCTGACACTCCAGTGCAGTACTGAGGGAGTGCTGCACTGTCAGAGGAGACGTTAAACCGAGGCTCCGCCTGCGCTCTCAGGTGGACGTAAAAGATCCCACCACATTATTTCCAAGAAGAGTTGAGGAATTCTACCTGGTGTCCTGGCCTGATATTCATCCCTCAACCAACATCATTGTAAGAACATAAGAAATAGGAGCAGGAGTAGGCCATTTGGCCCTTCGAGCCTGCTCCGCCATTCAATGAGATCATGGCTGATCTTCTGCCTCAACTCCATTCACCGGCCCTATCGCCATATCCCTTGATGCCTTTACTAGTCAGAAATCTATTGACTTCTGTTTTGAATATACCCAATGACTGAGCCTCCACAGCCCTCTGGGGTAGAGAATTCCAAAGATTCACCACCCTCTGTGTGAAGAAATTTCTTCTCATCTCAGTCCTGAATGGCCTACCCTTTATCCTGAGACTGTGACCCCTGGTTCTAGACTCCCCAGCCAAGGGAAACATTCTCCCAGCATCCACCCTATCAAACCCTGTAATAATTTTGTATGCTTATTAAAACATATTGGGGGAAAAATTCAGTTGTTTGCGCCTCCCGTTAGCGCCTTAAGAGGGCGCTAATGGGGCGCAAAGCATCTAGCGCCCAGGCGCAGCGATGTTTGCGCCGCTCGTGAAATTAACTAGACATTTTGCGGTGGCGCTAAACACTACCGCCACGATCTCCTGCACCGGCAGATCGTGACGTCAGTCGAGTGCGCAACGCCCCGGTATCGCCCTGGAGTGGATATTGAGTAGCGCCCCCTGCCTTACCGCCTGACGCTAGCAACGACAGGTTGAGGGGAGCGTTTTGCAGTCATGAAGGGACTGGGGGAGCGCTATTTAAAGGCGACCGCTTCCTGCCTTTTATTGTTGGTGCCATTTTTGAACCACGCATTCTGAGAGAGAGACTTCTGGAGAGATTCAACGCTGTGTGAAGGAGTTTTGGGTACTGAGAAGCACTTTGCAGGTTCATTTTGATTTGCCCTTCCTTGTATCGATTTAGAAGAGACTGTGGGGGCTGCACTCTGAGCTCTTTCCCTGGTACTCTCCATTGTTCTTTCCAGCAGATTTGATGTGCAGGTCTCTCCAGGCCGAGATTCAAGGCTGCAATGAGCAGGATGTGGATGGAAAGCAAGATCAACCATCCCCTTTAAGAACTGGCCCGTGCCATTGTGTGTGTGTTCCATTGCTGACTGACATCACATGAGCTTCGCCAGCGCTCTGAGGTAGCGCCTCGCTCCTCGGCCTTTGCGCCTTAAGACAGGTGTGAAGCGCCTGATTTAGCGCTCCAATCACCTCCAGGGGCGATAAAAGTCAAGTTTGCAGTCGGTGGCGATAATTAGCGCCAGGCGCTAATCTTTGTGCCCGGCCGATAATTGCGCCCCAAATGGGGCGATACTGAATTTCTCCCCCATTATCTGGTCGGTGTCACATCGCTGACTGTGGGAGCTTGCTGTGCACAAATTGGCTGCTGCGTTTCCTGTATTACAACAGTGACTGCACTTCATTGGGCTGTAAAGCGCTTTGGGATGTCCCGAGGTCGTGAAAGTCGCAAGTTCTTTCTTTTTTCTTTCTAGTGTGTGAGCTTCTGAAAACCCCACGGAACAGACCTCAGCTTATTCTTCCAAAATTGGCTTCATTGGTCGCTGCTGCCTAGCAACAAGAGGTACAAACTCCTCTGTCATGTTTCTGGATTCCTGATCATTTGCTCCCCTTCTTGTCCGAAAGGATTTTGGGATTGAGTTTATGTTTGTAAGTGTTTCTCAGTCTGCAATCAAGGGGTTTTGGTGTCACAGTACAAAATGTTGAGTAACATCACCAGACCATCATTGTAACAGCATTTAAGACATTTTTTTTTTAATAACATCAGCAATGTAAACCTGTTTATTACACACACACACACATAGCTAACAAGCTATCTAACTATCCATACACATCATTGCAATGTATATAGAATGCCTCCAACGTTGCTGATTGGTGCGTGCTACCCATGTGGTCATGTCATGTGGTCAGCAGACACCAATGACATCCAGAGAACCAAAGCACTCAGCACAGCCACATTGCAGTCTCCACCCTTTCCCTGCCTCTGCACTTGCTTAAAACCAGTTACATCTCTTAACATTTCCAGTTCTGACGAAAGGTCATCGACCTGAAACGTTAACTCTGATTCTCTCTCCACAGATGCTGCCTGACCTGCTGAGATTTTCCAGCATTTTCTGTTTTTATTGCAGTCTTGAGTCGGTTTGGCTCTTGTGTCCGACTCTTTCTCATCGAGATTGATTCCTGGGATGGCGGGACTGTCGTATGAGAAGAGATTGAGTAAACTAGGCCTTTATTCTCTTGAATTCAGAAGAATGAGAGGGGATCTCATTGAAGCATACAAAATTATTACAGGGCTTGATAGGGTGGATGCTGGGAGAATGTTTCCCTTGGCTGGGGATCTAGAACCAGGGGCCACAGCTTCAGGATAAAGGGTAGGCCATTCAGGACTGAGATGAGAAGAAATTTCTTCACACAGAGGGTGGTGAATCTTTGGAATTCTCCACCCCAGAGGGCTGTGGAGGCTCAGTCATTGGGTATATTCAAAACAGAAGTCGATAGATTTCTGACTAGTAAGGGCATCAAGGAATATGGCGATAGGGTCTGTGAATGGAATTGAGGCAGAAGATCAGCCAGGATCTCATTGAATGGCGGAGCAGGCTCGAAGGGCTGAATGGCCTACTCCTGCTCCTATTTCTTATGTTCTTATTGGTAGATTCCCAGCCAATCTCCCCCCGCAACCTCTTCAATTCTGATTTGCTGCTGCTTTACTTTTAAGCCAATCAGCAAACTGTGATGGTCGGAGTATAGCATAACAGGAAGTAAGTGTTGCACCACAGGAAGTGTGCACTAATGCAAGATGCTAAATATATAAAGGTAGCTTGATATAAGAAAGATGTTGTCATTAACTACCACAATCAGAAAATGTCAACAGATGGGTTCTTATGTATTTCTCCCACCCACCCACCCGCCCCCCACCCCCTCCACATCCCCACCTCAAATCCTTCTCTCCTAAATTTTAGAAGAGAAGGGGGAGTTCTCCCTAGTGACCTGGGCCACTATTTATCCCTCAACCAACATCGCTTAAAAAAAATCCCAGATTATCTGGTCATTTGTCTCATTGATGTCTGTGGGATCCTGCTGTGCACAAATTGGCAGGGTGACTACAGTGACTACACTTCAGAAGTAAAGCACTTTGGCACGTCCTGAAGTCAATAAAGGCGCTATATAAATGCAAAAGTTTCTTTTTTCTGTCTATACACAAAGAGTCATACTGGAGTACTGTTTCGCAGGTGCTGATGGCATTCTAACCACTTTAACCAAATGGACGACTTTCATACGTGAGGTCAGACAGCAGGTTAGTAAGCCATGGGATTCATCACAGCCAAGGTCGATTAATCCCCTACCTAATAGAGGTCTTTAAAATAATGAATGGTTTTGATGGAGTGGATACAAAGAGAATGTTTCAACTTGTGGGGAAGAGCAAAACTAGAGGCCATCAATAGAAGATAGTCACCAAGAAATCTAATAGGGAATTCAGAAGAAACTTCTTTACCCAGAGAGTGGTGAGAATGTGGAACTCGCTACCACAGAGAGTGGTTGGAGCGAATAGTATAGATGCATTTAAGGGGCGGTTAGATAACCACATGAGGGAGAAGGGAATAGAGGTTTATGCTGATAGATGAGGAAGGATGGGAGGAGGCTAGAGTGGAGATTAAACGCCGGCATGGACTGGTTGGGCCGAATGGCCTGTTTCATTGCTGTATATTCGATGTAATTCTATGTAACACCATCGTAGGAGCAGCTTCACCACACGGTTCAAGGAGAAGACTCACCGTCACCTTCTAAAGGGCAACTAGGGGAGGGCAATAAATGCCGGCCTTGCCAGTGACGCCCACATCCCGAGAATAAATAAATAAGAAAAAATATCCTGCCCTTTCCCCATACACTTGCACTTGTAGTTGGGAATCACTAGGTATTGATCAGGAAGAGCAGTTCTAGCTGATTCTGGTCTGGAGTTGGTGGGGTCAATTCCAACATTTCCCGCTCTCAGTTCAGCTGACATGGGGATCGAACAGTGGACCTTTCTAGTCTACTTGGCTCAGTTGAAGTCTTGACTCTTTATGTAGTGAATTATCAAATTAGCCCAATATGGAAGGAATATAAACCGAGATTGATTAGGTTTTTGTTTGGCGAGGGTATTAAGGATTACGGAACCAAGGCGGGTAAATGGAGTGGAGATACAGATCAGCCATGATCTCATTGAATGGCGGAACAGGCTTGAGGGGCTGAATGGCCTCCTCCTGTGTCCTAAACCAATTTGGCTTGTTCCAGCATAAAGTTAAAAGGACAAATTCCCAATAGTTTTTACATGAGCTATTTTAATGGATAAATAGGAACATCTTATTTTAAATAGGAATAATTATATGCAATAAACATAGAAACAGATTGCAGCTATGAACACAATCATTCTAGATACCACACAGTTCCATCCTCGCAGTGACAGATGCCTTCCTGTTTATCTGCAGTGCAGACAAAGCCCATCGTTCATTTCCTGTACATTCCCACAGCTTGCAGACTCTCATTATTGCCTTGGAGCAGAGAAGGCGAAGAGGAGATTTGATAGAGGTGTTTCAAATCATGAAGGGTTTAGATACAGCAAATAAAGAGAAACTGTTTCCAATGGCAGGAGGGTTGATAACCAGAGGACACAGATTTAAGGTGATTGGCAAAAGCACCAGAGGCGATGTGAGGAAAAACCTTTTTACACAACGAGTGGTTAGGATTTGCAATGCACTGCCTGATAGCCTGTTCCGCCATTCAATGAGATTTAATAGTAGCCTTCGGAATAGAATTGGAGAAATACTTGAAGGAGAAAAAATTGCAGGGATATGGGGAAAGAGCGGGGAGTGGAACTAACTGGATCGCTCTTCGAATGGCCTCCTGCTGTGCTGTACTATTCGATGATTCTACAAGGTACTACAGGAGTGTCTCTGATAACGTATGGGGCGCTGTGTCAGCTTTGGGCATCCATTGATCAACAGGCAGTAGAGTTCCTCTACATTTGGGGCACGAATGTTAGAGTAATAACATTTAGTACATTAGTCCCAAATTCTTTTGCCATTTAAAATAAACAGGCTGGTTCCTCCGTTAAAACACCAAGCAAAGGGCAGTGTTAAGTTAGTGGGACATCCTGAGGTTGTGAAAGGCGCTATATAAATGCAAGTCTTTATTTTCTTCCAAATCAGCAATGGACTGGGACCCGAGTGAATGAATGAAGGCTGTATTGTAAGGTAGATTTTGAGTAGCTGGGAGCGCATATCGGGAATGGTGGCAGAGAGGGCAGTGGATCCCACAGGATTTTCCATCTATTACACTGGGACAGAGAGGGTTAAGTGCAGATCTAAGGGAATTTTTTTTTTAAATTACAGAAGATTTTGAGAGATTACAAAATGAAAGATAGTTTCCACTGGTTGGGGAATTAGTAAGCAGTGACTCAGGGTTATTCATGGAAGAATGAAGGGGAAGGTAGAAGATATTTTCTCACAAAGTATTACAAAGTATTTATAGCACAGAAACAGGCCATTCGGCCCAACAGCTCTATGACGGTGTTTATGCTGCACTCGAGCCTCCTGCCACCCCATTTCATCCAACATAACCCTCTATTCCTTTCTCCCTCATGTGTATATCCAGCTTCCCCTTAAATGCATCTATGCTAGTCGCCTCAACTACTCCCTGTGGTAGCGAGTTCCACATTCTCACAAGTTTTTACTGAGGAATAGGTCCATTTTGTAAACGTTCCCCAGCACCAAAGAGCCCAATAATCATATAGAACCTAAGCCAGTGAGTGTTGATAGACTATTTCACTGTGGCAGGCATCACATTCAAGCATCACATTTCCCACATTACACATTACAACCGTGACTCCAATTCAAAAGTATTTCATTGGCTGTAAAACGCTTTGAGATGTCCGGTGGTCGTGAAAGGCGCTATACAAATGCAAGTCTTTCTTTCTTTAATACTGTCCCCATCGGATAGAGATCCGGCCCTACTCTCAGAGACTTGAGCACATAATCTAGGCTGGCACTCCAGTTGAGTACTGAGGGAGTGCTGCCCTGTCAGAGGTGCCGTCTTTCTCTGAAACTGAGGCCCTGTCTGTCCTCTCAGGTGGACGTAAAAAAATCCCACGGCACTTTTCAAAGAAGTTGGTGTCCTGGAGCAGAGAAGGCTGAGGGGGGACCTGATTGAGGTGTACAAAATTATGAGGGGCATAGATAGAGTAGATAGAAAGGAACTTTTCCCCTTAGTAGAGGGGTCAATAACCAAAGGGCATAGTTTCAAGGTATGGGGCAGGAGGTTTAGAGGGGATTTGAGAAAAAACTTTTTCACCCAGAGGGTGGTTGGAATCTGGAACTCACTGCCTGAAAGGGTGGTAGAGGCAGGAACCCTCACAACATTCACGAAGCATTTAGATGAGCACTTGAAACGCCACAGCATACAAGGCTACGGACCAAGCGCTGGAAAGTGGGATTAGAATAGATAGGGCTTGATGGCCGGCGCGGACACGATGGGCCGAAGGGCCTCTTTCTGTGCTGTATAACTCTATGACTATGACTCTATGAGTTCTGGTCACCACACTTTAGGAAAGATGTGAAGGCCCTTGAGAGGGTGCGGAGGAGATTTACCAGAATGGTTACGGGGATGGGGGATCTTAGCTACAAGGACAGGTTGGAGAAGCTGGATTTGTTTTCATTAGAGCAAAGGAGGTTGAGGGGTGATTTGATGGAGGTGTACAAGATTATGACAGGTTTAGATAGGCTAGATGGGGAAAGGCTGTTCCCACTAGTTGATGGTACAAGGACTAGGGGACACAGATTTAAGGTTTTGGGCAAGAGATACAGGGAAAAAACTTTTTTATGCAGCGACCGACGGAAGTGGTGGAAGCGGAGACACTCAATGTTTTCAAGGGGGGACTGGATAGGCACTTGAGGGAAATAAACTTGCAGGGCTACGGGGATAGAGCAGGGGAATGGGACTGACTGGATTGCTCTACAGAGAGCCGGCACGGACTCGATGGGCCGAATGGCCTCCCTCTGTGCCGTTATGACTCCATGACTCTATGTGCTTGCAGTGAGGTGAATCAACTCTGCATATTTGAGTTGGAGCATCTGATGGGCTTGGGGGAATTCCTCGTAATTAAATCAACGACCATTCCAATATAGTGAGGACCCTGATAGAGAACTGCCAAGTGTCCAATGCTTGGGGCGTTTGAGTGACAAACAGCCTTGGGGCACATTGTCTGAAGAGGTGGTTTACCTCCTCTCCCCCCTTACGCCATCAGTCTATCTCAGCTATTCACAATCCAATTATTTCCTGAAAAATAATCGTTAACTCCTAGAAGATTCAAGTCAGGGAGTGACCTGTATCTTTTCTCCCCACGCTCTCCTGAAGGTGCTGTCTTTTTGCTGGAAGGGATTATCAGAGCTGGCTTAGTCCTGTCCCCACCGAACATCCACACGTGCACGCACGCACGCACGCACACACACACACACGCACGTACACACACACACACACGCACGTACACACACACACACAAACACACACACACGCACGTACACACACACACACGCACACACACATATGCACACATGTACAAACACACACACGCACACACAAACACACATACACGCACGTACACACACACACACGCACGCACACACGCACACACACACACACACACACACGCACGCGCACATGCACACGCACACACACACGCACACGCACACACGCACACACACACACGCACACGCACACACACACGCATGTACACACACACACACACGTACGTACACACACACACACATGCATAAACACACACATGCACACACATACACGCACGTACACACACACACACACACGCACGCACACACGCACACGCACGCACGCACACACGCACACGCACACACGCACACACGCACGCACACACACACACACACACGCACACACGCACGCGCACACACACACACACGCACACACACACACGCACACACACGCACACACGCACGCACACAGGCACACACACACGCACACACACACGTACACACACACACACGCACACACACACGCACACACACGCACGTACACACACACACATGCACGCACGCACACAAACACACACACGCACGTACACACACACACGCACGCGCACACACACACGCACGTACACACACACACGCACGTACACACACACACACGCACGTACACACACACACATGCATGCATGCACACACAAACACACACACGCACGTACACACACACGCACGCACGCACGCACACGCACACATGCACAAACACACGCATGCACACACAGGCACTTGCACACATGGGAAAGAAAGGCTGTTTGACTGACCGTCAAGAATCATCCAATCGAGTAATGAAGAGTTTTTTCACTCTCCAATTGGCTGTGGGAAGGCGGCCGCGAGTACGGACATGCTGGATGACCAATGGTGGGATCGTGGGGGCGGGACGATTTCAGATGGGAGAGCATGTGATGAAACCTGCTGCAATACATCCAACCAGAGTTGGCAACGCTTTCTTCCCCCGCTCCCCGCCCCCGCCCCCCTTACCCTGCTGGTGGCCATGTTGGGCCGATATTGGGAGGCTTCAATCCAGCGAGCTGCATCGGGATGCCCATTTGGTGCTCCCGCAGCCCGCCGTGCCCAATGTTAACGAGGCCGTGCCTCAAAACAAGGTCCGTCTGTTCGCCTGCGGGTACAGGCGATGGGCTGGTACACTCGGTCGGTCGATCACCCAGGGGTCAATGTCGACTTCACCCACCCACGCGCATTTTGCAGCAGCGGTCAGTGCAGAGCTACCGGGAATTGGGAGTCTTGACCGAGAAGTGCCGATCCCAGCTCAAATTGCGCAATTTGGCTGCTGCGTTTCCCACATTACAACAGTGGACTACACTCCAAAAGTACTTCATTGGCTGTAAAGCGCTTTGAGACATCCGGTGGTCGTGAAAGGCGCTATAGAAATGCAAGACTTTCTTTCTTTCTTTCTCAGCACAGCGCCGGGCATCGAACCTCGGACCTTCCAGGTCTGCGTGGCTCAGTATGACAGCGGGCAGTTTATACACCCACTGAAGAGCCGTCAAGGCGAACTCAGGATCCCGCCCCTTGTGTCAAAAGATATATCGGAGGGAGCGTTACCTATTATCAGCTCCGGAATTCTGCAGCCGGTCGCCCGAGCAACAGCTACCCCTTCCCCCCTCCCGCCGCACGGTGCCTCGCCAGTGATAGGTCAAAGTTCAAGTGCGGGGATGGGAGGAAAGATCAAAGTTAACCGTCAAACAGATCATCCACCAGTGTTTAATTTTCTTTATATATAAAAAGCACAGCAGTCATTAAGGCTTAATTGAGAGCTGCGATTGGATTGACAATGACGTGTCCTGTTGCCACCGCTCATCTGTCCACGCTGGTTTCCGCCAGCCTATTGTTCATGATGGCCAGAGCCCCCACTCCGTCGGAGAAGCCATTGTGCCAGGGGCCCGGGCCGGTCGCCCTGGGATGGCCGTTGGCCGCCTCCGACAACTGCTTCTGCATGATGGCCAGCGAGACTTTGTTGGCGGCCAAGAAGTCCCGCATGGAGATCATCTCGCCGGACTGCCTTCGCCCGTCCGCCACCTCGCTCTCGTTGAAGCCGTCGGTCTCGATGGAGATCTTCCGCCTGGCGCGGGTCACGCCGGGGACCACGGCGTTCCTCCCCGGCCTGAATAGTTTCCTTTGGCACCTACGGCAACACCTGCATTCCAACCTCTTCAGGCTCCAGTTGAGGAACTGTTTTATGACTATAGATATAACATTAAACAGAGAATAAATACAACACACCCCCATCAGGATGAACAGAAAGTTGCCAAACCGGTAGAAACCCTGGTAGTCGTACCTCATGTTCTGGCTGCTCACCAGATCACCAAAACCTATGGTGCTAAAGGCTACAAAGCAAAAGTAGATGGAGTCCAGATAGCTCCAGCCTTCGACGGGGGTGTACATGGCTGAGGCACAGCAAGAGATTGCAAGGGCCGCCAGGCCCAGGATCAACATGACGTAATAGACGGAGGGCTTCCAGCCTGCCAGGCTGTCCACCTCGCTCATGTTGCCGGAGTCCCGGCAGTTCTCGTGGGGCAGCACTCCACTCCGCCTCAGCTGCCTCTCGTGGCAGGTCTTCAGGATGTAGGCCAGGACGGTGATCAGTCGCTCCAGGAAGAGGTTGAAGAAGAGGATGGTCGCCGCGCAGCCGATGAGGCCGTAGAATATCAGGAAGATCTTCCCACCTACGGTCGCCGGTGTGGTCATCCCGAAACCTGGAATAAAAAAAACCCAAAACATACGACTAAATAACCAAATTCAGCCGTGGTACAAGACACTGAACACAGGCACAAGAAAGAAAGACTTACATTTAAACCTCGCCTTTCGCCACCTTAGGGTGTCCCAATGCGCTTTACAGCCAATGAAGTTCTTTTGAAGTGTAGTCACTGTTGTAATGTGGGAAACGCGGCAGCCAATTTGCACACAGCAAGCTCCCACAAACAACAATGAGATAATGACCAGATAATCTGTTTTAGTGATGTTGATTGAGGGATAAATATTGGCCCAGGACAACAACTTCTTTGAAAAGTGCTGTGGGATTTTTTTTACAGCCGCCTGAGAGGACAAACAAGGCTTTGGTTTCAGAAAAAGTCAGCACCTCTGACAGGGCAGCACTCCCTCAGTACTGAACTGGAGTGTCAGCATTGTGATAATGGCCAGATAATCATTATTTTTTAAAAAAAACTGGTTGAAGGATAAATATTGGCCAGGACACCAGGGAGAACTCCTCTGCTTTTCTTCAAATAATCCCATAGGATCTTTTAACATCCACCTGAGAGAGCAGACGGGGTCCTCGGTTTAATGTCTCAATAGAAAGACGGTGCCTCTGACAGTGCAGCACTCCCTCAGTACTGCAATGGGAGTGTTAGCCTGGATTATGTGCTCAAGTCTCTGGAGTGGGACTTGAACCCACGACCTTCTGACTCATGCGAGAGTACTACCCACTGAGCCACAGCTGACACAGACACAGCAAGACTGCAATTTGCTCTCTGTTAAAAAAAAATTTGGACAATGGAGGAAAGAGCCAACTTCATGGTATTTTTCAGAATATTTTCAATTTCTGAAGCATTTTCTGACAAGTACAGCTAAAACAAAACTGGCCAAACAACATCCAAAATAGCAATGCCCATGTGTCTGTGCCAGCCATGGCTCAGTGGGTAGCTCTCTCGCCTCTGAGTCAGAAGGTTGTAGGTTCAAACTCCACTCCAGAGACTTGAGCACAACAATCTAGGCTGACACTCCAGTGCTACACTGCCGGAGGTGCCATCTTTTGGATGAGATGTTAAACCGAGGCTCCATCTAAACATAAGAACATAAGAATTAGGAGCAGAAGTCGGCCATTTGGCCCCTCGAGCCTGCTCCGCCATTCAATAAGATCATGGCTGATCTTCGACCTCATCTCCACTTTCCTGCACTATTCCCATATCCCTTGATTCCCTTAATATTCAAAAATCTATCGATCTCTGTTTTGAATATACTCAACGACTGAGCATCCACAGCCCTCTGGGATAGAGAATTCCAAAGATTCACCACCCTCTGAGTGAAGAAATTTCTTCTCATCTCAGTCCTGAATGGCCGACCCCTTATTCTGAGACTGTGACCCCTGGTTCTAGACTCCCCAGCCAGGGGAAACGTCAAGCCCTGTCAGAATTTTGTATGTTTCAATGAGATCACCTCTCATTCTTCTAAACTCTAGAAAATATAGGCCTAGTCTACGCAATCTCTCCTCATAGGACAAGCCCCTCATCCCAGGTGGACGCAAAAGATCCCATGGCCACTATTTCGAAGGAGAGCAAGGGAGTTCTTCCCGGTGTCCTGGGCCAATATTCATACCTCAACCAACATCGCTAAAACAGATTATCTGCCCATTATCTTATTGCTGTTTGTGGGATCTTGCTGTGCGCAAATTGGCTGCTGCGTTTCCTACCTTACTCTAAAAACGCATAATTGGCCGTGAAGCACTTCGGGACGTCCTGATGGCATGAAAGGCGTTATACAAAAATGCGAGCTCTTTCTAGTTTATCCTCATGGCTCAGTACCACGGTAGGTGGTGCATTTCCCCACTGAGCCACCGGGGGAGCTGTCAAATGGGCGGCTCCATCACACCGCCAACAGGAAGAGTAATCAAGTGTTGAGAACGAGAGCAGAAAAGGCACTACTCGGCTGGGAAAGAAGGAGCTGGAACTCCCAGCGCACGCTGTAAAGTTCAACTGGCGGTATATGATCTTCACAGGGAAAAAGCCGACCGGCATCACCTTATCAGTAAGAGATTAGATAAGAGGAAACTAGCAGATAACTTATTGCGCTCAATGAGCTGGAGCTTACCAGCTCCTTGACAAGATCGCCGTGGAGTGATTAGACCTTGTTTTCAGTAGCAAATTGCCACCGTTGCCATGGTGAATCTGAAGGCCCGAGGGCTTGCCGCTCTCTACACTGCTTCAGTACTCTGGCTTCCACTGTGATTAAATGGATGCTTCAACTACTAAACAGTTTGCCTCGTCTAAAGAGCTGTAATGGCTGGAAGCTGTACTGAGAACGGTGAATGTCAGATCGTTAATGAGTTCTGATAAAGAACCTGCACGCAAAATATCAAACTACTTTACCCATTTCAGATGCTGATCTGTCTGCTGTCTATTTGCAGCATCTGTTATTTTCTGCTTATTCAGGTGGTTCCCTTTGAGGAGAGGTGGGAGTTTCTCCCAGTATCCCTGGCCAACACCACCTACAGTTGATTAACCACAACATAGAATGACATAGAATTTACAGCACAGGAACTGGTCCGTGCCGGTGTTGATGCTCCACGCGAAGCCTCCTCCAACCTGACTTCAGCTCACCCCATCAACATGTCCTTCTGAATGTCCTGCCCAATATTTATTTTCAAGGAGGAGAGGGAGGTGGTGGCAGCTGGGTTTAGGGAGGCAATTTCAGGGAGAGTGGAACCCAGGTTCTGCATCAAAGGTGTGGCAAGAGGAGTGAGGGAATGCACAAAAGGCAAGAGTCAGGAGAGCAAAGTGTTTGGCGAGGGGGATATAGGGCCAGAGGAGATAGCAGAGATAGGGGGCAAGGCAATGTGGCCAAAGTGAACGGCCACTGTTTTGCCAGTGAATGGCAAAATGAATGCTCTTTAAAATGAAGTCCGTCTATCAATTATATAAGACCACACCTGGAGTACTGTGTACAATTTTGGTCTCCTTACCTAAGAAAGGATATACTTGCCTTAGAGGGGGTGCAACGAATGTTCACTAGATTGACTCCTGGGATAAGAGAGTTGTCCTATGAGGAGAGATTGAGTAGAATGGGCCTATACTCTCTGGCGTTTAGAAGAATGAGAGGTGATCTCATTGAAATGTATAAAATTCTTAGAGGGCTTGACAGGGTAGATGCTGAGAGGCTGTTTCCCCGGGCTGGATAGTCTAGAACTAGGGGGCACAGTCTCAGAATTAGGGGTCGGCCATTTAGGACTGAAATGAGGAGAAATTTCTTCACTAAGAGGGTTGTAAATCTTTGGAATTCTCTACCCCAGAGGGCTGTGGATGCTGAGTCGTTGAGTACTAAGGGAATCAAGGGATATGGGGATCGGACGGGAAAGTGGAGATGAGGTAGAAAATCAGCCTTAATCTTATTGAATGGCGGAGCAGGCTTGAGGGGCCGTATGGCCTACTCCTGCTCCTATTTCTTATGTTCTTATGTCCATTGAAGTACAATCTCTCTCGCTGGCCCCTGGATCACCCAGCATTCAAGTGGAAAACACAACGGGCTGGATTTTCATTGACCCGTGGAGGCGGGTTTGGAGGCATGTGGGGGGTTAAAATTGCGAAAACTGACAGGCGGGCACAAGTCCGCCTCCATCCCGCCTCCAAGCAATTTTCATTAAATCGTGTCTGCTGGTCCCGACTCCGTCCCGCCTTTAAGAGGCGGGATAGGTTGTTAAGGCCCTTAACAAGCACTAAATTGGCTCTATAATGCCAGTTTGAAAGGCCTTTGTGATTTTAACCCTTGATCTACGTGAAGCACGCCTGTTCTGAACCACGATTGTGAAACCTGGCGGGAGCACATTTGGATAGCTGACTATCAGCTGCAGGTCCACTATTACAACGGAGATGTGATGAAGGTAGTAGTAGTATTAGGTCTGAAAGTCGCCTCTGATGCTACTGCATTGAAGGTCTTCACAGACTGCCTGGCCTTTGCTGTGAGAGGACCTGGAGCAAAAAAAATTTTCTCTCTCTCTCTCTTAGGCAGTCTCTGACCTGCAATGCAGCAGCAATGATGACATCATCAGAGGCGACTTTCAGACTGAAACCACTAATTGGTTCATGGGTTCCCACATGCTGGAACTCAATTGCCCAATTAGGTGAAAATTGCATCAATCTCCCACATCCAATTGCAGTTGGGTGGATAACACGAAATACGGATGACACGACCCCAACCCGCCCCAGTATCAAAATCCAGCCCAACATGTTCATCAGATTGCTTCTAATAGGTTGCCTCCTTCCGTTTCTTGAGAAGAGGTCATTTGCAGTGACGCCAGAACCCAAACTCATCACCTTTCAGTAGCACTTCAAGCACCAATGCAGAATCACAGAGCATTGTTCTAGGACCCCTTGTACCGGGGGAAACAAGTCATATAATTAGGAGAATCACTCCATTTGTTCAGCACTGATTACTATTCATTCACTCAATCATGCCAATTAAAGAAGTCTTGTCACCAGGAAGACTCCTGGTTCGAAGCCCAGTCTGTGCTCAGTTAGCTGACCTCAACCAGGCTTCAGGAGGAACAATGATTGACCTCTTTTCCATGGACTGGGGATGGGGGAGAGGAGAAACAAAATGTAGATTCTTGAGTTACATTTCAGCGTGCTTGCAGACACAGTGTTTAAAAACTGAGCTATTGTACAGCTGCCAGTCAAGTCTCAGGTGGGATATTTCTGGTGAATTGTGCAAGTCATTGGATTACATAGATTACATAGGATATACAGCACAGAAACAGGCCATTCGGCCCAACCAGTGTTTATGCTCCACACAAGCCTCCTCCTGTCTTTCCTCATCTAATTCCATCAGCATAACCCTCTATTCCCTTCTCCCTCATATGTTTGTCCAGCCTCCCCTTAAATGCATCTATGCTATTCGCCTCAACCACTCCCTGTGGTAGCGAGTTCCACATTCTCACCGCTCTCTGGGTAAAGAAGTTTCTTCTGAATTCCCTGTTGGATTTATTGCTGACTATCTTATATTGATGACCTCTAGTTATGCTCTTCCCCACAAGTTGAAACATTCTCTCTCTATCCACTCTATAAAAACCTTTCATTATTTTAAAGACCTCTATTAGGTCACCCCTCAGCCTTCTCTTTTCAAGAGAAAAAGAGACCCAGCCTGTTCATCCTTTCCTGATAGGTTTGTTTCACTTTTGGTTTGACCTGAGATGAACATAGAACAGAGAGGTGGAGGAGTGGGAGTCGGTGGGGGGATGATGGGGGGGGGGGGGGGGGTGGGAGATGGGGGGGGGGGATGGGGGGCTGGTGGTGGGAGTCAGTGGGGGGATGGGGCTGGGGGGGTGAGGGTGAGGGGGAGGGGAGGGGGAGGGGCTGTAGCTTTACCAATGAACAGAGTGCCTGGCCTCTGGTAGGCCTGAGAGAGAGTCCTGAGGAGTGCAATTGTTAAGTCCATGGTTCATGTCCAGCCTCATTCCTGCTGCTACATGAAGCGGAGGAGAAGGGTCTCAATCAGAAATGGCAGTCATCTTTCCTCTCCCCCTCAGGCTCTGACTCTTCATGGACTACAGTTCCACAGTGCGGGAAGACCCCTGGTATCTCATCCAAGCGGCACATCTTCATGTAGCAGTGACCACCGCACAGTTCTTGTGGAGACGAAGTCCCGTCTTCACACTGAGGACATCCTCCATTGTGATGTGTGGCACTACCATCGTGCTAAATGGGATAGATTCAGAACAGATCTAACAGCTCAAAACTGGGCATCCATGAGGCGCTGTGGGCCATCAGCAGCAGCAGAATTGTACTCCACCACAATCTGTAATCTCATGGCCCGGCATATCCCTCACTCTACCATTACCATCAAGCCAAGGGACCAACCCTGGTTCAATGAGGAGTGCAGAAGAGCATGCCAGGAGCAGCACCAGGCGTACCTAAAAATGAGGTGCCAACCTGGAGATACTACAACACAGGACTACGTGCATGCTAAACAGCAGAAGCAGCATGCTATAGACAGAGCTAAGCGATCCCACAATCAATGGATCAGATCAAAGCTCTGCAGTCCTACCACATCCAGTCGTGAATGGTGGCGGACAATTAAACAACTAACGGGAGGAGGAGGCTCCATGAATATCCCCATCCTCAATGATGGTGGAGTCCAGCACGCAAGTGCAAAAGACAAGGCTGAAGCGTTTGCAACCATCTTCAGCCAGAAGTGCCAAGTGGATGATCCATATCGGCCTCCTCCTGAGGTCCCCATCATCACAGAAGTCAGTCTTCAGCCAATTCGATTTACTCCACATGATATCAAGAAAAGACTGAGTGCACTGGATACAGCAAAAGCTATGGGCCCCGACAACATCCCGGCTGTCGTGCTGAAGACTTGTGCTCCAGTACTAGCCGCGCCTCTAGCCAAGCTGTTCCAGTACAGCTACAACACTGGCATCTATCCGACAATGTGGAAAACTGCCCAGGTATATCCTGTCCACAAAAAAGCAGGACAATTACCACTCATTCAGTTTACTCTCAATCATCAGCAAAGTGATGGAAGATGTCGTTGAGAGTGCTATCAAGCGGCACTTACTCACCAATAACCTGCTCACTGATGCCCAGTTTGGGTTCCGTCAAGACCACTCGGCTCCAGACCTCATTACAGCCTTGGTCCAAGCATGGACAAAAGAGCTGAATTCCAGAGGTGAGGTGAGAGTGACTGCCCTTGACATCAAGGCAGCATTTGACCGAGTGTGGCATCAAGGGGCCCTAGTACAATTGAAGTCAATAGCGGTTATGTTACTGGACTAGTAATCCAGAGGCCTGGAACTATCGAATTGTTGTAAAAACCCATTTGGTTCACTATATGTCCTTTAATGTCTTAACTGCCCTCTGAAATGGCCGAGCAAGCTACTCAGTTGTAACAAATCGCTACGAGAAAAAATAATAAGAATAAAATCGGATGGACCACCCGGTACCGGCTTCGGCACACCCAGCCCAGTCGACCCTGCAAAGTCCACCTCACTAACATCTGGGGACTTGTGCCAAAATTGGGAGAGCTGTCCCACAGACTAGTCAAGCAACAGCCTGACATAGTCATACTCACAGAATCATATCTATCAGCCAATGTCCCAGACTCCTCCATCACCATTCTTGGTTATGTCCTGTCCCCCCGGCAGGACAGACCCACCAGAGGTGGCGGCACAGTGGTATGCAGTTGGGAGGGAGTAGCCCTGGGAGTCCTCATGGGTTTCATGGCTTCAGGTCAAGCATGGGCAAGGAAACCTCCTGCTGATTACCACCTACTGCCCTCCCTCAGCTGATGAATCAGTACTCCTCCATGTTGAGCAACACTTGGAAGAAGCGCTGAGGGCAGCAAGGGCACAGAATGCACTCTGGGTGGGGGACTTCAATGTCCATCACCAAGAGTGGCTCGGTAGCACCACTGCTGGCCGAGTGCTGAAGGACATAGCTGCAAGTCTGGGCCTGCGGCAGGTGGTGAAAGAACCAACACGAGTCAAAAACCTACTTGACCTCGTCCTTACCAATCTACTTGTCGCAGATGCATCTGTCCATGACAGCATTGGTAGCAGTGACATCAAAGCAACATTTGACCGAGTGTGGCATCAAGGAGCTCTCGTAAAATTGAAGTCAATGGGAATCAGGGGGAAAATTCTGCACTGGCTGGAGTCATACCTAGCACAAAGGAAGATGGCTGTGGTGGTTGGAGGTCAATCATCACAGCCCCAGGATAGCACTGCAGGAGTTCCTCAGGGCAGTGTCCTAGGCCCAACCATCTTCAGCTGCTTCATCAATGACTTTCCTGCCATCATAAGGTCAGAAATGGGGATGTTCGTTGATGATTGTACAGTGTTCAGTTCTATTCGCAACTCCTCAGAAAATGAAGCAGTCCATGCCCGCATGCAGCAAGACCTGGACGACATTCAGGCTTGGGCTGATAAGTGGCAGGTAACATTCGTGCCACACAAGTGCCAGGCAATGACTATCTCCAACAAGCGAGAGTCTAACCACCTCCCCTTGACATTCAACGGCATTACCATCGCCGAATGCCCCACCATCAATATCCTGGGGGTCACCATTAACCAGAAACTTAACTGGTTCAGCCACATAAATATTGTGGCAACAAGAGCAAGTCAGAGGCTGGTTAATTTGTGGCGAGTGTCTTACCTCCTGACTCCCCAAAGCCTTTCCACCATCTACAAGGCACAAGTAAGGAGTGTGATGGAATACTCTCCACTTGCCTGGATGAGTGCAGCTCCAACAACACTCAAGAAGCTCGACACTATCCAGGACAAAGCAGCCCGCTTGATTGGCACCCCATCCACCACCTAAAACATTCACTCCCTTCACCACCGGCGTACCATGGCTGCAGTGTGTACCATCTACAAGATGCACTGCAGCAACTCACCAATGCTTCTTTGGCAGCACCTCCCAAACCTCTTCCACCTAGAAGAACAAGGGCAGCAGGCACATGGGAACACCATCACCTCCAAGTTTCCCTCCAAGTTACACACCATCACTGGGTCAAAATCCTGGAACTCACTCCCTAACAGCACTGTGGGAGTACCTTCACTACAAGGACTGCAGCGGTTCAAGAAGGCGGCTCACCACCACCTTCTCAAGGGCAACTAGGGATGGGCAATAAATGCTGGCCTTGCCAGCGGCGCCCACATCCCAGGAACGAAAAAAAAATTAGGGGGAAAACTCTCCACTGGCTGGAGTCATACCTAGCACAAAAGAAGAAGGCTAAGAGGAGATTTGATAGAGGTGCTCAAAATCATGAAGGGTTTAGATAGAGTAAATAAAGAGAAACTATTTCTAATGGCTGAAGGGTTGATAACCAGAAGGCGCAGATTTAAGCAAAAGAAACAGAGGCGACATGAGGAAAAACTTTTTTACGCAACGAGTGGTGAGGATTTGGAATGCACTGCCTGATAGGGTGGTGGATACAGATTCAATAGTAGCCTTCAAAAGGGAATTGGATAAATACTTGAAGGAGAAAAAATTGCAGGGATATGGGGAAAGAGCGGGGGAGTGGGACTATGGATTGCTCTTCGAAAGAGCCGGCGCAGACTCGATGGGCCGAATGGCTTCCTCCTGTGCTGTACTGTTCTATGATTCTATGGTGCCAGCTGGAGTCACTGGATGGTGGATCCAGAGTAGGAACCTTGGCTGATTTTCCTCTCCGTCACCCATTAGGATCTGAAGCCAACTGTAGCCGCCAGCTAAATTTTGAAGTGTAGTCCCTGTTGCCGTAACCTGCAAGGCTACGGACCAAGAGCTGGGAAGTGGGATTAGACTGGATAGCTTTATCAGCCGGCACAGACACAATGGCCAAATGGCCTCCTTCTGTGCCGTTAATTTCTATGATTCTATTCTATGAAATCAGAGCAGCCAATTTGCGCACAGCAAGCTCCCACAGACAGCAGTGAGATAAATAACCAGATCAGCTGCTTTTAGTGATGTTGGTTGAGGGACAAACATTGGCCAGGACACCGGGGAGAACAACTCTGCTCTTCTTCAAATAGTCATGATGCGGAGATGCCGGTGTTGGACTGGGGTGGACAAAATTGAGAGGTCGCACAACACCAGGTTATAGTCCAACAGTTTTATTTTAAATCACAAGCTTTCGGAGTTACAACTCCTTCGTCAGGTGAAGTGAGGAGATACAGAATCGTCAAAGCATATATAGATAGAGAACAATGCATGTGTAACTTACAATTGCAGACAACTGAATTCAATCATCCTGACTGTTTATCTGCCGAGGTGTGATAAAGTTAATCAGGTCAGCCAGGAAGGTACCACATCAAAGACATAGCAAGATACAACTGAGACAATGAGGTGGAATCGCATGGGGTCTAACGTGTCAAAAGCTGCCGTCTGTATGTAAAACGATTAACTTTAAAATTTTTACTTTTTTACTGGGAATCACATCTGTGAACAAGCCAACGACGACTCGAGTCCGGATCACGTCATGTATCGTGACATAAACCCAAGATCCCGATTGAGACCGTCTTCATGAGTGCGGAACTTGGCTATCAGTTTCTGCTCGATGATTTTGCGTTGTCGTGTTTTCCTAAGGCCGCCTTGGAGAACGCTTACCCACAGATCCGAGGCTGAATGTCCTTGACTGCTGAAGTGTTCCCCGACTGGGAGGTAACAATCCTGCCTGGCGATTGTTGCGCGGTGCTCGTTCATACGTTGTCTCAGTGTCTGCATGGTCTCGCCGATGTACCATGCCGCAGTGCATTCTTTCCTGCAACGTATGAGGTAGACAACATTGGCCGAGTCACATGAGTATGTACCATGTACCTGGTGGGTAGTGTCCTCACGTGTGATGATGATATCTGTGTTGATGATCTGGCATGTCTTGCAGAGTTTGCCGTGGCAGGGTTGTGTGGTGTCGTGGTCGCTGTTATCCTGAAAGCTGGGTAATTTGCTGCGAACGATGGTACTTCTGATGGCACTCACAAGACAGTCCAGAATGTCACCCGAGCACAACGCAACGCCATCCACGCTCTCAAGACCAACCGCAACATCGTCATCAAACCAGCGGACAAAGGAGGAGCCATCGTCATACAGAACAGAATGGACTATTGTAAAGAAGCATACCGACAACTGGACAACCAGGAACACTACAGACAGCTACCCGCAGATCCGACCAAAGAACACACCCGCCAACTCAATAGACTGATCAAGACCTTCGATCCAGACCTTCAAAACATCCTACGCGCTCTCATCCCACGTACTCCCCGCGTGGGAGACTTCTACTGCCTCCCAAAGATACACAAAGCCAACACACCCGGACGTCCTATCGTATCAGGCAACGGAACCCTGTGTGAGAACCTCTCTGGATACGTCGAGGGCATTCTGAAACCCATCGTACAGGGAACCCCCAGCTTCTGTCGCGACACTACAGACTTCTTACAGAAACTCAGCACCCACGGACCAGTTGAACCAGGAACACTCCTCGCCACGATGGACGTATCGGCACTCTACACCAGTATCCCCCACGATGACGGCATCGCTGCGACAGCCTCAGTACTCAACACCAACAACAGCCAATCTCCAGACGCCATCCTACAACTCATCTGCTTCATCCTTGACCACAATGTCTTCACCTTCGACAACCATTTTTTTACCCAAACACTCGGAACAGCCATGGGGACCAAATTCGCACCCCAATACGCCAACATCTTCATGCACAAGTTCGAGCAAGACTTCTTCACTGCACAGGACCTCCAGCCAACGCTGTACACCAGATACATCGACGACATTTTCTTCCTTTGGACCCATGGCGAAGGATCACTGAAAAGACTACACGGTAACATAAACAAGTTCCATCCCACCATCAAACTCACCATGGACTACTCATAGAACATAGAACATAGAACAGTACAGCACAGTACAGGCTCTTCGGCCCTCGATGTTGTGCCGAGCATTGTCCGAGACCAAGATCAAGCTATCACACTCCCTATCACTCTGGTGTGCTCCATGTGCTTATCCAATAACCGCTTGAAAGTTCCTAAAGTGTCCGACTCCACTATCACAGCAGGCAGTCCATTCCACACCCCAACCACTCTCTGAGTAAAGAATCTACCTCGGACATCCCTTCTATATCTCCCCCCATGCACCTTATAGTTATGCCCCCTTGTAACAGCTGCCTCTACCCGAGGAAATAGTCTCTGAACATCCACTCTATCTATCCCCCTCATCATCTTATAAACCTCTATTAAGTCGCCTCTCATCCTCCTCCGCTCTAAAGAGAAAAGCCCCAACTCCCTCAATCTTTCCTCATAAGACCTCCCCCCCAAACCAGGCAGCATCCTGGTAAATCTCCTTTGCACTCTTTCCAATGCTTCCACGTCCTTCCTATAGTGAGGTGACCAGAACTGCACACAATATTCCAAATGTGGTCTCACCAAGGTCCTGTACAGTTGCAGCATAACCTCACGGTTCTTAAACTCAAACCCTCTGTTAATAAACGCCAACACACCATAGGCCTTCTTTACTGCTCTATCCACTTGAGTGGCAACCTTCAGAGATCTGTGGATATGAACCCCCAGATCCCTCTGCTCCTCCACGTTCCTCAGAACCCTGCCGTTGACCCTGTAATCCTTATTCAAATTTGCCCTACCAAAATGAATCACCTCGCACTTATCAGGGTTAAATTCCATCTGCCATTTTTCGGCCCAGCTCTGCATCCTATCAATGTCTCTTTGCAGCCTACAACAGCCCTCCACCTCATCCACTACTCCACCAATCTTGGTGTCATCAGCAAATTTACTGATCCACCCTTCAGTCCCCTCCTCCAAGTCATTGATAAAAATCACAAACAGCAGAGGACCCAGCACCGACCCCTGTGGCACACCGCTGGTAATTGGTCTCCAGTCCGAAAATGTTCCATCCACCACCACCCTCTGCCTTCTATGAGATAGCCAGTTACTTATCCAATCGGCCAAATTTCCCTCTATCCCACAACTCCTTACTTTCTTCATGAGACGACCATGGGGAACCTTATCAAACGCCTTACTAAAATCCATGTATACGACATCAACTGCTCTACCTTCATCTACACACTTAGTTACCTCCTCAAAGAATTCAATCAAATTTGTTAGGCAAGACTTACCTTTCACGAATCCGTGTTGACTATTCCTGATTAAGTTGCCCTTTCCAAATGGTCATAAATCCTATCCCTCAGGACCTTTTCCATTATCTTACCAACCACCGAAGTAAGACTAACCGGCCTATAATTACCAGGGTCATTCCTATTTCCTTTCTTGAAGAGAGGAACAACATTCGCCACTCTCCAGTCCTCTGGCACCATCCCCGTGGACAGTGAGGACCCAAAGATCAAAGCCAGAGGCTCTGCAATCTCCTCCCTTGCCTCCCAAAGAATCCTAGGATATATCCCATCTGGCCCAGGGGACTTATCAACCCTCAGGTTCTTCAAAATTGCTAAAACATCTTCCCTCAGAACATCTACCACCTCCAGCCTATCCACCTTTATCACACTCTCATCCTCAAGAACATGGCCCCTCTCCTCAGTGAACACTGACGAAAAGTATTCATTCATCACCTCTCCTATCTCTTCTGACTCCATGCACAAGTTCCCACTACTGTCCTTGACCGGCCCTACCCTCACCCTGGTCATTCTTTTATTTCTCACATAAGAGTAAAAAGCCTTGGGGTTTTTCTTGATCCGACCCGCCAAGGACTTCTCATGCCCCCTCCTAGCTCTCCTAAGCTCTTTTTTTAGCTCATTCCTTGCTACCTTGTACCCCTCAATCGACCCAACTGTTTTCTCATCCTTACATACGCTTCCTTTTTCCTCTTGACTAGACATTCAACCTCTTTTGTGAACCATGGTTCTCTCACTCGGCCATTTCCTCCCTGCCTGACAGGGACATACCTATCAAGGACACGCAGTAATTGCTCCATGAAAAAGCTCCACTTTTCGTTTATGCCTTTCCCTGATAGTTTCTGTTCCCATCTTATACTCCCTAATTCTTGCCTAATCGCATCAGAATCGGTTTCATTCCTGGACACACGAATCTCCATCAAAGACGGACACCTCAGCACTTCACTCTACCGCAAGCCCACGGACAACCTCACGATGCTCCACTTCTCCAGCTTCCACCCTAACCACGTTAAAGAAGCCATCCCCTATGGACAAGCCCTACGAATACACAGGATCTGCTCAGACGAGGAGGAACACGATGGACACCTACGGACGCTGAAAAACGCCCTCGTAAGAACGGGATATGACGCTCGACTCATCGATCAACAGTTCCGACGGGCCACAGCGAAAAATCGCATAGACCTCCTCAGAAGGCAAACACGGGACACAACCAGTACTTTCCCAGAGCGGAGAAACTACGCCATGTTCTTCGCAGCCTTCAACATGTCATCGATGACGACAAACACCTCGCTAAGGCCATCCCCACGCCTCCACTACTTGCCTTCAAACAGCCGCCTAACCTCAGAAGTACCATCGTTCGCAGCAAATTACCCAGCTTTCAGGATAACAGCGACCACGACACCACACAACCCTGCCACGGCAAACTCTGCAAGACATGCCAGATCATCAACACAGATATCATCATCACACGTGAGGACACTACCCACCAGGTACATGGTACATACTCATGTGACTCGGCCAATGTTGTCTACCTCATACGTTGCAGGAAAGAATGCACCGCGGCATGGTACATCGGCGAGACCATGCAGACACTGAGACAACGTATGAACGAGCACCGTGCAACAATCGCCAGGCAGGATTGTTACCTCCCAGTCGGGGAACACTTCAGCAGTCAAGGACATTCAGCCTCGGATCTGTGGGTAAGCGTTCTCCAAGGCGGCCTTAGGAAAACACGACAACGCAAAATCATCGAGCAGAAACTGATAGCCAAGTTCCGCACTCATGAAGACGGTCTCAATCGGGATCTTGGGTTTATGTCACGATACATGACGTGATCCGGACTCGAGTCGTCGTTGGCTTGTTCACAGATGTGATTCCCAGTAAAAAAGTAAAAATTTTAAAGTTAATCGTTTTACATACAGACGGCAGCTTTTGACACGTTAGACCCCATGCGATTCCACCTCATTGTCTCAGTTGTATCTTGCTATGTCTTTGATGTGGTACCTTCCTGGCTGACCTGATTAACTTTATCACACCTCGGCAGATAAACAGTCAGGATGATTGAATTCAGTTGTCTGCAATTGTAAGTTACACATGCATTGTTCTCTATCTATATATGCTTTGACGATTCTGTATCTCCTCACTTCACCTGACGAAGGAGTTGTAACTCCGAAAGCTTGTGATTTAAAATAAAACTGTTGGACTATAACCTGGTGTTGTGCGACCTCTCAATCTTCTTCAAATAGTGTCATGGGATCTTTTGCATCCACCTGAGAGAGCAGACGGGGCCTCGGTTTAACGTCTCATCCGAAAGACGGCACCTCTGACAGTGCAGCACTCCCTCAGTGCTGCACTGGGAGTGTCAGCCTAGATTTATGTGCTCAGGTCTCTGGAGTGGGACTTGAACCCACAACCTCCTGGTTCAGAAATGCGAGTTCTCCGTGGTGTCCTGGGACCAATATTTATCCCTCAAGCAACATCACGATAACAGATGATCTGGTCATTATCACATTGCTGTTTGTGGGACCTTGCTGTGCGCAAATTGGCTGCCGCGTTTCCCACATTACAACAGTGACTGCACTTCAAAAGTATTTCATTGCCTGTAAAGCGCTTTGGTACGTCCTGCGATCGTGAAAGGCGCTGGAGAAATGCAAGTTCTTTCTTTTCTTTCCCCCTCCCCCACCTAATAAAAAAGAGAAAGAGTCAACTCTGGCCACTCTATGGTACGGGAGGTGGAAAGACAGACAGGGTTGACTGAAGGAATACTTGAGGGACAGAGTTTTTGTGTCTGTGTCTTGGGGGAAATCATGCAAAATTACAAATTAGGTGAGGTTAATCAGAAGATAGACCTACCCTAATAGAATCCGACACAAGCTTGTATTCAATTTATTTATTATTGTCAATAACATCTCCATTGTTTATGCTAATTAAACTTGAATTGCATTTTCATACTGTGGAGCCTCGCCCAATGGGGACTGGGTAAAGATTGCCCCATTCCCCCACAGACCCTGACAGCCAGTCACACCCCCTCTTCTTCCGTGCTGTCTGCCTCCCATAATTCAATAGTGTTTTTCTGCTAAAATTGAATGGCTCTCTCACTTGTGTTTGCCAGTTGTGACTTTTTGGGAAGGTTTGATCATTAAAAACGACGCATTTGTTCGCACTTTGTCTACCGAATCCGTTCTGCTGAGTTTACGGCTAGAATTCCACATTAAGTATCTTTTCGGTGAGTTGATTAGCCAGGAGCCATGACTGTGCTGACTCCAGTCAAATTTGGGGAGAGGCATAGAGAGAGAGAGAGAGAAAGAGAGAGAGGAGGGGAGAAAGGAAGAGCAAAGAGAGAGGGAAGAGACGGGGGGCGGGGGGGGAGAGAAAGATAGAGGGGCGAGAGAGGGGGGTGCGAGAGAGGGGGTGCGAGAGAGGGGAGTGAGAGAGGGGAGTGAGAGAGAGGGGGTGCGAGAGAGGGGAGTGAGAGAGAGGGGGTGCGAGAGAGGGGAGTGAGAGAGAGGGGGTGCGAGAGAGGGGAGTGAGAGAGAGGGGGTGCGAGAGAGGGGAGTGAGAGAGAGGGGGTGCGAGAGAGGGGAGTGAGAGAGAGGGGAGTGAGAGAGAGGGGGAGGGAGAGGAGGACAGAAAGGAGAGAGCGAGAGAAGGAAGAGAGGGAGAAATAGAGGAGGGTGTAAGAGAGGGGATAGAGAGTGGGAGAGAGAGAGGGGAAGAGAGAGAGAGAGAAAAGAGAGAGATGCTTGGCTAATAAAAGAGTGAAAATCCTGTTTATAAGATTCACAGGTTGGGGGAAGTACAATGAATTGTCAAAATGTGGCTTCAATCTGGGCTGCAGTCACACTGCACAGGTTGTGAAACCCAAGCTGCCTGAGGTCTACGGGAAGCAGGCTCAAGTCTCACTTCAGTACGTTTACAAGTCAAATCGCCGAGCTTGCTACTTTACATTGACACGCAGCTAAAAACACTTGTGATCAACACAAAAGTGCCATCAAAGCTGCAGCGTGGAGCAGAATTAATGCCGGGAGGTCTAACATCAGCCAAAGTGTGGGCGTCTACAGAAAGGTCAAGGACATTTGTCAAACTGGAAGCGAATGGATGCAGTGCGAAATGCTGCTCGGTAATCAATGGCTTACAATTATATAAAAACCACCTTGAATCAAGCGAAACATCCAAACGTGCTTCACAAAGGGGACAAGAGAAACAATAACCTCCAGGAGTCAGGAGAGGAGTTAAGGGAGAAAGGGACATAGGTACAGGAGGAGGCCATTTAGCCCCTCGAGCCTGTTCCACCATTCAATGAGATCATGGCTGATCTGTGACCTAACTCCATATACCTGCCTTTGCCGCATATCCCTTATTCCCTTTGGTTAACAGAAATCTATCAATCTCAGATTTAAAATTAACAATTGACCCAGCATCAATTGCCGTTTGCGGAAGAGAGTTCCAAACTTCTACCACCCTTTGCGTGTAGAAGTGTTTCCTAATTTCACTCCTGAAAGGTCATAGAGTCATAACGGCACAGAAGGAGGCCATTCGGCCCATTGAGTCCGTGCCAGCTCTCTGTATAGCAATCCAGTCAGTCCCATTCCCCCGTTCTATCCCCGTAGCCCTGCAAGTTTATTTCCCTCAAGTGCCTATCCAGTCTCCCCTTGAAAACATTGAGTGTCTCCGCTTCCACCACTTCCGTCGGCAGCGAGTTCCAGGTCCTCACCACTCGCTGCGTAAAAAAGTTTTCCCTCACGTCCCCCCTGTATCTTTTGCCCAAAACCTTAAATCTGTGTCCCCTAGTCCTTGTACCATCAACTAGTGGGAACAGCCGTTCCCCGTCTAGCCTATCCAAACCCGTCATAATCTTGTACACCTGGCTCTAATTTTTAGACTATGCCCCTAGTCCTAGGTTCACCAACCAGCGGAAATAGTTTCTCTCTATCTACCCTATCTGTTCCCCTTAATATCTTGAAAATTTCGATCAAATCACCCCTTAATCTTCTAATTTCTAGGGAATACAACCCTAGTTTGTGTAATCTCTCCTCGTAATTTAACCCTTAGAGTCCGGGCATCATTCTGGTAAATCTACACTGCACTCCCTCCAAGGCCAATATATCCTTCCTAAGGTGTGGTTCCCAGAACGGAACACAGTACTCCAGGTGTGGTCTAGGTGTGTATAGCTGCAGCGTAACTTCTACCCCCTTGTATTCTAGTCCTCTAGATATAAAGGCCAGCATTCCATGGCATTTTACTGATCGATGTACATAGACCCCTAAGTCTCTTTGATGTCCAATTGATAGGGTCAGTGGCGACAAGGTGGCCATGAGAATAAACTGTTGAGTCAGATTCATTATTCTTCGGCAACAGCCAATAGCCTAGTTCAAAAATGGTGCCAGATTTGATCCCCAGTCGAAGGCAGCTGATCTCAGATGATTAAGGGAGTTGATAGGGTAGATAGAGAGAAACTATTTCCTCTGGTGGGGGGAGTTCAGAACAAGGGGGCACAACCTTAAAATTAGAGCTAGGCCGTTCAGGGGTGATGTCAGGAAATGCTTCTTCATCAAAAAAGGGGTAGTGGAAATCTGGAACTCTCTCCCCCAAAAAGCTGGTGAAGCTGGGGGTCAACTGAAAATGTCAAAACTGAGATTGATAGGTTCTTGTTAGGTAAGGGTATCAAGGGTTACGGAACAAAGACAGGTAAATGGAGTTAAGATACAGATCAGCCATGATCTCATTGAATGGCAGAACAGGCTCGAGGGGCTGAATGGCCTCCTCCTGTTCCTATGTTCTCAGTCGGATAGCAGGTGCTGCACTACAATTAGCCTCAGCACCTCTGGGCAGGGTGGGGGGGGGGGGGGGGTGGGGGGGGGGGGGGGGTGGGGGGGGGGGGTGCAGTGGTGAGAGATGGGAAACATCATTCAGGCTATCCGCTCCTTCTGATGAGCCAGTCGCACATGATGGAAATAGTCAATGAGTCCACTTGGGGGCGTAACTGCAGGATGAGTACGACTGGTAGACCATAACCTCAGCACATCTCAGCATTTCCAGGAGAGGATAGAGTCATAGAGTCATAGAGTTATACAGCACAGAAAGAGGCCCTTCGGCCCATCATGTCCGCGCCGGCCATCAAGCCCTGTCTATTCTAATCCCATTTTCCAGCACTTGGTCCGTAGCCTTGTATGCTATGGTGTTTCAAGTGCTCATCTAAATGCTTCTTGAATGTTGTGAGGGTTCCTGCCTCTACCACCCTTTCAGGCAGTGAGTTCCAGATTCCAACCACTCTCTGGGTGAAAAAGTTTTTCCTCAAATCCCCTCTAAACCTCCTGCCCCTTACCTTGAAACTATGCCCCCTGGTTATTGACCCCTCTACTAAGGGGAAAAGTTCCTTTCTATCTACCCTATCTATGCCCCTCATAATTTTGTACACCTCAATCAGGTCCCCCCTCAGCCTTCTCTGCTCCAAGGAAAACAACCCCAGCCTGTCCAGTCTCTCTTCATAGCTGAAACGCTCCAACCCAGGTAACATCCTGGTGAATCTCCTCTGCACCCTCTCCAATGCAATCACATCCTTCCTATAGTGTGGCGACCAGAACTGCACACAGTATTCCAGCTGTGGCCGAACTAGCGTTTTGTACAGCTCCATCATAACCTCCCTGCTCTTATATTCTATGCCTCGGCTAATGAAGGCAAGTATCCCATATGCCTTCTTAACCACCTTATCTACCTGTCCTGCTGCCTTCAGGGATCTATGTACATGCACACCAAGGTCCCACTGATCCTCTGTCCTCCCTAGGATCCTACCAATCATTGTGTATTCCCTTGCCTTGTTAGTCCTCCCAAAATGGATGGGAGAGAAGATTGAAGGCGTGTTGGGGCGGAGGGGAGGTGGAACAAACGAGAGAGGAGATGGAGAAAGGGGTTGGAGCTCTTGGATTAGTGCACGTAATCATGGAAGAAGGGAACAGTTAACAGCCCCCGTGCAGGGTGGTCTCATTAAAAGGCTCCACCTGCACTGCAGTCAAACAGCAATTTTTAAACACACAGCCCATTAAAGCATTATTTGATCCGGAAATTCAAGCAGATAAAGGAATCCCCTGTTTATCATTCCTAGTTAGCAAAGAGTTTACCCACCATGGGTGTGGAATGATATCCATGCAGGAACTTCGCCGCGTAACATCCTTAAGGATTGTCCCTCGAGAATTCGCAAAAAATCTCTGATTACCACTTGCATATTTTCTACAAGATAACGGGCCAATTCATAATCCCGCTTCCTGTTCACAAATGATCTCATCCGATAGCATAAAGATGAAACTTTACAGCGCTTCAAAATATTTATGATTCTCTTTTCCTTCAGGGTTTGAGAAGCTGTTTTTTTACATTCAACAACAACAACAACAACAACAACTTGTATTGATACAGTGCCTTTAACACAGTAAAACGTCCCAAGGCGCTTCACAGGAGCCTTATCGATCAAAAGTTGACACCGAGCCACATAAGGAGATATTAGGACAGGTGACCAAAAGCTTGGTCAAAGAGGTCGGTTTTAAGGAGCATATTAAAGGAGAGAGAGGCGGAGAGGTTTAGGCAGGGAATTCCAGAGTCTTCCTTATATAGCTTCAGAAATCAAGGCTAAGAAAGACATGTTTCTGGGTGAAGAGTTCCACCCTGTGTTACAGTCAGCCAGACCGATGAGAAAGGACCACCTTTAATCCCTGGTTTGTCCTGAGATAGCAGATCGCAATAGGGTGGGATTGAGGAAGCTTCATTGATTCCAGTGCTTCCAAATTAGGGGGTGGGGGGCGGGGGAAGAAAGGAATCAGCTCCTGATTGTTATTCAGTGACCCTGTTGAAAAAATGTGTGTGTGTATGGGCTTCGGGTTAGGACAGCAATATCCCCCTCACCCCCCAACCCCGTGCTCAAACAGCACTGCCAAGGTTCACTGACTGGGTTCACACATAAAACGAGGAGAGTGTGAGAGGAAGGTAAGAGCGTGGGGGGTGGGGTGGGGGGGGGAGGGGAGAGCGTGGGGGAGGGGAGGGCGAGGGGGGAGCGTGGGGGGAGGGGAGAGCGTGAGGGGGTGGTGAGAGCATGGGGGAGGGGAGTGTGGGGGGGAGGGGATGTGGGGGGAGGGGAGATCATGGGGGGAGGGGAGATCGTGGGGGGAGGGGAGAGCGTGGGGGGAGGGGAGAGCGTGGGGGGAGGGGAGAGCGTGGGGGAGGGGAGAGTGTGGGGGAGGGGAGAGTGTGGGGGGAGGGGAGAGCATGGGGGAGGGGAGAGCGTGGGGGGAGGGGGAGAGCGTGGGGGAGGGGGGGAGCGAGGGGGGAGAGGGAGAGCGTGGGGGGAGGGGGAGAGCGTGGGGGGAGGGGGAGAGAGTGGGGGGGAGGGGGAGAGCGTGGGGGGAGGGGAGAGCGTGGGGGGAGGGGAGAGCGTGGGGGAGGGGAGAGTGTGGGGGAGGGGAGAGTGTGGGGGGAGGGGAGAGTGTGGGGGAGGGGAGAGCGTGGGGGGAGGGGAGAGCGTGGGGGAGGGGAGAGCGTGGGGGAGGGGAGAGTGTGGGGGAGGGGAGAGCGTGGGGGGAGGGGGAGAGTGTGGGGGGAGGGGGGAGCGTGGGGGGAGGGGAGAGCGTGGGGGAGGGGAGAGTGTGGGGGAGGGGAGAGTGTGGGGGGAGGGGAGAGCGTGGGGGAGGGGAGAGCGTGGGGGGAGGGGGAGAGCGTGGGGGGAGGGGGGAGCGAGGGGGGAGGGGGAGAGCGTGGGGGGAGGGGGAGAGCGTGGGGGGAGGGGGAGAGAGTGGGGGGAGGGGGAGAGCGTGGGGGGAGGGGAGAGTGGGGGGGAAGGGGAGCGTGTCGCGGGGAAGTGTGTGGGGGAGAGTGTGGCTGTAGACTGTGGCGGGGAGAGGAGAGTGTGTGGTGGGGGGAGAGAGGAGAGTGTGTGGTGGGGGGAGAGGAGAGTGTGTGGTGGGGGGAGAGGAGAGTGTGTGGTGGGGGGGAGAGAGGAGAGTGTGTGGTGGGGGGAGAGAGGAGAGTGTGTGGTGGGGGGAGAGAGGAGAGTGTGTGGTGGGGGGAGAGAGGAGAGTGTGTGGTGGGGGCGGGAGAGGAGAGTGTGTGGTGGGGGGCGGGAGAGGAGAGTGTGTGGTGGGGGGCGGGAGAGGAGAGTGTGTGGTGGGGGGGAGAGAGGAGAGTGTGTGGTGGGGGAGAGGAGAGTGTGTGGTGGGGGGGAGAGAGGAGAGTGTGTGGTGGGGGGAGAAAGGAGAGTGTGTGGTGGGGGGAGAGAGGAGAGTGTGTGGTGGGGGCGGGAGAGGAGAGTGTGTGGTGGGGGGGAGAGAGGAGAGTGTGTTGTGGGGGGGAGAGAGGAGAGTGTGTGGTGGGGGAGAGAGGAGAGTGTGTGGTCGGGGGCGGGAGAGGAGAGTGTGTGGTGGGGGAGAGAGGAGAGTGTGTGGTGGGGGGGAGAGAGGAGAGTGTGTGGTGGGGGAGAGAGGAGAGTGTGTTGTGGGGGAGAGAGGAGAGTGTGTGGTGGGGGGAGAGAGGAGAGTGTGTGGTGGGGGGAGAGAGGAGAGTGTGTGGTGGGGGGAGAGAGGAGAGTGTGTGGTGGGGGGGAGAGAGGAGAGTGTGTGGTGGGGGAGAGAGGAGAGTGTGTGGTGGGGGAGAGAGGAGAGTGTGTGGTGGGGGGAGAGAGGAGAGTGTGTGGTGGGGGAGAGAGGAGAGTGTGTGGTGGGGGGGAGAGAGGAGAGTGTGTGGTGGGGGGAGAGAGGAGAGTGTGTGGTGGGGCGGGAGAGGAGAGTGTGTGGTGGGGGGGAGAGAGGAGAGTGTGTGGTGGGGGAGAGAGGAGAGTGTGTGGAGGGGGGCGGGAGGAGAGTGTGTGGTGGGGGGAGAGAGGAGAGTGTGTGGTGGGGGGCGGGAGAGGAGAGTGTGTTGTGGGGGGGAGAGAGGAGAGTGTGTGGTGGGGGGGAGAGAGGAGAGTGTGTTGTGGGGGGAGAGAGGAGAGTGTGTGGTGGGGGGGAGAGAGGAGAGTGTGTGGTGGGGGGGAGAGAGGAGAGTGTGTGGTGGGGGGGAGAGAGGAGAGTGTGTGGTGGGGGGGAGAGAGGAGAGTGTGTGGTGGGGGGGAGAGAGGAGAGTGTGTTGTGGGGGGGAGAGAGGAGAGTGTGTGGTGGGGGGAGAGAGGAGAGTGTGTGGTGGGGGGAGAGAGGAGAGTGTGTGGTGGGGGGGAGAGAGGAGAGTGTGTGGTGGGGGGGAGAGGAGAGTGTGTGGTGGGGGGGAGAGAGGAGAGTGTGTGGTGGGGGGGAGAGGAGAGTGTGTGGTGGGGGGGAGAGAGGAGAGTGTGTGGTGGGGGGGAGAGGAGAGTGTGTGGTGGGGGGAGAGAGGAGAGTGTGTGGTGGGGGGCGGGAGAGGAGAGTGTGTGGTGGGGGGCGGGAGAGGAGAGTGTGTGGTGGGGGAGAGAGGAGAGTGTGTGGTGGGGGGGAGAGGAGAGTGTGTGGTGGGGGGGAGAGAGGAGAGTGTGTGGTGGGAGGTGAGAGGAGAGTGTGTGGTGGGGGGAGAGAGGAGAGTGTGTGGTGGGGGGAGAGGAGAGTGTGTGGTGGGGGGAGAGGAGAGTGTGTGGTGGGGGGAGAGAGGAGAGTGTGTTGTGGGGGGGAGAGAGGAGAGTGTGTGGTGGGGGCGGGAGAGGAGAGTGTGTGGTGGGGGAGAGAGGAGAGTGTGTTGTGGGGGGCGGGAGAGTAGAGTGTGTGGTGGGGGGGAGAGAGGAGAGTGTGTGGTGGGGGGAGAGAGGAGAGTGTGTTGTGGGGGAGAGGAGAGTGTGTGGTGGGGGGAGAGAGGAGAGTGTGTGGTGGGGGGAGAGAGGAGAGTGTGTGGTGGGGGGGAGAGAGGAGAGTGTGTGGTGGGGGGAGAGAGGAGAGTGTGTGGTGGGGGGAGAGAGGAGAGTGTGTGGTGGGAGGTGAGAGGAGAGTGTGTGGTGGGGGGAGAGAGGAGAGTGTGTGGTGGGGGGGAGAGAGGAGAGTGTGTGGTGGGGGGGAGAGAGGAGAGTGTGTGGTGGGGGGAGAGAGGAGAGTGTGTGGTCGGGGGGGAGAGGAGAGTGTGTGGTGGGGGGGAGAGAGGAGAGTGTGTGGTGGGGGGGAGAGAGGAGAGTGTGTGGTGGGGGGAGAGAGGAGAGTGTGTGGTGGGGGGCGGGAGAGGAGAGTGTGTGGTGGGGGGGAGAGAGGAGAGTGTGTGGTGGGGGGGAGAGAGGAGAGTGTGTGGTGGGGGGCGGGAGAGGAGAGTGTGTGGTGGGGGGGAGAGGAGAGTGTGTGGTGGGGGGAGAGAGGAGAGTGTGTGGTGGGGGGGAGAGAGGAGAGTGTGTGGTGGGGGGAGAGGAGAGTGTGTGGTGGGGGGAGAGAGGAGAGTGTGTGGTGGGGGGAGAGGAGAGTGTGTGGTGGGGGGAGAGGAGAGTGTGTGGTGGGGGGAGAGAGGAGAGTGTGTTGTGGGGGGCGGGAGAGGAGAGTGTGTGGTGGGGGGGAGAGAGGAGAGTGTGTGGTGGGGGCGGGAGAGGAGAGTGTGTGGTGGGGGGGAGAGAGGAGAGTGTGTGGTGGGGGGAGAGAGGAGAGTGTGTGGTGGGGGGAGAGAGGAGAGTGTGTGGTGGGGGGGAGAGAGGAGAGTGTGTGGTGGGGGGAGAGAGGAGAGTGTGTGGTGGGGGCGGGTGAGGAGAGTGTGTGGTGGGGGGCGGGAGAGGAGAGTGTGTGGTGGGGGGAGAGAGGAGAGTGTGTGGTGGGGGGCGGGAGAGGAGAGTGTGTGGTGGGGGGGAGAGAGGAGAGTGTGTGGTGGGGGGGGAGAGGAGAGTGTGTGGTGGGGGGCGGGAGAGGAGAGTGTGTGGTGGGGGGGAGAGAGGAGAGTGTGTGGTGGGGGGAGAGAGGAGAGTGTGTGGTGGGGGGAGAGAGGAGAGTGTGTGGTGGGGGGCGGGAGAGGAGGTATTCTGTGGACTGAATTGCTCGTCCTTTATAGAACCCACCTAAGTTTTCATTTAATTGATTTCCCTGGAATGAACATCGAATGGGGCCTATAAAGGCCGTGCGATGTGCTCCACTAGATCACCACCCAGGTGGTGAAAACTAAAATCTATGCGTGTGCGTGTGTGTGTTTAGAGGCTCAAGGTTCAACAATCAGATGACCGACTATTTGTTGTGTCCTATGCAGCAGTATGAGGGAGGTGATCGATGAGCCTCCTGACATGTGGGAAGAGCCATCAAGCATTGACAGAGTTGGGCTTTATAGAAAGTTAACAGCTGTCTTCGAGGAGAAGTGTTTGGCACCAAAAAGCTACTTGGAGGCAGTTTTGGCCGCGGTGAAGATGTGGGAGTTCCAGGCCTTTGAAGAACTGAAGACTTTCATTGCCCTGTGGGATCAGGTGGAGGAGGCCAACCAAACAGGTAGAAATTAACCCAGTGCACTGCGAGAGGACAGGAGGTTCTCCACCATGAACATCAAATCCATCGCAAGAAGAAAGACTTGCATTTCTATAGCGCCTTTCACGACCACCGGACGTCTCAAAGCGCTTTACGGCCAATTAAGTACTTTTGGAGTGTAGTCACTGTTGTAATGTCGGAAACGCGGCAGCCAATTTGCGCACAGCAAGCTCCCACAAACAGTAATGTGATAGTGACCAGATAATCTGTTTTTTGTTCTGTTGCTTGAGGGATAAATATTGGCCAGGACACCGGGGATAACGCCCCTGCTCTTCTTCGAAATAGTGCCATGGGACCTGAAAGAGCAGATGGGGCCTCGGTTTAACGTCTCATCCGAAAGGCGGCACCTCCGACAGTGCGGCGCTCCCTCAGCACTGCACTGGAGTGTCAACCTAGATTTATGTGCTCAAGTCCCTGGAGTGGGACTTGAGCCCACAACCTTCTGACTCAGAGGCGAGAGAGTGCTACCCACTGAGCCACAGCTGACACAAGAAGGTTGATAATTGTGGAGGGTTGAACGGAATCATCAGCAAATAGGATAGGGATGGATGATGGGTTGAGAAGGTTATGGATATGGAGAAGGAACAGAGTGCGGGAAGAGGACAGTGCTTCAGGGAATGCCTGAGTTAATGGAAGCAGAGTCGGAGGACGAGCTAGCAACTGCGGCGCAGAGCAATTTGAGAGGAATCTGGACAACTGCTGGGAATAGATTGCCGGACCCTATCGACGGCTCGAGATAGTCCAGTCAAAGCGCGCCTGAAACAGAATGAAAATAATATCTTGGGCTGCGAAATTAGTGTTGATTACAGATCCCCGAATCATTGCCATGACAACGGCACTTCAGATTGGACTATGGAAAGTAAAATGGGAATGTAATTAAAAAAAAATTGAGGGAGGGCAAGTTCTTCTAAATTGAGGACGGATACTGCACACCACGTGAAAAATTACATATCAGAGGCTAATCACCCTCATTAAACACCTAATTTAATTACAAACTAGATAATAAAACACAAAGCAATCTTCAAAAGAGCCAGTTTAATTTACATTCACCACCCAATAATACAGCACCCTCTTACAAGCGGTATTGGTGATACAGGAGCTCCAATCAACACATCAGTGATACTATGACCTTTCAACTACAACCCCAACGAGGAAAAGCATTGGAAAATTGATGGTTCTGCCCACATTTGCTCCTGCCGCATTTTGCACTAAGGCCACAACATAAAGAACAGTAGAGCCGAGGTCATTTGGTTTTGCCCGTCCAATATTCTCATCTCTCTGTTGAAGGAGCTACGTCAAGGGGAGTGAGATGTGATGTCAAGATTGGGTTAGAATCGATTTTTGACTCCCGGTGCGGGGGAGTATGGTTGCAAAGCTGAAACTTGAAGGAATCGACGGAAGGGCACTACCAGGAGTGGAGCCTGCGGCTTAATTTGACTCAACACGGGAAACCTCACCCGGCCCGGACACGGAAAGGATGGACAGATTGACGGCTCTTTGATGTCAAAATTGGCCTGAGGTGGGGAACAAATCAAAAAACCAAGACCATATTGAGAGGGAGAGTAATGCCTATCTGTTCACTCAGCTCCCAGTGACTGTTTCAAGAGCAGCTCTGAACAGAGGCCTGACAGTAAGTCATCCACTTGACCTCTCCCAACCACCAGAAACAGGGAAAAAGAAAATAGGTCAACTCACATTGTTGAAGAAAGTTAAGCAGAGACCGAGAGGAACATGAGGATTCCTGTGCTGTTGTAATGGAGTTGGAGGGAGGTGGAGCTGGGCAGGGTGGAGAGGGATTTTCTGTGGCAGACAGAAGGCCAGGGATTAGACGGTAGAGATATAGGGATGGATGAGGTTCTTTTCCTTGATTTCTTTTGGGATCAAGGAGTATTTACACAGGAGGTTAAATGGGGTTGGGTGGAATCCACAATAGGAGGATTGTGTATGTTCGGTGAACAGAGCATGGTCAAATGGCCTTTGCTTGTTCTGTGCTTGCTTGCCTTCTTAAGGATTTGGTTACAAGCTCCTCAGATGACTGAATTGGTAAGTGCAATGTCCAGTGTGGAATCTTGCCATGCAGCCCCTTCCTGTGCTCACCCGACATCCACAGATATGCTGTCAAGAATCACTGGGTAGTGATCAGTAGTCGGAAACGCGGCTGATTTTCCTCTTCCCATCGGAACCCAGGCCCACTATGTAGGAATGGGAACATTTGGAACAGGAGTGGGCCATTCAGCCCCTCGGGCATGCTCTGCCATTCAATTAGATCATGGCTGATTTGCAACCTCAACTCCATTTACCTACCTTTGCTCCCTAATCCCTTGATACCCTTACCCAACAAAAGTCTATCGATCTCAGTCGTGAAAGCTCCAATTAACAGAGTATCCACAACCTTTTGGGGAAGAGAATTCCAGATTTCTACCACCCTTTATGTGAAAAAACTAGAACAAGTTGTAGTACCCTTTCAAATGCTGTTGCCAATATTCAATAACAACGACAACTTGCATTTATAGAGCGCCTTTAACGTAGTAAAACGTCCCAAGGCGCTTCACAGGAACGTTATCAAACAAAATTTGACACCGAGCCACAAAAGGAGATATATGGGCAGATGGCCAAAAGCTTGGTCAAAGAGGTAGGTTTTAAGGATCGTCTTAAAGATGGAAAGAGAGGTAGAGAGGCGGAGAAGTTTAGGGAGGGAATTAAAGAGCTTAGGACCTAGGCAGCTGAAACTGCAGCCACCAATGGGGAAGCGATTAAATTCAGGGATGCGCATAAGGCCAGAATTGGAGGAGCGCAGAGATCTCAGAGGGTTGTAGAGCTGGAGGAGATTGCAGAGATAGGGAGGGGGGCGAGGCCATGGAGGGATTTGAAAACAAGGATGAGAATTTTAAAATCGAGGCGTTGCTGGATCGGGAGCCAGTGTAGGTCAGTGAGCACAGGGGTGACGGGTGAACGGCACTTGGTGCGAGTTAGGATTCGGGCAACAGAGTTTTGGATCACCTCAAGTTTATGGAGGGCGGAAGATGGAAAGAAAAGAAAGAACTTGCATTTCTATAGCGCCTTTCATGACCTCAAGACGTCCCATCGCGCTTTACAGCCAATGAAATACTTTTTGAAGTGTAGTCACTGTTTTAGTGTAGGAAACGCAACATTCAATTTGCGAACAGCAAGCTCCCTCAAACAGCAATGTGATAACTGACCAGAAAATTTGTTTTTAGTGATGTTGGTTGAAGGTTAAATATTGGCCCCAGGAAACCGGGGAGAACTCCCCTGCTCTTCTACAAAATAGTTGGATCTTTTATGTCTACCTGAGAGGGCAGACGGGGCCTCGGTTTAACGTCTCGTCCGAAAGACGGCACCTCCGACAGTGCAGCACTCCCTCAGCACTGCACTGGGAGTCTCAGCCTGGATTATGGGCTCAAGTTTCTGGAGTGGGGCTTGAACCCACGACCTCCTGCAGCAAGAGTGCTACCAAGAGATGCCACATACCTGAGTAACGGCCTGTCAGTGTTGAGTTAACTGCTCTCAGCAATGGTAGGGTGTGATACAGAGGGTGAGTTCCCACTCCTGATCAGTACTGAGCGAGCTGTGCTGCTAAAGTGTTTGTGTGCGTGTGTGCATATGTTGGGTTGGCTTCCGTGGTGCTGGTTCTCACTGCCTGAGCTCAGACATGAAGAATAAACACTTGGGTCAGGTGCTGGAGGACATCCAGCAATTCGGAACCGTATCTCAGCAAGAACCAGCACCGTGAAGAAGGTAGAAAGTTTGATGGTAAAAAATTCGAAGTTGCCCCTTTTAAATTTTAGACAGATATATTAGAAGGACAGACTGATGGGGTGAGATAAAGTAAGGTGGGAAGGAGACTCGTGTGGAGCAGAAACACCAGCATAGACCTGTTGGGCCGAATGGCCTGTTTCTGTGCTGTAATTTTGATGCTTCTATCAGACGTGCGGGCACTAAGAATTCCATTTAGATTGGCATTTGCACTTTGTTGAAGTAAATGAGAAGCGATAGCATGTCTCAAAACCTGGTTTTGGCATCACATTTCCAAACACAAATTGAAATCAACTAATTAAATATCACAAACAGATTATGCTTGGTTTCCGTACTCTGCCTATTTCTGGAAGCACATCACGCTCGCCTGGTCTGCAAGCAAGTGACAGAGGCCAATGCAGGATTAGAAACTGCATCGGCTCAGGGGGAGGGCAGGGGGAGGACAGGGAGTGTGACTGCATCTTTCACTCGCCCTTTAAAAACAGCTCATCTCTCTCTCTATTAGCAGTCTCATCCACGGCTCAGTGGGGACTGGGGAGCACTCTCGCCTTTGAATCAGAGGGTCATGTGTTCCACTCCAGAGATTTGAGCACATAATCTAGGCTGACACTCCCAGTGCAGTGCTGAGGGAGTGCTGCACTGTCGGAGGTGTCGTCTTTCAGACAAGACGTTAAACCGAGGCCCCGTCTGCCCTCTCAGGTGGACGTAAAAGATCCCGTAGCACTATTCGAAGATGAGCAGGAATGTTCTCCCCGGTGTCCTGGGCCGTTATTTATCCCTCAATCAACATCACTAAAACAGATCATCTGGTCATTATCACATTGCTGTTTGTGGGAGCTTGCTGTGCGCAAATTGGCTGCCGCGTTTCCTACAGCAGTGACCACACTTCATAAGTACCTCATTGGCTATAAAGCGCTTTGGAATGTCCCGATGTCGTGAAAGGCGCTATAGAAACGCAAAGTCTTCCATTCTTTCAGCGATGCCATGGACCTCTACTCCATACTGGAGCAATACACTGCGGGGGCTGGAAATCTGAAATAAAAACAGAAAATGCTGGAAATACTCAGCAGGCCAGGCAGCCTCTGCAGAGAGAGAAACAGAGTTAACGTTTCAGGTCGATGACCCTTCGTCAGAACTGTGTTTGGAACTCAGCAATGAATAAAACAGATGAACAATATGTACGTGCACAAGGACTCCTGTCTCTTCAGAGACGGGCTTCTTATCTATACATTGGGGAAAGTTCGACTGCAGGAGATCGAGGGGTGCGTTCAACCCCTTCACCTTGCATCTAAATCTAACCCAGACAGAGGAGGCAAGACGCCCTACTGGCTGGGGGGTGGGGGGGGGGGGGGTGCTTCGTAAAATAACTTTGAACGGTCTCAATGCACTTCATCGCACACACTAACCAAATGATACGATCTTGCAGTCTAATTCAAACCATTAATGATGTGGAGATGCCGGTGTTGGACTGGGGTGGACAAAAGTGAGAAGTCGCACAACACCAGGTTATAGTCCAACAGCTTTATTTGAAATCACGAGCTTTCGGAGCGCTGCCTCCTTCGTCAGGTGACCTGACGAAGGAGCAGCCGCTCCGAAAGCTTGTGATTTCAAATAAAGCTGTTGGACTATAACCTGGTGTTGTGCGACTTCTCACTTCAAACCATTAAGACAGATTTGTGAAAGACTGAAAGAGGACATTATGTTAGCAGGGTGGCAAAATAGGTGGCAGATGCAGTTTAATGCGACAAAATGTGAAATAAGTGCAGCGAACAGAAACAGACCTCAAATGGTAAGATTTTAAAACCTTAAAACCTACCTCTTTGACTAAGCATTTGGCCACTGGCCTGTTAGCTCCGTATGTGGCTCGTTGTCAAATGTTGTCTGATGATGCTCCTGTGAAGCACCCTGGGACGTTTTACTACATTAAAGGCGCTATATAAATGCAAGTTGCCGTTGTTGTTGCTATTTTAAATGGAGTAAAGGAGTAGAGGGACCATAGATTCGTAGGTTATCAGACGATGGCAGTACAAGTAGATAAGAATATTTAAAAAAGGCAAAGAGGATTCTTGGTTTCTTATCGATAGCCAGGGAGTTCAAAAGCCAAGAAATAATGTTGAATTTATCCAGATCTTAGTTAGACTTCAGTTGGAGTATAGTGTGTAGTTTTGGGCACCCTATTATAGTAAGGTTATAAAAGCAATGGGGAAAAGGTGCAGTGTAAATTCACTCAGATGTTACCAGGGTTAAAGGTCACAGATGTGAAGAGAGACTTGAGAAGTTGAGGCTTTCTTCCAGGAGAACGGTGAAGGTTTAAGAGGAAACCTGACCGCGGTTGTCAAGGCTAATGACGAGATAAATAACGATAAGATTGTTTCAACTGGTTGCCGAGCAGCAGTGAGAGGGCGCGAAAGGGATTAAAGGGGAGGTTAGAAAGATTCTTTACACAAACTGCGGCGTGCTCTACCTCAGAACAGTTGAAGTAGGGTCCATGGGTTCTTTCAAAAAGGGAATCTGATAGTTGCTTGGAAAACAATGGGCGAGAAATTCGCCTCCTTTGCGCCTCCCGTTAGCACCTCTGGGGGGCGATAACGGGGCGCTACCAGCTTTGCGACCGGGTGTGGCGAGAGTACCGACTCCCGCGAAGTTCCCGCCGAGGTTTGCGGCGGCGGTAACCCCTAGCGCCACGATCTCCTGCACCCGGAGGTCGTGACGTCATCGTGCTGCGCATCGCCCTGGTAGCGCCCCGGCTGCAGGAGGCGTTGTCAGGGAGGCCGGCCGCTTGGGGGAGCGGTATTTAAAGGTGATGATGGTTGGGTTGAAAAAAAAAATTTTTCTTAACGCCTTACGTCCATTTTTCAGCATTTTCTTGGGCCGCGATCGATCAGTCCTGCACTCTGCTACGGTGCTTGGGGCTGATCGTGTCGGATCGCGGTTGCCGTCGGCGACGAGGGACCTCGTTTCAATGCAGAGCCCGCAGAGATGGCCCTTCCCTTTAAGGGAGGGACGGAGCCTCCGGTCCCGGCAGCGCTGCCCTCGACATTGGGCAGCGCTGCACCGCTACTGCCCCTCTTGCTGGCTTTAGCGCGCCAAGGGAAGTGGTAGCGTTTGATTTAGCCTATCACCATTAGCGCCTGGCGCTAAGTCTTCAGTTTTCGAAGTTTTAGCGCCCCAAACGGGGCTATAATGAATTTCTCCCCCAATGAATATTCAACATTGAAGAGCAAGCAGAAGAATAGGATTACGTAGTATTTACAGCACAGAAGGTCCAATCGGTCCATGCCAGTGTTTATGCTCCACACGAGCCTCGTAAACTAGGTGGTTCGTGTGGAGAAAGGCACCAGCATAGTCTTGATGGGCTAAATGTCCTGTTTCCCTGCTGTAACAACCCATGATTCCATGATAGGGGAACAGCCAGGCCATTCAGGAGAGAAGTTAGCAAACACTTCTTCACGCAAAGGGTGGTAGAAGTGTGGAACTCTCTCCCACAAAAAGCAGTAGATACTAGCTCAGTTAATAATTTTAAATCTGAGATCGAGAGATTTTTTGCTAGCCAAGGGTATAAAAGGATATGGAGCCAAGGCGGGTGGATGGAGTTAGGATACAGATCAATGCGGAACAGGCTCGAGGCGCTGAGTGGCCTCCTCCTGTTCCTAAGATCCTTCCTACGTTCCTATGACAGGCAGAATGGCGATCCTCATCCGTATCTATCTTGTGAAACCATTAGATTTACCTTTCGTAAGGGAATTACTGCAAAAAGATATTTAGGCTTCATTCAAAATTCAAGCATCCTTTACCAAATAAGAGAAATTTTCTTGGTAATTTCTGAATTAGCATTTAATTACTTTAAATGGAAATGTTTGTACTTTGCAAAACAATTTAATTAACGACAACCTGTTTCCTCCTCATGAAATGAGCTGGAAGTAGTGTGCGCTGCATTTAATTTCATCACATACAACCTATAGTAGGTCATATAAGCATAAGGGAGGAAGTAACATACACTCTCGTGATTCAAGGTGAAATGACAATCAGTTATAGCCTTCACTTGCGACAAATTACAACCAAATACAACCCGAGACTTCAAAGTACTACAAAGAATGGGAACAGTGAGCAGTCAAATTAATTCCCTATAAAATATAAACTTGGGGGAGTAGGTGATTGTGGGGGGAGGGGGGGAACATAGGAACAGGAGCAGGCCATTCAGCCCCTTGAGCCTGTTCCGCCATTCAATTAGATCATGGCTGATCTGTTCCCCAACCCCATTTACCCGCCTTGGTTCTGTAAACCTTGATACCCTTACCCAACAAAAATCGATTAATCTCAGTCTTGAAAACTCCAATTGACCCCCAGCTTTTTGGGGAGAGAGTTCCAGATTTCTACTAACCTTTGTGATTTCCCTTCGAAATGGCCTGGCTCTAATTTTAAGGTTGTGCCCCCTTGTTCTGGATTCCCCCGTCAGAGGAAATAGTTTCTCTGTATCTACTCTAATCGCATGCTTTCAAGATTTCAAAAACACCTGGGTCAGATCACCCCTCAATCTTCTAGACGCAAGGAAATACAAGCCAAGTTTATGCAACCTGTCCTCATAATTGAACCCTCGAAGGCCCTTGTGCGTCACATGCCCATGGTTCGGATACCACTGCATTAGACCTTCTGGCCTTAAAGGGACAGCGTAGGTTACACCATAGCTGAATAATATATTGTGGTTCATGCGCTCAACTCTTATCCATATAAAGCTGTGTAAAAAGAAATAAAGACTTGTATTTATCGAGTGCCTTTCACAACCTCAGGATGGCCCAAAGCACTTTACATAGGATTACACAGAATATACAGCATATAAACAGGCCATTCGGCCCAACCAGTCCATGCCGGCCTTTATGCTCCACTCGCGCCTCCTCCCATTCTTCCTCATATAACTATATCAGCATAACCCTCTATTCCCTTCTCCCTCATATGCTTATCTAGCCTCCCCTTAAATGCATCTATACTATTCGCCTCAACCACTCCCAGTGGTAGCGAGTTCCACATTCTCACCACTCTCTGGGTAAAGAAGTTTCTTCTGAATTCCCTGTTTGATTTCTTGGTGACTATCTTCTATTGATGGCCTCTAGTTTTGCTCTTCATCACAAGTGGAAACATTCTCTCTGTATCCATTCTATCAAAACCATTCATAATTTTAGAGACCTCTGTTAGGTCACCACTCAGCCTTCTCTTTTCAAGAGAAAAGAGACCCAGCCTGTTCATCCTTTCCTGATAGGTATAACCTCGCAGTTCTGGTATCATCCTTGTAAATCTTTTTTGGACCCTCTCCAGTGCCCCTATATCCTTTTTATAATATGGCGACCAGAACTGTACACAGTACTCCAAGTGTGGTCTAACCAAGGTTCGATACAGGTTCAGCATAACTTCCCTACTTTTCAATTCTATCCCTCTAGAAATAAACCCTAGTGCTTGGTTTACTTTTTTATGGCCTTATTAACCTGTGTCGCTACTTTTAGTGATTTGTGTATTTGTACTCCCAGATCCCTTTGCGCCACTACCCCCATTTAGATTCTTATTTTTTCTTAACAATATGTAATACCTCATACCTGTGTTGAAGTCTCTGGAGTGAGACTTGAACCCACAACCTTCTGACTCAGAGGCGAGAGAGTGCGGCCCACTGAGCCAGGACTCAGCACATCCCACTCACTATGAGCAACGCCAAGAAAGAAAGAAAAAAGGACTTGCATTCATATAGCGCCTTTCACGATGTTCCAAAACCCTTTACAGGCAATGAAGTACTTTTGAAGTATACTCACTGTTGTAATGTAGGAAACTCGGCGGCCAATTTGCGCACAGCAAGATCCCACAAACAGCAATGTGATGATGACCAGATAATCTGTTTTAGTGATGTTGGTTGAAGGATAGTTATTGGCCCAGGACACCGGGGAGAACTCCCCTGCTCTTCTTCGAATAATGCCGTGGGTACATTCACCTGAGAGGGCCTCGGTTTAACGTCTTGTCTGAAAGACGATACCTCCGACAGTGCAGCACTCCCTCAGCACTGCACTGGGAGTGTCAGCCTGGATTATGTGCTCAAATCTCTGGAGTGGAACCCACGACCCTCTGACTCAAAGGCGTGAATGCTCCCCAGTCCCCACTGAGCCGTGGATGAGACTGCTAATAGAGAGAGAGATGAGCTGTTTTTAAAGGGCGAGTGAAAGATGCAGTCACACTCCCTGTCCTCCCCCTGCCCTCCCCCTGAGCCGATGCAGTTTCTAATCCTGCATTGGCCTCTGTCACTTGCTTGCAGACCAGGCGAGCGTGATGTGCTTCCAGAAATAGGCAGAGTACGGAAACCAAGCATAATCTGTTTGTGATATTTAATTAGTTGATTTCAATTTGTGTTTGGAAATGTGATGCCAAAACCGGGTTTTGAGACATGCTATCGCTTCTCATTTACTTCAACAAAGTGCAAATGCCAATCTAAATGGAATTCTTAGTGCCCGCACATCTGATAGAAGCATCGAAATTACAGCACAGAAACAGGCCATTTGGCCCGACAGCTGGTGTTTATGCTCCACACGAGTCTCCTTCCCACCTTACTTTATCTCACCCCATCAGTCTGTCCTTCCAATATATCCGTCTCAAATTTAAAAGGGGCAACTTCGAATTTTTTACCATCAAACTTTCTACCTTCTTCATGGTGCTGGTTCTTGCTGAGATACGGTTCCGAATTGCTGGATGTCCTCCAGCACCTTACCCAAGCGTTTATTCTTCACGTCTGAGCTCAGGCAGTGAGAACCAGCACCACGGAAGCCAACCCAACATATGCACACACGCACACAAACACTTTACAGCAGAGCTCGCTCAGTACTGATCATGATGCGGAGATGCCGGTGTTGGACTGGGGTGGACAAAAGTGAGAAGTCGCACAACACCAGGTTATAGTCCAACAGCTTTATTTGAAATCACAAGCTTTCGGAGCGCTGCTCCTTCGTCAGGTGAAGTGAAGAAATACAAATGGGCACAGCATATATAGACAGAGAACAATGCCTGTGCAGAGAACAATGCCAGACGACTACAGTTAATCTTTCTAACTGCCCTTTATCACACCTCGGCAGAGAGACAATCACGGCAATCAAAGGTGTGGATGGTGTCCAACCAGATCAGTCAGGAAGACATTACACCAAAGACAATAGCAAAATACAACAAAGACAATGAGGTGGGGTCACAGGGGGTCAAATGTGGCAGATGCTGCAGTCTGTATGGAAAACCAAAAACTTTAAACTTTTTACTTTTTTTACTGGAAATCACAGCATCTGTGAACAAGCCAACGACGACTCAAGTCTGGATGACTCTACGTCAGGTGGGGTTACATGTAGCGTGACATGAACCCAAGATCCCGGTTGATCAGTACTGATCAGGAGTGGGAACTCCAGCTTACTCTTGCCCCCCTGCTAGGAGGGTTGAGTATTTTTATCACCCCCTACCCCTAGCATTGCTGAGAGCAGCTAACTCAACACTGACAGGCCGTTACTCAGGTATGTGGCATCTGTTGGTAGCACTCTTGCTGCAGGAGGTTGTGGGCTCGAGCCCAACTCCAGAAACTTGAGCCCATAATCCAGGCTGAGACTCCCAGTGCAGTACTGAGGGAGCGCAGCACTGTCGGAGGTGCCGTCTTTCAGACGAGACGTTAAACCGAGGCCCCGTCTGCTCTCTCAGGTTCACGTAAAAGATCCTATGGCGCTATTTTGAAGAAGAGCAGGGGGGGGGAGTTCTCCCCGGTGTCCTGGGGCCAATATTTATCCCTCGACCAACATCACTAAAAAAAAACCAGACTATCTGGTCATTATCACTTTGCTGTTTGTGGGAGCTTGCTGTGTGCAAATTGGCTGTTGCGTTTCCCCACATTACAACAGTGACTACACTTCAAAAAGTACTTCAATGGCTGTAAAGCACTTTGGAACGTCCTGAGGCTGTGAAAGGCGCTACAGAAATGCAAGACCTTTCTTTCTATCTTCCATCCGACATAAACTTGAGCTCATCCAAAACTCTGGTGCCCAAATCCTAACTCGCACCAAGTCCAGTCAGTTCTCCCATCGCCAGTGCTCCCCTCCAAGCCGCGCACTGTCATTTCCAAGCTCACACGTCGGCCGCTCACAAGCCTTTACATTGGAAATACCGCTCGTGCGCGGAAATTTAAAGAGACGGCCCCCTTGAAAGAAAGGGGCCGCGCAGGTCGTAGTGCAGCCAGCCTACCAGGGGCCATTGCCCCACCACCCCTGTGCTCGCTGAACTACATTGGCTCCTCCGGCTCCAATTTTTAAATTCTCATCCTTGTTTTCAAATCTCTCCAGGGCCTGGCCTCCCTCCCTATCTCTCTCTCTGTAACCTCCTCCAGCCCTTGAGTGGGACTATGAACCCACAACCGGCTCACTCAGAGGCAAGAGTGCGGCCAACTGAACCACGGCTGACTCGCCAGGGGGAGGTCGAAACTCAAAGGTCTTCATTCCAAACTTTTTTTTTGGTCACAAATCTATTCACAATTTACAGATTTCTTTGCACAATTATTAATGCAGGAAACGTTATTCATTGGGTTGGGGGGGGGGGGGTGGGGGGGGGGGTAATAGATCTCCAATAGACGTCTCCTTACCTATAGTGGAAACGACAGTCCCAACGAAATAAAAGGAGCCAGTGAAATCCCAGCGGGGTCTGGTCTCGTCCACCCGGACCCCGGCCACATTCGCCTCCTCGTAGTCCCGCAGGAAGTTCCTGAGCTCGGCCCAGCTGATGTTGTGCCGCTGGGTGAAGCTCTCCTTCCTCTGCAGCCACTGGCGTTGGGATTCCTTCTCCTTCGGCTGCTCGATGGCCGAGAAGACGGCCGCTCCGCACACCAGGTAGAGGGCGATGAGTAGGGCCAAGAGGGCGAAGCGCGCGTTGTCCTCGTTCAAGTGGCAAAGGCAGCCCCCTCGCCCGGCCATCACCTTCAGCACTTGGAGGTAGAGGGTGAGGGAGAGGGGGGCAAGCAAGGCTCGAGAAAGGGACCCGCTGCCTTATCTGCCTGAGGCCACTCTTTGAGTGGAAGGGTCAAGGTGTATCTGTAGCATGTCCCAACTTGGATCTTCTCGACCCCCCCCCCCCCCCCCCGCCTTCACGGTGCAAAGACCCTGGGACAGCTGGACAGAGCCCCAGTCAGGTCAACGCATCAAAAACAGTCCGATTCTGTGTTGCATTCTTTTAAATGTATATAAAAGGACACACAGGAACCCTCTCTCGCAGTCTTGTTACTCCCAGTTGCAGTTAATATTCATCCATATGTATCTCTCTCTCTCTTGAACTAATTCCTTAATTTTTAGACACACACACACACACAAGCCATCTTCTAATGATCCAGTTCCCCTCGGAGCACTTTCAGTGTCTCTAAAGAAGACGAGACACGGGATCCTGAGTCTGCACCCGTCTGTCCTCTTGTGTTTCTGGGCATGTTTGTAGACGAGCGACTTCCACACACGGACCAAGAGCCACAAGTAGTCCTCCACCGGGCGCCTTTTCATATCTTCTCCTCAATCCCAGCGGCTCGTCCCGAAATCCCCCTCCCAAAAACATAGCCACCTTCTAGATTCCAGACACCCCCCTTTATTGTCTTAAAACATCTCCTTTCCAGCCCGCGTCTGGTCTAAGCCGCGGGCACCCTCTCTTTGAGATGTTGGCCCTGGATTTAGGAGGTTCCCTCCCTCCCATTGATCACATCAACGGTCCCCCCACAGAAGGAAGGGGCCCCAGTGGCTTCCCTGCCTTGTGTCCTGTCATCTCCTGGATCTGAGAGAGTCTCACAAGAGAGTCACACAGCCGTGTTCGCAGTCTGGTCTGGTGTTGACACATTCACTGTGCAATCAGTCTTCTTGCAATGTCCCCTTGACCTTATTTTAAGATCTTGTGCGGACCCGCTTGGTGTCCACCCACTGTTCCTCCACTTTAGATGAAATTAACAGGAGCTGGAATTGACGCGCCTCCTTCCGGGTAGGTTTTTATTTGAAACTGACTAAAGCTCCCAGTAACACCAACACACAGAGAGACAGACCTGTCCGAGCAGCTGAGCGGGCGAGGGAGGACAGGAATGGAACCGGTTTCCTCCATTCATCTCACCGATCTGCAACTTCCTCTCCAACTCTGAGCAACTCTTCATTTATTTGCCCTCGGCCTCTCCGAATGTTGCATTTCAAACATTTCTCGCCTTCCCCGAGATGCTGGCGGGAAGGTTTCCCTTCTCTCAGCTGCGAGTCCCCGGGAGATCGCAGACTGGATCCACAGACACAGCGCGACTGAAGGTGATCGCCAGGCACACGCTCCCTCCGCCTCCTCCCTCTCCCTCCTCCCTCTCTCCCTCCCTCTCCCTCCTCCACCTCCCTCCCTCCACCTCCTCCCTCCCTCCCTCTCCCTAACTCCCTCGCCCCCTCCTCCTCCCTCCCTCCACCTCATCCCTCCCTTGCCTTAACTATCTCCCTCCCTCCCACCTTCTCATCCCTCCCTCTCCCTAACTCTCTCGATCCCTCCCTCCTCCTCCCTCCCTCTCCCTTACTCGCTCCCTCCTCCCTCCCTCTCCCTAACTTCCTCCCTCCTTCCCTCCACCTCCTCTCTCCCTAACTCTCTCACTCTCTCCCTCCCTCCTCCTCTTCCCTCCCTCTCCCTAACTCCCTCCCTCCACCTCCTCCCTCCCTCATTTCCCTCACTCCATCTCCCTCACTCCCTCCCTCTCCCTCCTCCACATTCCTCACTCCCTCTCCCTCCTCCTCATTCCCCACTCCCTCTCCCTAACTTTCTCCCTCCCTCTCCCTAACTCTCTCCCTCCCTCCCACCTTCTCATCCCTCCCTCTCCCTAACTCTCTCAATCCCTCCCTCCTCCTCTCTCCCTCTCCCTTACTCTTTCCCTCCTCCCTCCCTCTCCCTAACTCTCTCCCTCCCTCTCCCTAACTTCATCCCTCCCTCCACCTCCTCCCTCCCTCCACCTCCTCCTTCCCTCATTTCCCTCACTCCATCTCCCTCACTCCCTCCCTCTCCCTCCTCCTCATACCTCACTCCCTCTCCCTCCCTCTCCCTCCTCCTCATTCCTCACTCCCTCTCCCTAACTCTCTTCCTTCCTCTCCCTAACACTCTCCCTCCCTCTCCTCCTCCTCCTCCCCATTCCCTCCCACCCCTCCCTCCCTCTCTCTCCTACCTCCCTCTCCCTCCCTCCCATCCCTCCTCCCTCCCTCCCATCCCTCACTCCCTCTCCCTCATTCTCTCCCTCTCCCTCACTTTCTCCCTCACATCCTCTGCCTCACTCCCCCTCCCTCTCTGCCTTCCCTCCCTCCATCCCTCCCCTCCCTCATTCTCTCCCTCCCTCTCTTTCCCTCACTCTCCCTCCCACCCTCTCCCACTCCTTCTCTCCCTCCTTCCCTCCCCTCCTTCTTCCCTCCCTCACTCCTTCCTCCTGCCAGCCTTCCCCCTCCCTCTCCCTCACTCCCTCTACCTCCCACCCTCCCTCTCTCTCCCTCACTCTCCCTCCCACCCTTTCCCACTCCTTCTCTCCCTCCCTCTTTCACTCCTTCCTCCTTCCCTCTCTCCCTCCCCTTCCTCTGTGACTACGATTGCAAGGCACTCACACCCTCCTCCCATCCTTACTCCCTCTCCCTTCCTCCCTCCCTCCCTTTCCCTCACTCCCTCTACCCCTCCCTCCTTCCTCCTCCCCTCCTTCCCTGCCTCCTCCCTTTTTAATCTAGGTTTGTGTAACTGTGTAATTAAAGTTGGTGCATTTAGAATCATGTTATACAAATGGTTTCTTAATCTTTAATAATATATTTTTTCTTAATATTCATTTGGGTCAGAACAGTTAGTTGATTTTTTCACTTATTAAATTCATGTTGAAATTGAAAAGTAATTGCAATTTCTTTCACTCCATTTGGTATTCAACATTCCTGTGGGATGCAGGATGAGGACTAGGATGATGAATACTGCATTCAACACTAGATTTTAAAACAGAAATTGGCAATAAATTAAACTCTTATAATTGCTTCCCACCTAAATAAATCCTACCTAAAATTTTACTTAAAGTGTCCTGCAGTTTCTCCTCATGTTTCAACTCCACTCAAACAAACTCCGCATCTCACCATCTTGACAGCTGACCACCTCTCACTCCTCTCCTATCCCTCCTTCTCCCTCCCGCTCTCTCTTCCCTCTCTCTCTCCCTCCCTCTTCGCTCCTCTCCCTTCCTCCTTTCACTCTCCTCCCTCCCTCCTCTCCCACCCTCCCTCTCCTCTCCTTTTCTCTCCTCTTGCTCCCTCTCCTCTCTGTCCCTCACCTCGCACTTACTCTCCCTCCCACTCTCTCTTCCATCTCCCTCCCCCTCCCTCTCCTTTACCTCCCTCACCTCTCAATCGCTGTCCCTCCTATCCCTCTTTTCTCCCCTCTCCTTCCTGCCTCCCTCTCCCCTCCTCTCCTCTCCCTCCTTTCCTCTCCTCTCTCTCCTCCCTCCTTTCCTCTCCTCTCCTTTTCTCTTCACCTCTCCCCTCCTCTCCCTACTTCTCCTCTCCTCTCTCACCTCCCTCCTTTCCTCTCCTCTCCTCTTCTCCTCACCTCTCCTTCCTCTCCTCTCCCTCTCATTCCCCTCTCCCTCCCGCTATTGACATGCGTGTAGTTTCTTGTGGTAAATTACTGCTTGCATTTCCCAACCAGACAACAAATGATGTCCTCGATGATGTAAATAGATCAGCATCACAGAGGTCAAGGGGCTGGGTGAAAAAATGGCAATAAATGACTTAAGTCATCACTAAAGAATGGTCATTTAAAGACTGAATAGGGACAAGGCATTTAAAATAATGGGGAGTTTGCACAGACTGAGAGGGTGAGATGTGTCCGCTGTTGCTAGGGTTTGTAAAAATCCTGCATCTAGTGATAAGAATCAAGAAAGCTTATCATAGTTCAGCAGCTTCACAAGGTAAGCACATTAACAGATCTTTAATTAATAATTCTCAGGATGTGGGCATGGCTGGCAAAGCTGGCATTTATTGCCCATACCTAGATGCCCTTGAGAAGGTGGTGGTGAGCTGCCTTCTTGAACCGCTGCAGTCCTTGTGGTGAAGGTACTCCCACAGTGCTGGTAGGTTGGGAGTTCCAGGATTTTGACCCAGCGATGATGAAGGAACGGTCAATATATTTCCAAATCAGGATGGTGTGTGACTTGGAGGGTATCTTGGAGGTGGTGGTGCTCCCATGCGCCTGCTGCCTTTGTCCTTCTAGGTGGTAGAGGTCGTGGGTTTGGGAGGTGCTGTCAAGGAAGCCTTGGCGAGTTGCTGCAGTGCATCTTGTAGATGGTACACACTGCAGCCACAGTACGCCAGTGGGTCTTGTTGTAACTCGGCTATTCTCAGCTCCAGGATGCCTCTGACTCCTCGCCCATGGTTAGAGCTTTAGTAGGAGCCAGGGTTGGCATGGTCCACTGGCTTCCTGCGACCAGTGCGTGCCACGTGGGATTGATTTGCCTTGTGAAATCAGATTTGAAATTGCAGACTCTTAACCAGGGCTTTTGTAGATGCTCTGGTGTTGATTGAGCTGTCCACCAATCACTGGTCAGTACAAAACAATTGACTGCTAGCTGACCAACTCCAGTTTGCAGACTGGCCGACTGCATCTAAACAGATACTGCTTAATTGAAGCTCTGATACGTAAGGGAATATCTCTAAAGGTGCATTTGCACAATATACGAACACATGAAAATGATGGGTAGGAAAAGACCAGCTGGTCCATCAAGCCTGTCCCACACTCACGATGGCTGGAGCATTATGACTGGACATGTCCTATCCTGCCCCGCCCCCCAGCCTACACCCCGATTCCCTCCCCGCAGCCGTGTAATATCCTGGTAGAGGCAAGAAAAAAAATGGGACAATACGGGGAAAAAATATGGAAATTTCCAACCAAAACCCTCAAGTAATCGAAACCTGTCCAGGAGATCACAAACCAATCCAGGAGATCACAAACCAGCCCAGGAGATCACAAACCAGTCCAGGGGATCACAAACCAGTCCAGGAGATCACAAACCAGTCCAGGGGATCACAAACCAGTCCAGGAGATCACAAACCAGTCCAGGAGATCACAAACCAGTCCAGGGGATCACAAACCAGCCCAGGAGATCACAAACCAGTCCAGGAGATCACAAACCAATCCAGAAGATCACAAAACAGTCCAGGAGATCACAAACCAATCCAGGAGATCACAAACTAATCCAGGATATCACAAACAAGTCCAGGAGATCGCAAACCAATCCAGGAGATCACAAACCAGTCCAGGAAATCACAAATCAGTCCAGGAGATCCCAAATCAATCCAGGAGATCACAAATCAGTCCAGGAGATCACAAATCAGTCCAGGAGATCACAACTCAATCCAGGAGATGACAAACCAATCCAGGAGATCACAAACCAGTCCAGGAAATCACAAACCAGTCCAGGAGATCACAAACCAGTCCAGGAGATTACAAACCAATCCAGGAGATCACAAACCAATCCAGGAGATCACAAAACATATCAGGAGATCACAGCCCAATCCAGGAGATCACAAACCAATCCAAGAGAACACAAACCAGACCAGGAGATCTCAAACCAGTTCAGGAGATCAAAAACAAGTCCAGGAGATTACAAACCAATCCAGGAGATCACAAACCATATAAGGAGATCACAAACCAATCCAGCAGATCACAAACTAATCCAGGAGATCACAAACCAATCCAGGAGATCACAAACCAGTCCAGGTGATCGCAAACCAATCCAGGAGATCACAAACCAATCCAGGATATCACAAACCAGTCCAGGAGATCGCAAACCAATCCAGGAGATCACAAACCAGTCCAGGAAATCACAAATCAGTCCAGGAGATCACAAATCAATCCTGGAGATCACAAACCAATCCAGGAGATCGCAAACCAATCCAGGAGATCACAAACCAGTCCAGGAAATCACAAATCAGTCCAGGAGATCACAAACCAATCCAGGAGATCACAAACCAGTCCAGGAGATCACAAACCAGTCCAGGAGATCAAAAACCAGTCCAGGAGATCACAAACCAGTCCAGGAGATCACAAACCAATCCAGGAGATCACAAACCAATCCAGCAGATCATAAACCAATCCAGGAGATCGCAAACCAATCCAGGAGATCACAAACCAGTCCAGGAAATCACAAATCAGTCCAGGAGATCAAAAACCAGTCCAGGAGATCACAAACCAGTCCAGGAAATCACAAACCAGTCCAGGAGATCACAAACCAGTCCAGGAGATCAAAAACCAGTCCAGGAGATCACAAACCAGTCCAGGAGATCAAAAACCAGTCCAGGAGATCACAAACCAGTCCAGGAGATCACAAACCAATCCAGGAGATCACAAACCAGTCCAGGAGATCACAAACCAATCCAGGAGATCACAAACCAGTCCAGGAGATCACAAACCAGTCCAGGAGATCACAAACCAGTCCAGGAGATCAAAAACCAGTCCAGGAGATCACAAACCAGTCCAGGAAATCACAAATCAGTCCAGGAGATCACAAACCAATCCAGGAGATCACAAACCAGTCCAGGAGATCACAAACCAGTCCAGAGATCAAAAACCAGTCCAGGAGATCAAAAACCAGTCCAGGAGATCACAAACCAATCCAGCAGATCATAAACCAATCCAGGAGATCACAAACCAATCCAAGAGATTACAGACCAGTCCAGGGGATCACAAACCAGTCCAGGAGATCACAAACCAGTCCAGGAGATTACAAACCAATCCAGGAGATCACAAACCAATCCAGGGGATCACAAAACATATCAGGAGATCACAGACCAATCCAGGAGATCACAAACCAATCCAAGAGAACACAAACCAGACCAGGAGATCTCAAACCAGTTCAGGAGATCACAAACCAGTCCAGGAGATTACAAACCAATCCAGGAGATCACAAACCATATAAGGAGATCACAAACCAATCCAGGAGATCACAAACGAATCCAGGAGATCACAAACCAGTCAAGGAGATCACAAACCAGTCCAGGAGATCACAAGTCAATCCAGGAGATCACACACCAGTCCAGGAGATCAGAAACCAATCCAAGAGATCATACATCAATCCAGGAGATCACAAACCAGTCCAGGAGATCAAAAACCAGTCCAGGAGATCACAAACCAGTCCAGGAGATAACAGATCAGTCCAGGAGATCACAAATCAATCCAGGAGATCACAAACCAGTCCAGGAGATCGCAAACCAATCCAGGGGATCACAAATCAGTCCAGGAGATCAAAAATCAATCCAGGAGATCACAAACCAGTCCAGGAGATCACAAACCAATCCAGGAGATCACAAACCAATCCAAGAGATCACAGACCAGTCCAGGGATCACAAACCAGTCCAGGAGATCAAAAACCAGTCCAGGAGATCACAAAACATATCAGGAGATCACAAACCATATCAGGAGATCACAAATCTGTCCAGGAGATCACAAACCAGTCCAGGAGATCACAATCCAGTCCAGGAGTTCACATACCGGTCCAAGAGATCACAAACCAATCCAAGAGAACACAAACCAGACCAGGAGATCACGAACCAGTTCGGGAGATCACAAACCAGTCCAGGAGATTATAAACCAATCCACGAGATCACAAACCATATAAGGAGATCACAAACCAATCCAGGAGATCACAAACCAATTCAGGAGATCACAAACGAATCCAGGAGATCACAAACCAGTCAAGGAGATCACAAACCAGTCCAGGAGATCACAAGCCAATCCAGGAGATCACAGACCAATCCAAGAGATCATACATCAATCCAGGAGATCACAAACCAATCCAGGAGATCAAAAACAAGTCCAGGAGATCACAAACCAATCCAGGAGATCACAAATCAGTCCAGGAGATCACAAAGCAATCCAGGAGATCACAAACCAGTCCTGGAGATCACAAACCAATCCAGGAGATCACAAACCAATCCAGGAGATCACAAACCAGTCCAGGAGATCACAAAACACTCCAAGAGATCTCAAAACAGTTCAGGAGACCACAAACCAATCCAGGAGATCAAAAACTAGTCCAGGAGATCACAAACCATTCCAGGAGATCTCAAAACAGTCCAGGAGATCACAAACCAATCCAGGAGATCACAAACCAGTCCAGGAGATCACAACCCAATCCAGGAGATCACAAAACAATCCAGGAGATCACAAACTAATCCAGGAGATCACAAACCAGTCCAGGAGATCACAAACCAGTCCAGGAGACCACAACCCAATCCAGGAGATCACAAACCAGTCCATGAGATCAAAAACCAGTGCAAGAGATCACAAACTAATCCAGGAGAACACCAACCAATCCAGGAGATCACAAACCAGTCAAGGAGATCACAAATCAATCCACGAGATCACAATCCAACCCAGGAGATCACAAACAGGTCCAGGAGATCATACGCCAGTCCAGGAGATCACACACCAGTCCAAGAGATCACAAACCAATCCAGGAGATCACAAACGAGTCCAAGAGATCACAAACCAATCCAGGAGATCACAAACAAGTCCAGCACATAACAGAGCAGTCCAGGAGATCACAAACCAGTCGAGGAGATCACAAACCAATCCAGGAGATCACAAACCATATAAGGAGATCACAAACCATAACAGGAGATCACAAATCAGTCCAGGAGATCACAAACCAATCCAGGAGATCACAAAACACTCCAAGAGATCAAAAACTAGTCCAGGAGATCATAAACCAATCCAGGAGATCACAAACCAATCCAGGAGATCACAAACCAATCCAGGAGATCACAAACCAGTCCAGGAGATCACAACCCAGTCCAGGAGATCACAAACCATAACAGGAGATCACAAATCATTCCAGGGGATCACAAACCAATCCAGGAGATCACAAACCAGTCAAGGAGATCACAAACCAATCCAGGAGATCAAAATCCAATCCAGGAGATCACAAACAAGTCCAGGAGATCATATGCATGTCCAGGAGATCACAAACCATTCCAGGAGATCACAAAACAGTCCAGCAGATCACAAACCAATCCAGGAGATCATAACTCAGTCCAGGAGATCACAAACCAGGCCAGGAGATCACAAACCACTCCAAGAGATCAAAATCTAGTCCAGGAGATCATAAACCAATCCAGGAGATCACAAACCAATCCAGAAGATCACAAACCAGACCAGGAGATCACAAACCAATCCAGGAGATCACAACCAAGTCCAGGAGATCAGAAACCATATCAGGGGTTCACAAACCAGTCCAGGAGATCACAAACCAGTCCAGGAGATCACAAACCAGTCCAGGAGATAACAGATCAGTCCTGGGGATAACAAACCAGTCCAGGAGATCACAAACAAATCCAGGAGATCACAAACCATATAAGGAGATCACAAACCATAACAGGAGATCACAAATCAGTCCAGGAGATCAAAAACCAGTCCAGGAGATCACAGAACAATCCAGGAGATCAGAAACTAATCCAGGAGATCACAAACCAGGCCAGGAGATCACAAACCAGTCCAGGAGATCGCAACACAATCCAGCAGATCACAAACCAGTCCAGGAGATCACAACCCAGTCCAGGAGATCACAAACCAGACCAGGAGATCACAAACCAGTCCAGGAGATGACAAACAAATCCAGGAGACCACAAACCAGTCCAGGTGATCACAAACCAGTCCAAGAGATCACAAACCAGTCCAGGAGATCACAAACCAGTCCATAAGATCACAAACCAGTCCAGGTGATCACAAACCAGTCCAGGAGATCACAAACCAATCCAGGAGATCACAAACCAGTCCAGGTGATCACAAACCAGTCCAGGAGATCACAAACCAGTCCAGGAGATCACAAACCAGTCCAGAAGATCACAAACCAGTCCAGGTGATCACAAACCAATCCAGGAGATCACAAACCAATCCAGGAGATCACAAACCAGTCCAGAAGATCACAAACCTGTTCAGGTGAACACAAACCAGCCCAGGAGATCACAAACCAATCCAGAAGATCACAAACCAGACCAGGAGATCACAAACCAATCCAAGAGATCACAACCAAGTCCAGGAGATCAGAAACCATATCAGTGTTTCACAAACCAGTCCAGGAGATCACAAACCAGTGCAGGAGATCACAAACCAGTCCAGGAGATAACAGATCAGTCCTGGAGATAACAAACCAGTCCAGGAGATCACAAACAAATCCAGGAGATCACAAACCATATAAGGAGATCACAAACCATAACAGGAGATCACAAATCAGTCCAGGAGATCAAAAACCAGTCCAGGAGATCACAGAACAATCCAGGAGATCAGAAACTAATCCAGGAGATCACAAACCAGTCCAGGAGATCGCAACACAATCCAGGAGATCACAAACCAGTCCAGGAGATCACCACCCAGTCCAGGAGATCACAAACCAGACCAGGAGATCAGAAACCAGTCCAGCAGATGACATACAAATCCAGGAGATCACAAACCAGTCCAGGTGATCACAAACCAGTCCAAGAGATCACAAACCAGTCCAGGAGATCACAAACCAGTCCAGAAGATCACAAACCAGTCCAGGTGATCACAAACCAGTCCAGGAGATCACAAACCAATCCAGGAGATCACAAACCAGTCCAGGTGATCACAAACCAGTCCAGGAGATCACAAACCAGTCCAGGAGATCACAAACCAGTCCAGAAGATCACAAACTTGTCCAGGAGTTCACAAACCAGTCCAGAAGATCACAAACCATAACAGGAGATCACAAATCATTCCAGGGGATCACAAACCAATCCAGGAGATCACAAACCAGTCAAGGAGATCACAAACCAATCCAGGAGATCACAAACTAATCCAGGAGATCACAAACCAGTCCAGGAGATCACAAACCAGTCCAGGAGACCACAACCCAATCCAGGAGATCACAAACCAGTCCAGGAGATCACAAACCAGTGCAGAAGATCACAAACTAATGCAGGAGATCACAAACAGGTCCAGGAGATCATACGGCAGTCCAGGCGATCAAACACCAGTCCAAGAAATCACAAACCAATCCAGGAGATCACAAACCAGTCCAGGAGATCACAAAGCATATAAGGAGATCACAAACCATAACAGGAGATCCAAAATCAATCCAGGAGATCACAAACCAGTCCAGAAGATCACAAACCTGTCCAGGTGAACACAAACCAGTCCAGGAGATCACAAATGAATCCAGAAGATCACAAACCAGACCAGGAGATCACAAACCAATCCAGGAGATCACAACCAAGTCCAGGAGATCAGAAACCATATCAGGGGTTCACAAACCAGTCCAGGAGATCACAAACCAATCCAGGAGATCACAAACCAGTCCAGGAGATAACAGATCAGTCCTGGAGATAACAAACCAGTCCAGGAGATCACAAACATATCCAGGAGATCACAAACCATATAAGGAGATCACAAACCATAACAGGAGATCACAAATCAGTCCAGGTGAACAAAAACCAGTCCAGGAGATCACAGAACTATCCAGGAGATCACAAACAAGTCCAGGACATAACAGAGCAGTCCAGGAGATCACAAACCAGTCGAGGAGATCACAAACCAATCCAGGAGATCACAAACCATATAAGGAGATCACAAACCATAACAGGAGATCACAAATCAGTCCAGGAGATCACAAACCAATCCAGGAGATCACAAAACACTCCAAGAGATCAAAAACTAGTCCAGGAGATCATAAACCAATCCAGGAGATCACAAACCAATCCAGGAGATCACAAACCAATCCAGGAGATCACAAACCAGTCCAGGAGATCACAACCCAGTCCAGGAGATCACAAACCATAACAGGAGATCACAAATCATTCCAGGGGATCACAAACCAATCCAGGAGATCACAAACCAGTCAAGGAGATCACAAACCAATCCAGGAGATCAAAATCCAATCCAGGAGATCACAAACAAGTCCAGGAGATCATATGCATGTCCAGGAGATCACAAACCATTCCAGGAGATCACAAAACAGTCCAGCAGATCACAAACCAATCCAGGAGATCATAACCCAGTCCAGGAGATCACAAACCAGGCCAGGAGATCACAAACCACTCCAAGAGATCAAAATCTAGTCCAGGAGGTCATAAACCAATCCAGGAGATCACAAACCAATCCAGAAGATCACAAACCAGACCAGGAGATCACAAACCAATCCAGGAGATCACAACCAAGTCCAGGAGATCAGAAACCATATCAGGGGTTCACAAACCAGTCCAGGAGATCACAAACCAGTCCAGGAGATCACAAACCAGTCCAGGAGATAACAGATCAGTCCTGGAGATAACAAACCAGTCCAGGAGATCACAAACAAATCCAGGAGATCACAAACCATATAAGGAGATCACAAACCATAACAGGAGATCACAAATCAGTCCAGGAGATCAAAAACCAGTCCAGGAGATCACAGAACAATCCAGGAGATCAGAAACTAATCCAGGAGATCACAAACCAGGCCAGGAGATCACAAACCAGTCCAGGAGATCGCAACACAATCCAGCAGATCACAAACCAGTCCAGGAGATCACAACCCAGTCCAGGAGATCACAAACCAGACCAGGAGATCACAAACCAGTCCAGGAGATCACAAACAAATCCAGGAGACCACAAACCAGTCCAGGTGATCACAAACCAGTCCAAGAGATCACAAACCAGTCCAGGAGATCACAAACCAGTCCATAAGATCACAAACCAGTCCAGGTGATCACAAACCAGTCCAGGAGATCACAAACCAATCCAGGAGATCACAAACCAGTCCAGGTGATCACAAACCAGTCCAGGAGATCACAAACCAGTCCAGGAGATCACAAACCAGTCCAGAAGATCACAAACCAGTCCAGGTGATCACAAACCAATCCAGGAGATCACAAACCAATCCAGGAGATCACAAACCAGTCCAGAAGATCACAAACCTGTCCAGGTGAACACAAACCAGTCCAGGAGATCACAAACCAATCCAGAAGATCACAAACCAGACCAGGAGATCACAAACCAATCCAAGAGATCACAACCAAGTCCAGGAGATCAGAAACCATATCAGTGTTTCACAAACCAGTCCAGGAGATCACAAACCAATCCAGGAGATCACAAACCAGTCCAGGAGATAACAGATCAGTCCTGGAGATAACAAACCAGTCCAGGAGATCACAAACAAATCCAGGAGATCACAAACCATATAAGGAGATCACAAACCATAACAGGAGATCACAAATCAGTCCAGGAGATCAAAAACCAGTCCAGGAGATCACAGAACAATCCAGGAGATCAGAAACTAATCCAGGAGATCACAAACCAGGCCAGGAGATCACAAACCAGTCCAGAAGATCACAAACCAGTCCAGGTGATCACAAACCAGTACAGGAGATCACAAACCAATCCAGGAGATCACAAACCAGTCCAGGTGATCACAAACCAGTCCAGGAGATCACAAACCAGTCCAGGAGATCACAAACCAGTCCAGAAGATCACAAACCAGTCCAGATGATCACAAACCAATCCAGGAGATCACAAACCAATCCAGGAGATCACAAACCAGTCTAAAAGATCACAAACCAGTCCAGAAGATCACAAACCATAACAGGAGATCACAAATCATTCCAGGGGATCACAAACCAATCCAGGAGATCACAAACCAGTCAAGGAGATCATAAACCAATCCAGGAGATCACAAACTAATCCAGGAGATCACAAACCAGTCCAGGAGATCACAAACCAGTCCAGGAGACCACAACCCAATCCAGGAGATCACAAACCAGTCCAGGAGATCACAAACCAGTGCAGGAGATCACAAACTAATGCAGGAGATCACAAACAGGTCCAGGAGATCATACGGCAGTCCAGGCGATCAAACACCAGTCCAAGAAATCACAAACCAGACCAGGAGATCACAAACCAGTCCAGGAGATCACAAAGCATATAAGGAGATCACAAACCATAACAGGAGATCCAAAATCAATCCAGGAGATCACAAACCAGTCCAGAAGATCACAAACCTGTCCAGGTGAACACAAACCAGTCCAGGAGATCACAAACGAATCCAGAAGATCACAAACCAGACCAGGAGATCACAAACCAATCCAGGAGATCACAACCAAGTCCAGGAGATCAGAAACCATATCAGGGGTTCACAAACCAGTCCAGGAGATCACAAACCAATCCAGGAGATCACAAACCAGTCCAGGAGATAACAGATCAGTCCTGGAGATAACAAACCAGTCCAGGAGATCACAAACATATCCAGGAGATCACAAACCATATAAGGAGATCACAAACCATAACAGGAGATCACAAATCAGTCCAGGTGAACAAAAACCAGTCCAGGAGATCACAGAACTATCCAGGAGATCAGAAACTAATCCAGGAGATCACAAACCAGGCCAGGAGATCACAAACCAGTCCAGGAGATCGCAACACAATCCAGGAGATCACAAACCAGTCCAGGAGATCACAACCCAGTCCAGGAGATCACAAACCAGACCAGGAGATCAGAAACCAGTCCAGGAGATGACAAACAAATCCAGGAGATGACAAACCAGTCCAGGTGATCACAAACCAGTCCAAGAGATCACAAACCAGTCCAGGAGATCACAAACCAGTCCAGAAGATCACAAACCAGTCCAGGTGATCACAAACCAGTCCAGGAGATCACAAACCAATCCAGGAGATCACAAACCAGTCCAGGTGATCACAAACCAGTCCAGGAGATCACAAACCAGTCCAGGAGATCACAAACCAGTCCAGAAGATCACAAACCAATCCAGGTGATCACAAACCAATCCAGGAGATCACAAACCAATCCAGCAGATCACAAACCAGTCCAGAAGATCACAAACCTGTCCAGGTGAACACAAACCAGTCCAGGAGATCACAAACCAATCCAGGTGATCACAAACCAAACCAGGAGATCACAAACCAATCCAGGAGATCACAAACCAGTCCAGAAGATCACAAACCTGTCCAGGTGAACACAAACCAGTCCAGGAGATCACAAATCAGTCCAGGAGATCACAAACCAATCCAGGAGATCACAAACCGATCCAGGAGATCACAAACCAGTCCAGGAGATCACAAAACACTCCAAGAGATCAAAAACTAATCCAGGAGATCATAAACCAATCCAGGAAATCACTAACCAATCCAGGAGATCACAAACCAATCCAGGAGATCAAAAACCAGTCCAGGAGATCACAAACCTATCCAGGAGATCACAACCCAATCCAGGAGATCACAAACAAGTCCAGGAGATCACAAACCAATCCAGGAGATCACAAACCAGTCCAGGAGATCACAAAACACTGCAAGAGATCTCAAAACAGTCCAGGAGATCACAAACCAATCCAGGAGATCAAAAACTAGTCCAGGAGATCACAAACCATTCCAGGAGATCTCAAAACAGTCCAGGAGATCAAAAACCAATCCAGGAGATCACAAATTAGTCCAGGAGATCACAAACCAGTCCATGAGATCAAAAACCAGTGCAAGAGATCACAAACTAATCCAGGAGATCACCAACCAATCCAGGAGATCACAAACCAGTCAAGGAGTTCACAAATCAATCCACGAGATCACAATCCAACCCAGGAGATCACAAACAGGTCCAGGAGATCATACGCCAGTCCAGGAGATCACACACCAGTCCAAGAGATCACAAACCAATCCAGGAGATCACAAACGAGTCCAAGAGATCACAAACCAATCCAGGAGATCACAAACAAGTCCAGGACATAACAGACCAGTCCAGGAGATCACAAACCAGTCGAGGAGATCACAAACCAATCCATGAGATCACAAACCATATAAGGAGATCACAAACCATAACAGGAGATCACAAATCAGTCCAGGAGATCACAAACCAATCCAGGAGATCACAAACCAGACCAGGAGATCACAAAACACTCCAAGATATCAAAAACTAGTCCAGGAGATCATAAACCAATCCAGGAGATCACAAACCAATCCAGGAGATCACAAACCAATCCAGGAGATCACAAACCAGTCCAGGAGATCACAACCCAGTCCAGGAGATCACAAACCATAACAGGAGATCACAAATCACTCCAGGGGATCACAAACCAATCCAGGAGATCACAAACCAGTCAAGGAGATCACAAACCAGTCCAGGAGATCACAACCCAGTCCAGGAGATCACAAACCAGACCAGGAGATCACAAACCAGTCCAGGAGATGACAAACAAATCCAGGAGATCACAAACCAGTCCAGGAGATCACAAACCTGTCCAGGTAAACACAAACAAGTCCAGGAGATCACAAACCAATCCAGGAGATCACAAACTAATCCAGGAGATCACAAACCAGTCCAGGAGATCACAAACTTGTCCAGGAGTTCACAAACCAGTCCAGAAGATCACAAACCATAACAGGAGATCACAAATCAATCCAGGAGATCACAAACCAATCCAGGAGATCACAAACCAATCCAGGAGATCACAAACCAGTCCAGGAGATCACAAACCAGTCCAGGAGATCAGCTGGAGTGTTTGCTAGTGCTGTTGGGGAGGATTTAAACTAATGTGGCAGGGGGTTGGGAACCTGAGCAGGGAGACAGAGCAAAGCATGTCAGGAAGGGACAGAAGGTATGGAGTAAAAGGTAAAGTGTTAAATAAGGAAAAAGCAGGAAGTAAGTGTCGCAAAACGCATTTGAAAGTTCTTTATCTGAATGCACGTAGCATTCGTAACAAAATTGACGAGTTAACGGCACAAATAACTATGTATGAGTATGATCTTGTGGCCATTACAGAAACATGGCTGCAGGGTGACAACGTCTGGGAATTAAATATGCCAGGGTATTTAACAATCAGGAAGGACAGGCAGGAAGGAAGGGGAGGGGCGGTGGCTATGTTAATAAAGGAAGGAATCACTGTAATACAGAGAAATGATATTGGGTCAAAAGATCAGGATAATGAAACAGTTTGGGTAGAGATAAGGAATAATAAGGGGAAAAAAACACTGGTGGACGTAGTATATAGGCCTCCTAATAGTTGCAACTCTGTTGGAAGAAGTATTAATCAGGAAATAGTTGTGGCATGTAATAAGGGAACAGCTATAATTATGGGAGATTTTAACTATCATATTAACTGGACAAATCAAATTGGGCAGGGCAGCCTTGAGGAAGAGTTTATTGAGTGTCTTAGGGATGGATTTCTTGAGCAATATGTAACTGATCCTACAAGGGGGCAAGCAACCTTGGACCTGGTACTGTGTAATGAGTCTGGATTAATTAATAAGGATCCCCTTGGAATGAGTGACCATAACATGGTTGAATTCCATATCCAATTAGAGGGTGAGAAGGTTGGTTCTCAAACAAGCATACTGAGCTTGAATAAAGGAGACTATGATGGCATGAGAGCAGAATTGATTAAAGTGGACTGGGAAAATAGATTAAAGGGTAAGACGGTACATGAGCAGTGGTGTTCATTCAAGGAGTTATTTTACAACTTTCAAAATAAATATATTCCACTGAGGAAAAAAGGGTGTAAAAGAAATGACAGCCATCCATGGCTAAGTAAAGAAATTAAAGAAAGTATCCAACTAAAAACAAGGACATATAAGGTAGCCAAAGTTAGTGGGAGGATAGGAGATTGGGAAGTCTTCAAAAGACAACAAAAAGTAACTAAAGGATTGATTAAGAAAGGGAAAATAGACTATGAAAATAAATTAGCAAAAAATATAAAAACAGATAGCAAGAGTTTCTATAGTTATATAAAAAGAAAAAGGGTGGTTAAGGCAAACGTAGGTCCCTTAGAGGATGAGACAGGGAAATTAATGGTGGGAAACATGGAGATGGCAAAAATGCTGAACAAATATTTTGTTTCAGTCTTTACGGTAGAGGACACTAAGAATATCCCAACACTGGACAAACAGGGGGCTCTAATGGGGGAGGAGCTAAATACGATTAAAATTACTAAGGAATTGGTACTCAGTAAAATAATGGGACTCAAGGCGGATAAATCCCCTGGACCTGATGGCTTACATCCTAGGGTCTTGAGGGAAGTGGCAGTAGGAATTGTGGATGCTTTGGTAATAATTTTCCAAAACTCCCTGAACTCAGCAAAGGTCCCGGCAGATTGGAAAACTGCTAATGTAACACCCTTATTTAAAAAGGGTTGTAGGCAGAAGGCTGGAAATTATAGACTAGTTAGCCTAACATCTGTGGTGGGTAAAATTTTGGAGTCTATTATTAAGGAGACAGTAACGGAACATTTAGATAAACATAATTTAATAGGACAAAGTCAGCATGGCTTTATGAAGGGGAAGTCATGTCTGACAAATTTGCTCGAGTTCTTTGAGGACATAACGTACAGGGTGGATAAAGGGGAACCAGTGGATGTGGTGTATTTAGACATCCAGAAGGCATTCGACAAGGTGCCACATAAAAGATTATTACTCAAGATAAAAAATCACTGGATTGGGGGTAATATTCTGGCATGGGTGGAGGATTGGTTATCTAACAGGAAGCAGAGAGTTGGGATAAATGGTTCATTCTCGGACTGGCAACCAGTAGCCAGTGGTGTTCCGCAGGGGTCGGTGCTGGGTCCCCAACTCTTTACAATCTATATTAACGATTTGGAGGAGGGGACCGAGTGTAACATATCAAAGTTTGCAGATGATACAAAGATGGGAGGGAAAGTAGAGAGTGAGGAGGACATAAAAAAACCTACAAGGGGATATAGACAGGCTGGGTGAGTGGGCAGAGATTTGGCAGATGCAATACAATATTGGAAAATGTGAGGTTATGCACTTTGGCAGGAAAAATCAGAGAGCAGGTTATTATCTTAATGGCGAGAAACTGGAAAGTACTGCAGTACAAAGGGATCTGGGGGTCTTGGTGCAAGAAAATCAAAAAGTTAGTATGCAGGTGCAGCAGGTGATCAAGAAAGCCAATGGAATGTTGGCTTTTATTGCTAGGGGGATAGAATATAAAAACAGGGAGGTATTGCTGCAGTTGTATAGGGTATTGGTGAGACCGCACCTGGAGTACTGCATACAGTTTTGGTGTCCATACTTAAGAAAAGACATACTTGCTCTCGAGGCAGTACAAAGAAGGTTCACTCGGTTAATTCCGGGGATGAGGGGGTGGACATACGAGGAGAGGTTGAGTAGATTGGGACTCTACTCATTGGAGTTCAGAAGAATGAGAGGCGATCTTATTGAAACATATAAGATTGTGAAGGGGCTTGATCGGGTGGACGCGGTGAGGATGTTCCCAATGATGGGTGAAACTAGAACTAGGGGACATAATCTTATATGTGACTCCAGTCCCACACGCCAACGGGGTTTTCAACATGGTCCTTGTTTTCAAATCCCTCCATGGCCTCGCCCCCCCTCCCTATCTCTGTAACCTCCTCCAGCCTTATAACACTCCGAGATCTTGTCGTTCCTCCAATTCCGGCCTCTTGTGCATCGCCGATTTCCATCGCTCTACCGTTGGCTGCCGTGCCTCCAGCTGCCTAGGCCCTAAACTCCGGAATTCCCTCCCTAAACCTCTCCGCCTCGTTCTCTCCTTTGACGCTCCTACCTCTTTGACCGAGTTTTTTGGTCACCTGTCCTAATATCTCCTCAGCGTCACATTTTGTTTGAAAATCGCTCCTTGTGAAGCGCCTTGGGATGTTTCGCTATGTTGAAGGCGCTATAGAAATGCACGTTGCTGTTGTTGACTCTTAACTGTCCTCTGAAGTGGGCTGGCAGGCCACTCGGTTTAGGGATGGGCAGCAGCGCCCACGACCCAAGAATGAATGTAAAAATACCTGTCGGAGTTCTCCATCACTGGCTCTGAGCGAGTGAGTGCAGTCTTCAGTGAAGCGCCGAACCATGCAGTGCTGAAGGTGGAAGGTGTCACATTCCATCCCTCAATCTCTGCTGAGCTAGTTGATCTCAGCCAGGATAGGTGGGGGGGGGGGGGGGGTGGGGGGGTTGCTACCATTGGCTACAACCACCGCCACCGCCCCCAACCAGGTATGGGAGGGAAAATTTGGCCAGGGTTTGCGCTCCTGATTGACATCCCTGCTGGAAATGTGTGTGCGTGTGTGTGTAAACGTTAATTGGGGGCGGATCAGATTTGCCACACTCCCTAGGCTCAGGCGTGAATAAAGGTCACTTGGGTGAGGTTGCCATGGGCAACCGCCTGCTGCGAAACCATACGCCCACCTTCAGAGGGGGATGGAAGGGGGGAAAAAACCAACAAGTTTAAAAAACATGTCATTATTTACTGTGCCGTGTTTTCCACTTCACTAGGTGGTGCAATCACAGGCCTACGCCACACACTGTACATCACCAGACACCAATATCGAAATCATTCAGGCTGCGACTAACTTTTAAAAAATCATTCTGGGGATGTGGGCGTCGCTGGCAAGGCCAGCATTTATTGCCCATCCCTAATTGCCTCTTGAGAAGGTGGTGGTGAGCCACCTGCTTGAACCGCTGCAGTCCGTGTGATGAAGGTACTCCCACAGTGCTGTTAGGGAGGCGGCAATGTTCCCGTTAATTTTTATTTGGGTGCACGGTCCCATTGAGGGGCTGTGCGGCCCAGTCAATGTACCGCGCATGCATTGAAAAGCCGGCGAGCTGACTGCGAGGGAAGCGAGAGGTGCATGGCTGCGCAGCTTAAAGGGAACATTGGTAGGGGAGTTCCTGGATCTTGAACCAGCGACGATGAAGGATCGGCGATATATTTCCAAGTCAGGATGGTGTGTGACTTGGAGGGGAACTTGGAGGTGGTGGTGTTCCCATGCGTCTGCTGCCCTTGTCCTTCTAGGTGGTAGAGGTCGTGGGTTTGGGAGGTACTGACGAAGAAGCCTTGGCGAGTTGCTGCAGTGCATCTTGTAGATGGTACACACTGCAGCCACAGTAGGCCGGTGGTGGAGGGAGTGAATGTTTAAGGTGGTGGATGGGGTGCCAATCTCAAGTGGGTTGCTTTGTCCTGGATGGTGTCGAGCTTCTTGAATGTTGTTGGGAGTTGCTCTCATCCAGTATTCCATCACACTCCTTACTGAAGTTGTCTTTTGAGTGCAAAGGGATTGAAAAGAACATTGTTATCTCTGGCTCCCATCTTAAAGAGGTGTTATAGTTATATAAAAAGGTTTTGGCTAAGCTTTGTTTCTTTGGAGATACCGAAAAGCCCTTTTCCCGTGACAATGCCGGTCTTCTGATGCAGGGAGGATGTTTCCCCTTGTGGGGGAATCTAGAATGAGGGGGCACAGTTTCAGGATAAGGGGTCGCCCATTTAAAACAGAGATGAGGAGGAATTTCTTCTCTCAGAGGGTCGTGAATCTTTGGAATTCTCTTCCCTGTGGAGGCGGAGTCATTGAATATATTCAAGGCGGAGATAGACATATATTTGAGCTACAGGGGAGTCAAGGGTTATGGGGAGCGGGCGGGAAAGTGGCGTTGAGGCCAAAATCAGATCAGCCATGATTTTATTGAATGGTGGGGCAGGCTCGAGGGGCCGAATGGCCGACTACTGCTCCTGTTTCTTATGTTCTTATGTTCTTCTCTCCTACTCACCAGTGGTGTTGGTATCCTGCACCAGGGGCTTGGCTCAAAATTCTGGAACTCCCAACCTAACAGCACAGTGGGAGCAACTTGACCACACGGACTGCAGCCGTTCCAGAAGGCGGCTCACCACCACCTTCTCAAGGGCAGCTAGGGATGGGCAATAAATGCTGGCCTTGTCAGCGACGCCCACATCCTGAGAATTACGATTTTTAAAACAGTACTTCATATCCGCTTCTTAATTTAAAAAAAGACAAGTGACGTGATGAGCTGTAATGAGATATCGTTGCTTTGTGTGTTCTGTGTTTCCAACACTTGCTGTTTTTGTTTAAGACCTGCTTATTTGTGGGGGGGTTTTTAAATACTTCCCGCCTCTCTGTGTGTCACTGGCTGGTGTGTCATTCCCCAGCCCAGAGACTGTGCAAACAATAGGCCCTCAATGATGCTCCTGTTACAGGTGTGAGAGACACATAAGAACATAAGAAATAGGAGCAGGAGTTGGCCATTCGGCCCCTCGAGCCTGCTCCGCCATTCAATGAGAACATGGCTGATCTGATCTTGGCCTCAACTCCACTTTTCTGCCCGCTCCCCATAAACCTTGATTCCCCTGTTTTTCAAAAATCTGTCTATCTCCGCCTTGAATATATTCAATGACTCAGCCTTCTCAGCTCTCTGGGGTAGAGAATTCCAAAGATTCACGGCCCTCTGAGAAGAAATTCCTCCTCATCTCCATTTTAAATGGGCGACCTCTTATTCTGAAACTATGCCCCCTCGTTCTAGATTCTCCCACAAGGGGAAACATCCTCTCTGCATCTACCCTGTCAAGCCCCTTCAGAATCTTATATGTTTCAATAAGATCCCCTCTCATTCTTCTAAACTCCAATGAGTATAGGCCCAACCTGCTCAACCTTTCCTCATAAGACAACCCCTTCAACTCAGGAATCAACCTAGTGAACCTTCTCTGAACTGCCTCCAATGCAAGTATATCCTTCCTTAAATAAGGAGACCAAAACTGTACGCAGTACTCCAGGTGTGGTCTCACCAACGCCCTGTACCGTTGTAGCAAGACTTCCCTACTTTTATACTCCAACCCCCTTGCAATAAAGGCCAATATTCCATTTGCCTTCCTAATTACTTGCTGTACCTGCATGCTAACTTTTTGTGTTTCATGTACGAGGACACCCAGATCCCTCTGTACCGCAGCATTTTGTAGTCTCTCTCCATTTAAATAATATTTTGCTTTTTTATTTTTCCTACCAAAGTGGATAACCTCACATTTTCCCACATTATACTCCATCTGCCAAATTTTTGCTCCACTCACTTAACCTGTCTGTATCCCTTTGCAGACTCTTTGTGTCCTCCTCACAACTTGCTTTCCCACACACAAAGTGATTTGCTCTTTGGTACTCTTCGGTGTGCGGGCGAAGTAAGCGCTGCGAATCCATTTAGTGCTTGCCTGAGAGAATCTTGTAGACTCACGACTCGAAGTTTAGAGGCGGTGGGGACCCAGACCTACATAATCACACAAGTTGTTGCAATGACGACAATCTCCGCCACTTCACAACAGTGACTACTCTTCAAAAGTACTTCATTGCTGTGGGATGTCCTGAGGTCGTGAGAAGTGCTTTTAAGGCATTATTCCAAACGTCTTTATGGATGGGCAAATTAGGTATAGTTTGGTTTTATTTTCTCCTATTCTCAAAGGATGGATCACTTTAAAACCCTTGCTTATAGTGCAAAGAAAGAAAGACTTGCATTTATATAGCACCTTTCAGGACCTCAGTAAGTTTCAAAGTGCTTCACAGCCAATGAAGTACTTTTGAAGTGTAGTCACTGTTGTCGGAAATGTGGCAGACAATTTGAGCACAGCAAGATCACACAAACAGCAATGTTCTGTTTTAGTGATGTTGATTGAGGGATAAATATTGGCCAGGACACCGAGGATAACTCCCTTGCACTTCTTCGAAATAGCGCCGTGGGATCTTTTACGTCCACCTGAGAGAGCAGACGGGGCTTCGGTTTAACGTCTCATGCGAAAGACGGCACCGCCGACACTGCAGCACTCCCTCAGCACTGCACTGGGAGTGTTGGCCTAGAAATGTTATCTCTGGAGTGGGACTTGAACCCACAACCTTCTGACTCAGAGCCGAGAGTGCTGCCCACTGAGCCACTGCAGAACCACGTCCAGTGTGGGGTGGTGGGAGGGCGCGGGGGCAGGGGAGGGGAAGGTCCATGCAGATTGACAGCAATAAACAGCATCGCTGGCCTGCATGCGGTGGGGGAGGAGAGTGAAAGAGGGGTTCTGAGAGGTCAACAACGCCCGCCAAAATAAAATGGCCGCCTCAGTTGTTATTTATATCCGTCCCAGAGAAAAGGAATTAAGCCACTGTGGGAGTCAGGGTTCCCTGGCCTCCCATGTTCTAGCCTACGTAAACTTAAGCTCAACCAAAACTCTGCTGCCCGTATCCTAACTCGCAGCAAGTCCCGTTCACCCATCACCCCTGTGCTCACTGACCTACATTGGCTCCCGGTCCGGCAACGATCGATTTTAGAATTCTCATCCTCGTGTTCAAATCCTTCCATGGCCTATGCTCCTCTCTATCTCTGCAACCTCCTCCAGCCCTACAACCCTCCGAGATCTCTGCGTTCCTCCATCTGAAAGGATTCGCAAAATTTCATGTGTCCCCCCCCGAAGATTTTTGTTGGACTTATTAATAAGGAACCCTGGTCTGACTGAGTTTTAAAATCCAGGGCATAAAATGGCTGCGGTCAGACCTCGTGACCAAGAGCCTTTCAGACGCTGGCAAACTATCAGCTTGTGTATTCTGATGCAATGGGGACAAACCCAATCAGGTCTACGCATAAGGCTTTCAAGGTGTTTGCTCAAATAATCAGCGGGGACATTGAGACTGGGCTGGCCCATCATCGAACCTGTCGGACAAAGGGGAGCAGTTGAAGAACTGGTATGATACAATTAACCTTTTGTTAAAATTCATCATGCCCAGATCAGACAATAGAAATGAGCTGATCTGAAGGTAGATTAGGACGACCGCGAGGGTATAACTGGGAAGACCCAGCCCCTCTCTCTCTCTCTCTCTCTCTGCCTGGATCCCGGTTCACCCTGCCTGTCTGCCAGCAGCCAAGAAAGAAGACCAGAAACTTCGTAGCCACGTTTCGACGGCAGAAACAGGGTACAGGGCCAGGTTTTTCCATCCATTTCACCGGTGAGCATTATCTTCTTCTGGCTGTCGCAAGACAATTTTAGTTAGGCATAAGGGTGGGAATTAATGGGGATATTGCTAAAATTGTAATTTTAGGATTTTCCCTCGATGTGTCCGTTCTCCTCCCATGTTAAGTGTAAAACCGTCTTCATATGATACTGTTTCTCTGTAGTTTTACTTCTGTAAATAAACAAACATTGGTTTTCCTCGCACCAATCCACGGGTCTGTTCGTTTGTCCTTATCGCCGCTCGATAAGTCCTGGGCTCAGAACTAGGAAGGGGATAGCGATTCGCAACCGCACAGCGGGCGGAACAGTTCAGGAAAACATAACTGGCTGACCTACAAATAAGCCCGAGACAAAAACCCCTTACACATCGTTGGCCTCTTGTGCCTCCCCCACTCCCTTCTCCCCACCATTGGCGGCCGTGCCTTCAGCTGCCTAGGTCCTACCCTCTGGAATTCCCTCCCGAAATCTCTCCTCCTCCTTTAAGAGAGCTTTAAAAAATTGAAAGGGTTTGACAGGGTAGACATAGAGAAGATGTTTCCACCCGTGGGGGGGGGGAGACCAAAACTAGGGGCCATAAATGAAAGATAGGCACTAATAAATCCAATAGGGAATTCAGAAGAAACTTCTTTACCCGGAGAATGTGGAACTCGCTCCCACAGGGAGTGGTTGAGGTGAATAGCATAGATGCATTCAAGGGGAGGCTGGATAAACACGAGGGAGAAAGGAATAGAGGATTATGTCGATAGGCTTAGATGAAGAAGGGTGGGAAAGGCTCGGGTGGAGCATAAACGCATAGAGCAATTGGGCCGAATGGCCTGTTTTTGTGCTGCAGACTCGATGTAATACGTGAGACGCTGTTTAAAACCTACCTCTTTGACTGAGCTTTCGCTCTCCTGCTCAGTGCTGGCTTCCAGCTCTTGCTGCTCTAAGTGATTGAACGCCACAGCACACTAAGGCTGGGTGTTCTTGCTCAAAATGCGCTGCAATGTTCCAGCACCTGGAGCAGCCGCAGCGGCAAGAAGACAAATGGCAAATGCCACACCGGTGCAGTAGGGACTACTCTACCAAGGCCGGGCCTGAGGCATGCTGTTAAGTGAGATTTACAATACAGTTGGGTCCACCTTACATACCTCTAACATTAATCCTGGACTAGTTTTGATCCAACGCCACCATTTGAAATTTCTCATCCTTGTTTTCGAATCCCTCCATGGCCCTCGCCCCTCCCTATCTCTGTAACCTCCTCCAGCACTACAGCTCCTCGAGATCTCAGCGCTCCTCCAATTCTGGCCTCTTCAGCATCCCCGATTTTCATCGCTCCACCATTGGCGGCCGTGCCTTCAGCTGCTGAGGCTCCGAGCTCTGGAATTCCCTCCCGAAACCTCTCCGCCGATCCGACTCTCTCTCCTCCTTTAAGACGCTCCTTAAAATCTACCTCTTTGACCAAGCTTCTGGTCACCTGTCCTAATATCTCCTTATGTGACTCGTGTCAAATTTTTGTTTGATTACGCTCTATGTTGAAGGTGCTATAGAAATGCAAGTTGTTGTTGATCACTTAAAGGGGTCGGAGAGGAATCTTCCAGTTTTTTCCCCCCTAATTGGCCTGATTTTTTTTTATCTAGTGTTCCCTGTCCTCTCATGTTCCACCCTACGTAAACTTAAGCTCATCCAAAACTCTGCTGCCCGTCTCCTAATTCGCACCAAGTCCCGTTCACCCGGCACCCCTGTGCTCGCTGACTGTCTCCCACGGTGGTTTCACCCAATGATCACATGGCTCCCGGGTGAGATGGGGGGTGTCTGGATTGTTTTTTTTTATTCGTTCATAGGATGTGGGCGTCGCTAGCAAGGCCAGCATTTATTGCCCATCCTTAATTGCCCCTTGAGAAGGTGATGGTGGTGAGCCGCCTTCTTGAACCGCTGCAGTCCGTGTGGTGAAGGTACTCCCACAGTGCTGTTAGGGACAGAGTTCCAGGATTTTGACCCAGCGACAATGAAGGATCGGCAATATATTTCCAAGTCAGGATGGTGTGTGACTTGGAGGGGAACTTGGGGGTGGTGGTGTTCCCATGCGCCTGCTGCCCTTGTCCTTCTAGGTGGAAGAGGTCGCGGGTTTGGGAGGTGCTGCCGAAGAAGCCTTGGCGAGTTGCTGCAGTGCATCTTGTCGATGGGGCACACTGCAGCCACAGTACGCCGGTGGTGGAGGGAGTGAATGTTTAAGGTGGTGGATGGGGTGCCAATCAAGCGGGCTGCTTTGTCCTGGATGGTGTCGAGCTTCTTGAGTGTTGTTGGAGCTGCACGCATCCAGGCAAGTGGAGAGTATTCCATCACACTCCTTACTTGTGCCTTGTAGATGGTGGAAAGGCTTTGGGGAGTCAGGAGGTGAGACACTCACCGCAGAATACCTAGCCTCTGACCTGCTATTGTTGCCACAGTATTTATGTGGCTGATCCAGTTAAGTTTCTGGTCATTGGTAACCCCCAGGATATTGATGGTGGGGGAATTTGGCAATGGTAATGCTGTTGAATGTCAAGGGGCGGTGGTTAGACTCGTTTGTTGGAGATAGTCATTGCCTGACACTTCTGTGGCGCGAATGTTACCTGCCACTTATCAGCCCAAGCCTGAGCGTCATCCAGGTCTTGTTGCATGCGGGCATGGACTGCTTCATTATCTGAGGAGTTGTGAATGGCACTGAACACTGTGCAGTCATCAGTGAACATCCCCATTTCTGACCTTATGTTGCAGGGAAGGTCATTGATGAAGCAGCTGAAGATGGTTGGGCCTAGGACACTGCCCTGAGGAACTCCTGCAGCAATGTCCTGGGGCTGTGATGATTGATCTTCAACAACCACAACCATCTTCCTTTGTGCTAGGTATGACTCCAGCCAGTGGAGAGTTTTCCCCCCAGATTCCCATCGACTTCAGTTTTACGAGGGCTGCTTGATGCCACACTCGGTCAAATGCAGCCTTGATGTCAAGGGCAGTCACTCTCACCTCACCTCTGGAATTCAGCTCTTTTGTCCATGTTTGGACCAAGGCTGTAATGAGGTCGGGAGCCGAGTGGTCCTGGCGGAACCCAAACTGGGCATCAGTGAGCAGGTTATTGGTGAGTAAGTGCCGCTTGATCGCACTGTCGATGACACCTTCCATCACTTTGCTGATGATTGAGAGTAGAGTGATGGGGCGGTAATTGGCCGAATTGGATTTGTCCTGCTTTTTGTGGACAGGACATACCTGGGCAGTTTTCCACATTGTCGGATAGATGCCAGTGTTGTAGCTGTACTGGACCAGCTTGGCTAGAGGCGTGGCTAGTTCTGGAGTGATACACAAGGCATTGTGTGGCTGTGTGGGACAGACCGAATGGACCAGTGGGTCTTTTCCTGTCCGCATACATGACCTGTGCGTGCTTGATACTGAGACCGGCTATCTAAAAAGGAAAAAGGATTGCATTTTCTGACAAGAACAACTCTCACTTTGACGAGCACCAAAAAGTCACCAAAACAAACGCAAAAAAAAAAACAACTTCTTACAAAATGAAGGCACCGTAGGCGATACGAGGAAAGAAAGGTTTGGAAAAACGGACACTGAAGGTGACAAGAACGAACTGTATTCAAAAGTTTTATTCTGCAAAAACACACATATAAACAGAAAATGTTAGGAATACTCAGGTCAGTATATAAACCGCACGACTGTTTCAAAAATTCAGTTCCTTCAGTCATTCCCTCTGGGATATGACCAATACACACGGCACCGAGAGGCCAATCTTGTGGGTTAGGAAGGGGCCCAGACGTTTCCATAGGTGTCGGGCGCATGAAGGTAAGGAATGTTCCAGATCCACGGCCGATCTGAAAGAGAGAGAGAACAGGCCAACTGAAGTGTGACTGGTGGTGTGCACGCCCTCAGCAATGGGCCTTTGCGGAGGTCACTGCGGACAAACAGCTGGCGAAAAGATTGGGTCCACGCCACAGCTGTCCTATCCATTTTACACTCGTTACTTAAAAGCTAAAATCCTGCGCATGCTGGAAATCTGAAACAAAAAAACAGACAATGCTGGCAATACTCAGCAGGTCAGGCAGCATCTGTGGAGAGAGAGAGAGAGAGAGAGAGAGAGAGAGAAAGAAACAGAGTTGACGTTTCAGGCCGGGGTGACCTTTCGTCAGAAGTGGAAGAAGTTAGAGAATTAAGAGTTTATAAGCCAAGTACAGAGAGCCAGGGAAAGGGAGGATGGATGGGAGATAGGGAGCAAAGAACAAAAGGGAAGGTCTGTGATAGGGTGGAAGGCAGGAGTGATTAAATGACAAAAGGGATGATGGTGCGAGGCCAAAGGAGATGGTAATGGGACAAGTAAAGAAACAAACGATGAGTCTGGAGGAGGTGTACATGGGAACAGCAGAATCATTACCAGCCCCTGCTGTTCTTAAAACGAGAGCGATGGTTATGATCTGAAGTTGTTGAAATCAATTAGTTCTGACGAAAGGTCATCGACCGGAAACACTGACTCTTGTTTCTCTCTCTCCACAGGTGCTGCCTGACCTGCTGAGCGTTTCCAGCATTGTCGGTTTTTATTACACTTGTTACTTGCTTGCTTGGTAGCAGTCTAGTCTGTGGGTCACTAATTGGTGAGTTCGAGCCTCTTAACTAAAGGTTTGAACTCATAATTGAAGACAGCACCACAGTGCATTACCGAGATAGTTGCTGCATTGTCGGAGGCGCAGTGCCAGCCGTGGATCACTGGGCAGCACTCTCTCTCTCTCTCGCCTGTGAGTCAGAAGGTCGTGGGTTCGAGTCCCACCCCAGAGACTTGAGCACATAATCCAGGCCGACACTCCCAGTGCAGTGCTGAAGGAGCGTCGCGCTGTCGGAGGTGCTGTCTTTTGGATGAGAAGTTAAACCGAGGCCCCGTCTGCTCTCTCTCAGGTGGACGTAAAAGATCCCACGGCTACTAATTCGAAGAGGAGCTGAGGAGTTTTCCTGGCTAATAGTTATCCCTCAACCAACATCACTTAAAAAAAAAACCCGGATTATCTGGTCATTTATCTCATTGCTGTTTGTGGGAGCTTGCTGTGCGCAAATTGGCTGTTGCGTTGCCCACATTACAACAGTGACTACACTCCAAAAGGTACTTGATTGGCTGTAAAGCGCCTTGGGACGTCCTGAGGTTGTGAAAGGCGCTATAGAAATGCAAGTCCTTTCTTTGTGCTAAACCCTCACCTAGGAGGACTTGGTGCTGATACGGGCGGGGGGTTGGGGGGCGGGGGCGGTGGAGGGGGAGCCTGAAATAGGACAGGTGATCTATTCCCCGGAGCTGGACTCACTGAGCTCAAAACCCAGAAATAAAAGGTAAACAGAAAAGATTGAACGTTTGTTCAAGTAAAGTGGCAGCACAAAGCAAAGTGTGTGAAAATAATCGATTTCCACGTAAATGAGCAGCTTCTGCCATTGTGGGTGGTAATGGGAATCTGTGCGTGTGAATGGGTAATTGTGAATGATGTGTTGCCTTGAGAATTAGAATGTATTGTAATGAAGGTGGAAGAATAACTATTTTCTCAAAGACACATTTTGTATCAGCCTGTTTGCCCGGAACACGTCACCCATTTCCCACCCCCGCTCACTGATCTATTTTAACATCCTTCAACAAAAACAAGGAAGTATTTTTAACTAGACATAAAGCCTAGCACACGGGAGTGTCATCACACGTAACGCACTGCAACAGACCCAATAATAGACCAATCGGCCAGCAACAGTCTGACGCAACTCGTGAGGAGCTGAGCAATGGAGTGGAAAACAGAGCGACCCGAGGTGGTCAGGGAGCCTCCTCTCCTTCGGGGAATACACGCAAAAAGCTACAAGAAAAAAAAGGACCTTATCACATCTCTCGGGGAAACCTCTGTTAAGACGCTCCTTAAAACCTAACTCTTTGACCAAGCTTTTTTTGGTCACCTGTCCTAATATCCTCCTTATGTGGCCAAATTTTGTTTGATAATCGCTCCTGTGAATGCCTTGGGGACATTTTACTACGTTAAAGGCGCTATATAAATGCAAGTTGTTGTAGACAACATTAACATATAAAATTCTTACAGGGCTTGACAGGGTAAATGCTGGGAGGATGTTTCCCCTGGCTGGGGAGTCTAGAACCAGGGGTCACAGTCTCAGAATAAGGGGTCAGCCATTTAGGACCAAGATGAGGAGAAATTTCTTCACTCAGAGGGTGGTGAATCTTTGGAATTCTCTACCCCAGAGGGATGTGGAGGCTCAGTCGTTGAGTCTATTCAAGACAGAGATCGATAGATTTTTGAATATTAAGGGAACCAAGGGATATGGGGATAGTGCAGGAAAGTGGAGTTGAGGTAGAAGATCAGCCATGATCTTATTGAATGGCGGAGCAGGCTCGAGGGGCTGAATGACCTACTCCTGCTCCTATTTCTTATGTTCTCATGTTCTTAACACTTGTCGGCCCCTAGCCCACACAAGGCGATTTTCCACAGGCTACTATACGTGCGTCAGTGTCACTGGGCATTGTATAAACGATTGCCTTAGTCTCATAGACTGGCTTCTCAAGGCCAACGACTGCAGATCAAAGAATGCAAAGAGTACAAGGTTTGGGCAGTTCTGATATTCCAGCTAGTCATGCGAGGAGTGCGGAGGTAGATGGAATGCCTGTGAAATTCCAAATATAACTGGTAGGGATTAGGGTGCTACTAAACTACCGCGAAGAATCTGCGATCCGTCACTTGAAAAGTATGCAACAAAATAGACATTCAAAGCAACTCGACCTGCGATTTAACGGCCCGTTTAACTCTTTCTTGTGTACTTGTTCAAGATCTGCGTTGACATTGACAACTTACCGCTACATTAAAAAAAAATTCTCCTGCTAAATCGGTTTTGTATTTCAGTCAGATACAAGAGTGTTGGATGTTAATCGGACCTCTGACCGGACGTGGGTGTGTAATGGAAATCTGGCGCATTAATCCAGAGATAATAAACTGGTCTACTCTTTGCCGAGGGCACCCTTACAATGAAAAAATAAAGCCTTTTCGTTTAACATTGGGCATGGTATAAAACGATGAGGGGCTTTGATAGAGTAGATAATGTTTCCACTGGCAGTAGGGACACAGAATTAAAATAATTGGCAAAAAGAGCCGGGGGGTGGCAGGGGGGAGAGCAGAATTTTTTTTTACTCACCGAGTTGTGATGATCTGGAATGCACTGCCTGAAAGGGCGGTGGAAGCAGATTCATTGGTAACTTTCAAAAGGGGACTGGATCTCTGCTTAAAAAGGAAAACAAATGCAGGGCCATGGAGAAAGAGTAGGAGTGGGACTGACTGGAGAGCTCCACCAAAGAGCCGGCACAGGCACGATGGGCCGAATGGCCTCCTTCTGTGCTGTATGATTCTATGAGGCTTCTTCAATTCTCTCTCAGGGCACAAAGGATTTTTAAAAAAAACACTCACACAAGAGTATTCCAGCCCATTTTTATACCGCTCTTGATTGAGTGAGTGTTGTCAGGCAGGTGTCTGAGGGTGGGGCCAAATCATCGATATTCGAACACAAGGATGGACGGAAAAATAGAACATATTTACATGTACAAAACACCTGACGCTAGCTCAGGACACCCCAAGGTGCTGCACAGTCGGCGGACTCCTGTTTGCCAGGAATTGCCCAAGTTAAGTCTAGTGTGGTGTGACCAGTTTGAAAACAAGGGAGATCAAGCCAGGTCGCAGGACCAAACCAGTAACGCAAATAAGCTCTGGAATATTCCCTGGGCCCCGCAACCAGTTTTACCAAGACATCTGGGCAGGTGACAATACCCGCTCATGTACATGAAAGCTAAAAATATCTAGAGCTTTAAAAAATTATTGGTAAAGAAATAGCAAAATGTAGCACAGGTCCACTGCTGCAGATTATCTGATGGGGTGGGGACAGAGTGAGCTGGGGTGTGGGTGGGGATGGGTTGGGAATGGGGTGAGGTGTGGGTAGGCTGGGGGTGCAGGTAGTGTGGGGTGGGGTGTGGGTGAGCCGGGGTGCAGGTAGTGTGCGGTGGGGCACGGGCGGGGGTGGGGCACGGGTGCGGGTGGGGCACGGGCGATACAATAGCTGGGTTTACAGATCAGGAATACTTTCTTGCACTGTTTCCTCCTCCCTCTAGAAGACGTACAATGGCGGCAGACAGTTCAATGACTGACTCGTGCTTCTTCAATTCTAGCCACTGCACACGTGTGTGACCAAAAATAATCTCCATCAAGACTCGCGCATACAGGTTTTCAGTCATTAATAATTGTAATTATTGGAACCTGATGTGTGTAATTTCTCTGTCATCCAGTGAATGAGCAGACCATTAACCTGTGTCATTACACAATAACTGCTCGTGCTGCACTTAAACAGAAGCCGATGCTGCCATCCCTGTTAGCCGCCATGCCAATGTTTCGATCTTTGAACTTAGATACTGGCCTCGATTTTAACCCCCTCCTTGTGCTAACCAGACCCGGGGGGGGGGGGAAATGGGGGGGCCAGTTAAAACGAAGCGGGCGGGATTTACCCTCTTCTTTCCCACCCTGATCTGACGGACTGCAATTTTAAACTGGGGGACAGACAGTGAAGTGAGTGAGAAAGGGGAGAGAGAGGAAAGTGAGTGGGGAGGGCAATGGGATTGGGAGAGTGGGGAAGGGATTGGGAGAGAGAGAGAAAAGGGAAAGGGGAGAGAGAGGAGAGCATAAGAACATAAGAAATAGGAGCAGGAGTAGGCCATTTGGCCCTTTCGAGCCTGCTCCGCCATTCAATAAGATCATGGCTGATCTTCGACCTCATCTCCACTTTCCTGCACTATCCCCATATCCCTTGATTCCCTTAATATTCAAAAATCTATCGATCTCTGTCTTGAATATAGAGAGGGAGTGAGAGGGGAGAGTGAGAGAGGGGGAGAGTGAGTGAGAGAGGGGGGCGAGTGAGTGAGAGAGGGGGAGAGTGAGTGAGAGAGGGGGCGAGTGAGTGAGCGAGGGCAGAGGGGTGAGAGGGCAGAGGGGTGAGGGCAGAGGGGTGAGAGAGATGGGAGAGAGGGAAATGAGGGAGAGGGCAGACAAAGAGGGGTGAGAGAGGGAGAGAGAAATAGGAGAGCGAGGGAGTGAGAGAGATGGGGAGAGGAGACGAGAGCGAGTGGGAGAGAGATGAGAGAGAATGGGTGAGAGGGGACAGAGGGGGGACAGAGGAGCGAGAGAGAGCGAGAAAGAGAAATGCAGAGAGAGAAGAGGTATGTGGTAGAAAGATTGAATGGGGAGAGAGAGACGCACAGAAATACAGAGAGGATCAACACAGGGCAAGACACACAGAAAGCAGGAGGATTCGATTTGCCTCAATTCTGCCATATTAAAATTGTGACAATTGATTCCACAGCCCAATCAGTGCACCTGGACACCATGAGAACAGGTGTTGTTATTATTACAAAGAGATCGCATCTCAAACTGGAAGTAATCGCCCATTCTCCGAGATCAGACACTTGATCCTCTTCAGCAGGTGGGTCTAGTTTTAACTCTGGCACTGGCCCAGGAAAGTGCCCCGCTGGCTGCTGTTATGCCAACAGAGAGTCTTCTGAGTGGCCTCTTTCAATTTGTAAGTCTGACTTGAAGCAGTAAAGATGCTAAATGAGGTCATTTCATTTATATTAAATATTTTGTATTTCATAATAGTGCATCCAAATTTAATCTGTTACCTATTAAGAATGTTTTACTTCCAACAAATTGCTCTGTTTTCACGCAGAAATTAGTATAAGAACACATGAAAAGACAGAGTGCTGTTTGCAACTTTGGGGAGCCCCCATTATAGATAGGACCTTAAATCCATGGAGAGTGTACATTCACTGGGGTGATGGGAAACTATAATTATGAGCAGAGACTGGTTATTATCACATTGCTGTTTGTGGGAGCTTGCTGTGCGCAAATTGGCTGCCGCATTTCCCACATTACAACAGTGACTCCACTTCAAAAGTACTTCATTGGCTGTAAAGCGCTTTGAGACGTCCGGTGGTCGTGAAAGGCGCTGTAGAAATGCAGGTCTTTCTTTCTTTCTTTTTCATAGTTTCAGGATAAGGGGTCGCCCATTTAAAACGGAGACGAGGAGGAGTTTCTTCTCTCGGAGGGTGGTGAACCTTTGGAATTCTCTTCCCCAGAGAGCTGTGGAGGCTGAGTCATTGAATATATTCAAGGCGTAGATAGACAGATTTTTGAGCTACAGGGGAGTCAAGGGTTATGGACAGCGGGCAGGAAAGTGGAGTTGAGGCCAAGATCAGATCAGCCATGATCTTATTGAATGGCGGAGCAGGCTCGAGGGGCTGAATGGCCTACTCCTGCTCCTATTTCTTATGTTATGTTCTTAGGTTCTCAACTAACATCACTGATAAACAGATTATCTGGTCGTTATCACGTTGCTGTTTGTGGGAGCTTGCTGTGCGCAATTTGGCTGCTGCGTTTCCTACATTAGAACAGTGACTACACTTCAAAAAGTACTTCATTGGCCGTAAAGCGCTTGGGGATGTCCCGAGGTCGTTATAGAAATGCAAGTCTTTCTTTCTCCTTCACGCACGGGTGTGGCCGGGGAAGCGAAATCATGATTACAAACGGAAAGCAGAGCTCGCACCTTCAAACGAAAATACCAAAATAAATCTTAATAAAAGGCTGTCATCGCTCCTTCACGTTATGTTTTGGATAAATAACAGATCAAGAGACAGAACAAAGGGAAATGAAAACAGCTGCACGATGACTAAAGGTGGAGTTCTTAAATAAAAGAAGCCAGTTTCTCCAAGCAGCTTCGGAGAGAAAGGGCACAGCCCAGTATTAGGGTTCCCAACTCTGATTGGACATATTCACGGAAGTGTCAGCACACGACCTCTAACGGCCCTGCCCCCACACTCCCGCCATTGGTTGCCCGACACGCCAATCCTCGCGGTGCCCTGCCTTCCCACGGCCAATCGGAACGCGAACGGGCTCTTCAACGCCCGATTGGATGATTCTTGACTGTCAGTCAAACAGCCTGTTTTTTCCCTCCCCAAGTCTGATATATATAAGCTTTGACCACGCTCGATCAGCTCCGATGGACGGGCCACATCGTCTGCATGCCCGACACGAGACTCCCAAAACAAGCGCTCTACTCGGAGCTCCGACACGGCAAGAGAGCCCCAAGTGGACAGAGGAAACGCTTCAAGGACACCCTCAAAGCCTCCTTGAAAAAGTGCAACATCCCCACCGACACCTGGGAATCCCTGGCCCAAGACCGCACAAAGTGGAGGAGAAGCATCCGGGAAGGTGCCGAACACCTCGAGTCTCTTCGCCGGGAGCAAGAAGAAGCCAAGCGCAGGCAGCGCAAGGAGCGCATGTCAACCCAAGCACCCCACCCACCCGCCCCTTCAACCACCGTCTGCCCCACCTGTGACAGAGACTGTAGGTCCCGCATTGGACTCATCAGTCACCTGAGAACTCATTTTTAGCGTGGAAGCAAGTCATCCTCGGTTCCGAGGGACTGCCTAAGAAGAAGATTTATAACTAATAACCAAAGGTGTCCAAAGGAAATTAAAAAAAACCAATTTATTTTAATGCCCCTATGATTTTTCTCCTGGATTGCTCCCAGCAATGTCCTGAAGATTGATCTTCAATTCCTGGAGGCTCCAGGGCAATCCTGGAGGGTTGGCCACCCTGAATTGTACAGGCTATGTAGGCCTCAGGTTCGACTCCTGGCCTGTGCTGAGCTCAGATGGACTGGCCCAAAGTCCAGCGCCCCCGTTACCAACACCTGAGCTGAGAGACAACTTAGGAAGAACACAGGAACAGGAGGAGGCCATTCAGCCCCTCGAGCCTGTTCCGCCATTCAATGAGATCGCAGCTGATCTGTGATCTAACTCCCTATACCCGCCTTTGCCCCATATCCCTCAATACTTTTGGTTAACAAAAATCTATCAATCTCAGATTAAAAGTTAACAATTGATCCAGCATCAATTGCCGTTTGTGGAGGAGTTCCAACCTTCTGCCACCCTTTGTGTGTAGAAGTGTTTCCTAATTTCACTCCTGAAGGTCTGGCTCTAATTTTTAGACGATGCCCCAGAGTCCTAGAATCCCCAACCAGCGAAATAGTTTCTCTCTATCTACCCTATCTGTTCCCTTAATATCTTGAAAACTTTTTTCAAATCACCCCTTAAACCTTCTAAATTCCAGGGCATACAACCCTAGTTTGTGTAATCTCTCTCATAATTTAACCCTTGGAGTCCAGGTATCATTGTGGTAAACCTACGCTGCACTCTCTCCAAGGCCAATGGGAAAGAGATGATAGGGATCAGCAGGCAAAACGGTATGGTTTTAATAACCGTCCTATTCTACGTACAACCAGGCCTGAAGGTCATTTCTGAAGCAACAGGAGTGCCTTAGTTTCTTCATGTGTCAATGGGTTTGCGACGGTTGTCACGGTGACACCACTCGCACTAGAACTGAAACGTCAAGAGGGGTCATGTACTCCCGCGACCCGCTGCAAGATCAGTTCTCTCTTTGTCAAGAGACTGCAGTGACTTCTTACATCAGTAGGAACCGCAACAGTGTCACCGCATTCTATCACAGTGTCACCGCATTCTATCACAATGTCACCGCATTCTATCACAGTGTCACCGCATTCTATCACAGTGTCACCGCATTCTATCACAGTCTACCTCTTGCAGTTGTCTTCCTCCGTGATGCAAAAAGATTCCCCCCCTCCCCTGGTTGTGCAGATGGCATATTGTTCAAAATCAGTGCCAAGCTCACAATCTGTGCTTCACTCTATAACCACATCCTTTTAAAAAAAATGTTTCAACTCGATATCCCTTCCTTGGCTCAGTGGGTGACAGGCTCGCCTCTGAGTCAGAAGGTCGTGGGTTCAAGCCCCAGTCCAGAGAATCTAGGCTGACACTCCAGTGCAGTATTGAGTGAGTGCTGCACTGTCGGAGGTGCCGTCTTTCGGATAAAACGAGACCTCGTGCGCCCTCTCAGGTGGACGTAAAAGATCCTAAGGCACTATTTCGAAGAGGAGCAGGGGAGCTCTCCTCAGTGTCCTGGGCCAATATTTATCCCTCAACCAACATCACTAAAACAGATTATCTGGTCTTTTATCCCATTGCTGTTTGTGAGAGCTTGCTGTGCATAAAATGATTGCCGCATTACAGTGACTACACCTTAAAAAGTACTTCAATGGCTGTAAAGCGCTTTGGGACGTCCTGAGGTCGTGAAAGGCGCTATAGAAATGCAAAATCTTTAATTTCTCTTCTTTCCTCTTCTTAATATATACTCCATTTGTCAGGAAGCTCCTCCAGCTCACCTCGCTACCCATCCCAGCCCAAAACTCGCCAGAGTTAAAATTGGGGCACGTGTGTCCGCCAGTTAGCAACGCCACGGGAGATCTGCTAGCAATAGTTGAAATTAAACTTGTTTAAAAAAACTGCAATGAAACTAGACAAGTGCATGAAGAGGTGATTTTTTAAATGCATATATATGCATGAAAGAAAAATTTAAAGAAATTATGCTACAGCAGCAAATAATTGAACCTGTAAATGACAGCTGCATATAACACATTTTTTTTTGATGGCGAATACCAATGAGGTTGAGGGACGTGATGCAAAGGATTGTTCAGCACCAGTTAGAATACATTACAAACGGACTGGAGTCCTCTGTTCGGTCTCTGGTGTATTAACACACTTCGCATAAAGATTATACTCTCAAACGTTGCGTTTAATTCGTGGTGAAGTCTTTTGATTTCTTCAGAATTTGCACTTATCTACGCAGCAATGATGAGTAAGAATATTCTCATCATCTACAACGACTGCATTCAATATGCACATTGATTCCCGAATGTAAAAAAAAATTTATTCCAACATTTTGGAGTGAGCAATGGTGGCATAGTGGTTAGCACTGGTGCCTCACAGCGCCAGAGACCCGGGTTCGAGTCTGGCCTCGGGTGACTGTCTGTGTGGAGTTTGCACATTCTCCCCGTGTCTGCGTGGGTTTCCTCCGGGTGCTCCGGTTTCCTCCCACAGTCCAAAAATGTGCGGGTTAGGTTGATTTGGCTATGATAAATTGACCCTTAGTGTTAGGGGGGGATTAAATATGTGGGGTTACAGGGATAGGATGGGATATGTTAGGGGGAATTAAATACGTGGGGTTACGGGGATAGGGTGGGATATGTGTCAGTGCAGGCTCGATGGGGATTCTGTGTGAGAAAGCAGGGACAGGGTACTGGATTTGGATGATCAGCCATGATCGTATTGAATGGTGGAGCAGGCTCGACGGGCCGAATGGCCTACTCCTGCTCCTAGTTTCTATGTTTCTATGTTAACAGATATCTGGTTAAAGGGACGGGGGAACACAATGAAAGTTGGACAAAAAAAAACCACGAGAGATGAGAAGAATTTTTTTTCACGCAGCGAGTTGTGATCTGGAATGCGCTGCCTGAAAGGGCGGTGGAAGCAGATTCAATAGTAACTTTCAAAAGGGAATTGGATAAATACTTGAAAAGGAAACATTTGCAGGGCTATGGGGAAAGAGCAGGGTGGGGGAGTGCAAGTAATTGGATGGCTCTTTCAAAGAGCCAGCACCGGCACGATGGGCCGAATGGCCTCCTTCTGTGCTGTGCTAGTTCGTCTTCTGCCATCCTGGGAGTCACGTGATACAACGGAAATGGAGCTGCTGACTAATCGTGGCAATCAATCTCAATTAGTTATAAAACAATTCTACTCTTATTCCCTGCCTTGTGTTTCCACCATGTACTCAGAATCCTGCCTCTCCCGGAACAGGCATAGTGTGTGTCCGTTTGGCTCAGTCGGTAGCACTCTCCGAGTCAGAAGGTGGTGGGTTCGAGCCCCTTAAGTGCTGAGAGGATGTTTCCCCTGGCTGGGGAGTCGAGAACCAGGGGTCACAGTCTCAGGATAAGAGGTTGGCCATTTACATAGATACATAGAAGATAGGAGCAGGAGTAGGCCATCCGGCCCTTCGAGCCTGCTCCGCCATTTAATGAGATCATGGCTGATCCTCCAATTCAGTATCCCGTCCCCGCCTTCTCTCCGTAACCCTTAACCCCTTTTGCCTGTAGAAATATATCTAATTCCCTCTTAAATATATTTAATGAGCTGGCGTACACTGCCCTCTGTGGCAATGAGTTCCACAGGTTCACCACCCTCTGAGTGAAGAAATTCCCCCTCATTTCTGTCCTAAATGGTTTAGCCCTTATCCTTAAATTATGTCCTCTAGTTCTGTTCTCACCCGCCAAGGGAAACATTCCTTCTGCATCTAGTCTGTCTAGACCTGTCAGAATTTTATACACTTCAATGAGGTCCCCTCTCAATCTTCTAAACTCCAGTGTGTACATCCCTAAACTACATAGTCTCTCCTCATAGGTCAATCCCGCCATTCCTGGTATCAGCCTGGTGAATCGCCGCTGCACCCCCTCCATGGCAAGAACATCTTTCCTCAGATGAGGCGACCAAAACTGTACACAGTACTCGAGGTGTGGTCTCACCAGTGCCCTGTACAGCTGCAGCAAGGTATCCCTGTTCCTGTATTCCAACCCTTTTGCTATGAAGGCCAGCATACTGTTTGCCTTCTTGACCGCCTGTTGCACCTGCATGCTCGCCTTCAGTGACTGGTGTACAAGAACACCCAGGTCTCTCTGTACTTCCCCCTCTCCCAATTTATTGCCATTTAAATAATAATTTGCCCTCCCGTTCCTGCACCCAAGGTGGATAACTTCGCACTTGTCCACATTATAGTGCATCTGCCATTTATCCGCCCAATCACCCAGTCTGTCCAAATCGCTCTGGAGCTTCCTGGTCTCCTCCTCTGAGCCCACCCCCCCTCCTAGTTTAGTGTCGTCTGCAAATTTGGAAATGCTGCATCCGACTCCCTGATCCAGGTCATTAATGTAAATTGTGAACAGCTGGGGACCCAGGACAGATCCCTGCGGTACCCCACTTGTTACTGCCTGCCATTCAGAAAATGAGCCGTTTATTCCAACTCTCTGTTTTCTATCTGACAGCCAGTTCTCTATCCACGTCAATACTTTCCCCTTTATCCCATGAGCTTCAATTTTCCATGCTAATCTTTTATGTGGGACCTTGTCGAAGGCCTTTTGGAAGTCCAGGTACACCACATCTACTGGCTCTCCCCCATCTATTTTACCAGTTACTCCCTCAAAAAATTCCAATAGATTAGTCAAGCACGATTTACCCTTTGTAAATCCATGTTGACTCTGTCCTATCCTGTCCCCATTTGCTAAGTGCTCCGCTATTTCATCCTTAATGATGGACTCCAGCATTTTGCCCACAACTGATGTAAGGCTTACAGGTCTGTAATTACCTGCTTTTTCCCTACCCCCCTTTTTGAATAGTGGGGTAACGTTAGCTACCCTCCAATCCATGGGCACTGTTCCCGAGTCTAATGAATTCTGAAAAATCATACTTAGTGCATCCGCTATCTCTAGGGCCACCTCCTTCAGTACCCTAGGATGCATGTTATCAGGCCCTGGGGATTTGTCCGCCTTCAATCCCTTTAGCTTCCTTAACACCATATCCTTAGAGATATTGATTTGCGTCAGTTCCTCCTTTGCCAATGTCCCTATTTTTCCCGATATCCCAGGGAGGTTTTTTGTGTCTTCCTTCGTAAAGACTGACCCAAAGTATGCATTTAGTTGGTCTGCCATTTCCTTATTTCCCGTTATATATTCCCCCGTATCTGACTGCAATGGACCAACTTTGGTTTTCACCAGTCTTTTCCTCTTGATGTACTTATAAAAGCTTTTGGAGTTAGTTTTTATATTTTCCGCCAGCTTGCTTTCGTAAGCTATTTTGCCCCTCTTGATTAAGCCCTTTGTCCTTCTTTGCTCTATCTTAAACTGTTCCCAATCTTCCGCTCTGGCGCTTTTTTTGGCTATTTTATACGCCCTATCTTTGGATTTTATGCTGTCTCTAATTTCCCCTGTTATCCACGGTTGAGTCACCTTTTTAGATTTCCTTTTATGCCAGATTGGTATAAACAATTTTTGCAATTTTGTCATTCTATCTTTAAATGCTTGCCATTGTTTATCTACCTCCAGTCCTCCCAGGAACGTTGTCCAATCAGACCTACTCAGTTCCCGTCTAATGGCATCATAATTCCCTTTGTTTAAATTCAGGACCTTAGTCTCTGAGTCAATTTCTTCGCTCTCCATTTCGAGTGAGAAATCGATCATGTTATGATCGCTCTGACCCAAGGGTCCCCGTACAACAAGATTACTAATTAGTCCCTTCTCATTGCACAGTACCCAGTCCAATATAGCCTGTTCCCGAGTTGGTTCCTCGACATATTGATCCAGATAACCATCCCTTAAACACTCAAGGAATTCCTCCTCCTCATTATTTTTACTGATTAGGCTAGTCCAATCTATATGTAAGTTAAAGTCACCTATGATGACAGCTGTGCTCTTATTGCACGCTTCTCTAATTTCCCTCGTGATGCCCTCCCCAACCTCTATTTTACTATTTGGAGGCCTATATACCACTCCTATTAATGTTTTTCGCCCCTCGCTATTTCTTAGCTCCACCCATATAGATTCTGTATTAACTGAGTTAATATCCTTCCTTTCAATTGCATTTATCCCCTCTTTTACCAGCAATGCTACCCCTCCTCCCTTTCTTTTTTGTCGATCCTTCCTAAATACTGAATACCCCTGTATGTTAAGCTCCCAGCCCTGCTCACCCTGCAACCATGTTTCCGTAATCCCAATTAGATCATAGTTATTAACCTCTATTTCCACAGCTAATTCATCTATCTTGTTCCTGATGCTTCTCGCATTAAGGTATAAAACCTTCAGGCTTTTTTTATGCTCACATTTTTTATGAATTAGTTTGGCCCTTTGTTTTTTGTTCCTCACCCTTTTACCATTTATTTCTGTCTGCCTTTCACTTTCCTCTATTTCACTACATAGGTTTCTAGCCCCCTGCCATACTAGTTTAAATGCTCCCGAACTGCTTTATCAAAAATTACCCCGAGAACATCAGTTCCATCTTTGCACAGGTGTAGACCGTCCCTTTTGTATAGGTCACACCTACCACAAAACTGGTTCCAATGCCTCAAAAATTTAAAACCCTCCCTCTTACACCACTGCTCAAGCCACGTATTTAGCCTAACTATCCTGTTCTTTGTACTGTTACTAGCACGTGGCACTGGTAGTAATCCAGAGATTACTACCTTCGAGGTCCTACTTTTTAGCTTTGCTCCTAACTCCCTAAATTCTACTTGTAGGACCTCTTCCCTTTTTTTAGCTACGTCGTTGGTACCAACATGTATCACGACAACTGGCTGTTCCCCCTCCCCCTCCAGAATGTTCTGCACCCGCGCCGAGACATCCTTGACCCTTGCACCAGGGAGGCAACATACCATCCTGGAGTCTCGGTCGCGACCACAGAAACCCCTATCTATTCCCCTTACAATCGAATCCCCTATTACTATAGCCCTGCCACTCTTTTTCCCTCCCTTCTTTGCAACAGAGCCAGTCATGGTGCCATGAGCCTGGCTGCTGGTGCCTTCCCCCGATGAGTCATCCCCCCCGACAACAGCACCTAAGGCGGTGAACCTGTTGCTAAGGGAGACAACCCCAGGGGATTTCTGCACTACCTTCCTGCCCTTGCTCTGCCTTTTGGTCACCCATGTACTATCTACGCTGGCCTTAACCTGCGGTGTGACCAACTCACTAAATGTGCTATCCACAACCCTCTCAGAATCGTGGATGCTCCAAAGTGAAATTAAAAAGGCTGATCTACCTCAAGTCTACTTTCCCGCCCTATCCCCATATCCCTTGATTCCCTTAATATTCAAAAATCTATCGATCTCTGTCTTGAATACACTCAACGACTGAGCCTCCACAGGCCTCTGGGGTAGAGAATTCCAAAGATTCACCACCCTCTGAGTGAAGAAATTTCTCCTCATTTCACTTAAACTGGGAGGGGAAACTCACTAACCATTCGCCTTCCGTAGAGACAGAAAAGCTCGGCACTGAAGTGAGCTGCAATTGCGATCTAGAGAAGGCACACAGTTACGTAGACTTGAAGGATCCTTCCTGCAGAAAGCAGTTTAAATGTCACGCCTCTAATTTGCCTTTCATTCCTTCCTGGCAAGTGAACAGAATCATGCATCAATCTCACTTTGCTGCTTAAATCCACAACAACTTGCATTTACAGAGCGACTTTAACGTAGTAAAAGCTCCTCGCAGGAGCGTTAGTAATCAAAATGTGACGCCGAGCCACATAAGGAGATATTAGGACAGGTGACCAAAAGCTTGGTCAAAGAGGTAGGTTTTAAGGAGCGTCTTGAAGGAGAGAGAGAGGTAGCGAGGCGGAGAGGTTTAGGGAGGGAATTCCAGAGCTTAGGGCCCGGGCGGCTGAAGGCACTGCCACCCAACACCTACCTTTGCTGCCGTAGTGCTGTGGTGGAAGGTCATATGGGACGGGGAATGACATCTCTGATGCTTTGCAGTCTGGCTGCTGACCTCCGCGTACTGAGAATCGACCTGTTCCCATTCCCTGATGATTAAGAGAGACGGGATATAATGATATGAACTGACAGCAGGCAATGTATATACAATGCACAGTTCAACTCAGCTCCATTGATCTTAATGCAGTGAATCATCAGCCCTTCCCTGCAGCTAATGCATCCCTCTTTACCTCCTGTTATTTTAGATCATTCATTTTACACACACACACACACACACACACACACACACACACACACACACACTGTAAATAAAATACTCAACAGGCAACGAAACAGCAAAGTCGTCGCGAAAATATTTGGCTAAATAATAAAGAAATACAAAATCACAACAGAAAATGCTGGAAACACTCAGCAGGTCAGGCAGCATCTGTAGAGAGAGAAACAGTTAACTTTTCCGGTCGATGACCCTTCGTTAGAACTGGAAAAAGTTGGAGATGGAACAGGTTTTTAAGCAAGTGTAGGGGTAGGGAAAGGAGGGAGGGAGGAAAGAACAAGAGGGAAGGTCTGTGATAGGATGGAAGGCAGGAGAAATTAAAAGACAAAAGGGATTATGGTGCGAGGCAAAAGGAGATGGTAATGAGTCGAGTTAAGAAACAAAAGATGACTCTAGATGAAGTGTGAATGGCACTGGCAGAATGATCGACAACTGCCATGTGAGAGAGAGAAAAAAGAAATGAAAAAAAAGGATAGGGGCAGAGGTTATGGTCTGAAATTGTTGAACTCGGTGTTGAGTCCAGAAGGCTGTAAAGTGCCTAATCGAAAGATGAGGTGCTGTTCCTCGAGCTTACATTGAGCTTCATTGATACAATCTGATTAGTGTGTACCAAACTCTTAATCAGTTAAGGGTCACAGGCAACTACTGCACCATTTTGGATCATTAAATCTTGGATTCCTTACATTACAACAGTGACTGCACTTCAAAAAAGTACTTCATTGGCTGTAAAGCGCTTTGGGACGTCCGGTGGACATGAAAGGCGCTATAGAAATGCAAGTCTTTCTTTCTGGATAAACATAATTTCTAACACCACTGCGGGTGCACCATGGGAAAAATAAAGATTCGCTTGCAAGCCACTAATTCACCCCACAATATTTTAATGTTAGGCATCCATTCGGAGATCCCGGTGCTTTATTGTTTTACACACCGATGGTAATATTGTGGAGTGGATTAACGCCAAGGAATCAAATCTGTCATTTTCTTATGTAACATCCCAGTGTGTTGGAAAATGTGTTTAACGAGAGAGAGAAAAAAAAATGTTCCATTGACGTTATTAAATCTACTTTGAGAGCAGCGCAAAAAAAAAAATGTTAATCAGAAATGCAGGAAGCGGTTCAATTTGATCTACATGGTCATGCCTTTGTTTTTTCTCACAGCGTGAGGCTGTTTCAAATCCATTGGAGCCTTAGGTTTAAAAATCGTGCTCGAGCTTCCTCTGGAGAAAGACAAAAGCTAAGAGGGCACTTTCACTGAGTAGGGACAGGTAGAGATTACACTGCAGAAAGGCAGAGACAGCTCCCACACCATTACCATCACCATGAAGACCGCCGGTGATTTTCTTTCCCCACCTCTCGAATTAAGGGAACGTTCGTCATCTTAATTTGCAAGGCAAAGCCACATAGTCTTCCATTCCCTGCTCTCGCTAAATGCCCTCCCCCACCACCCCCTAAGGTAGTCACTTTAATCAGTTTTGAAGACAGCAGGCTCCCAGCTAGGTTGCCTTCCATTTAACAGTTTCCGGTCTGCAGACAGCAGAATTGCTAATGGAAGGTGCACTGTCAGAACAGGCCAAGTTCCCAATTTGGGAGCAAATTTTGTACTGACGAGTTGATATCTCACTGTAAGTCAGAGGTTTTATAAGAATAAGGATATCAAAGCATCATTAAAGTCCGCTCCACTGGCTCCATGCATAGGGACCGTGTGACGTGGACATTGTGACCATTCAGCAGAATAATGCTCCCCTTTTAGAAACAGATTTCATTGCTCACACGCTTCATAATTTAACGCCAATTCACTTCACAGATGACTAGGCTTTCATTTTAAGTCATGGCTCATGATTCTGGTACCAAATCTATAGAATTAGCACAAGAGAGTTTTGTGGGATTATCACAGATGGGTCACTTTAAAAAAGGAATATTGTAGTGTAGTGGTTATGTTACTGGACTAGTAATCCCGAGGCTGGACTACTAATCCAGAGCATGCGAGTTCAAATCCCACTGCGGTAGTTTGAGAAATTAAATTCAGTTCAAAAGATTATGGAAATAAAAAGCTGGTATCAGGAGAACTGACCATGATTGCTGTCAAAACTTAACGAATGTCCTTTAGGAAAGGAAACCTGCTGTCCTTACCCGGTCTGGCCTATGTATGACCCCAGCCCCACACATAAGAACATAAGAAGCAGGAGTCGGCCATAGGGCCCCTCGAGTCTGCTCCGCCATTCAATAAGATCATGGCTTAACTTCAACTCCACTTGCCCGCCCTATCTCCATATCCCTTGATTTCCTTCGTGCCCCTATCGATCTCAGCCTTGACTATACTCAACGACTGAGCATCCACAACCCTCTGGGAGAGAGAATTCCAAAGATCCACAATCTTCCGAGTGAAGAAATTTCTCCTCATCTCAGTCCTAAATGGCCGAGCCCTTATCCCGAGACTATGACCTCTAGTTCAAGACACTTCAGCCAGAGGAAAACAGCCTCTCGGCATCTGCCCAGTCAAGCCCGCTAACAATTTTAGACGTTTCAATGAGATCACCTCTCATTCTTCTAAACTCCAGCGAGTATAGGCCCAATCTACTCAATCTCTCCTCATAGGACAGCCCTCTCATCCCAGGAGGAATTTCTTCAGTCAGAGGGTTGTGAATCTTTGGAATTCTCTGCCCCAGAGGGCTGTGCATGCTGAGTCTTTGAGTATATTCAAGGTTGAGATCGATAGATTTTTGGACTGTCGGGGAATCAAGGGATATGGGGATCGGGCGGGAAAGTGGAGATGAGGTCGATGATAAGCCATGATCTGATTGAATGGCGGAGCAGGCGCGAGGGGCCATATGGCTTACTCCTGCTCCTAATTCTTATGTTCTTATGAATCAATCTAGTGAACCTTAAAGTTAACGTGGTTGACTCTTAACTGGCCTCTGATGTAGCCTAGCAATCCACTCAGTTGCACCAAACCTCTTCTCGGGATAACTTGGGAATATCCTGAGAATGAATAACGCATTTTATTTTAGACCTCACACCTCAACCCCATCTACCCGCCTTAGCTCCATATCCATTGATACCCTTGCCCAACAAACATCTATCGATCTCAGTCTCGACAGCTTCAGGGTTTCCACGCCAGATCGGGGCATTAAAAAACCTGCGGGGAGCTGGTACGTCGGCCCTGTGAGAAGGTGGCTCGGTAAACAAGCTTGCTGCGCTCAAGCGAGTTGAGCATCAAATCGGCAGGTCACGCATTAACGAGCTATCGTAGAGATGATTAGACACGTTATACAGAGAATACTTAACTCTCGGCCGGAGGGAAGATGCATTCAACCCGGAAATTAATGCCGGTGACGGGAGTTTTATGCTATAAATCCAGCGTGAGCGGCGCCTATTTTAAAATGATGTTGCACTCGTGTTATCGAACGGCTGCATCAGCCTGGGCTCCTTGTTCTGTGAATCTTTTTGTATTAAGTTGTTCTTGGGATGTGTGCAATGCTGGCAAGGCCTCAGTTAGCGCCCACCACTAGACACCCTGCGAGATTTGGGTACAATTGCTCACAAGGGTGATCACAGAGGGCATTAACGTTCAGCCATGTATTGTGGGATTGGAGTCACGTGTACACCAGACCCGAGAGGGGTGGCAGGTGCGCTTCCCTGAAAGTAATTCGTGAACCAGTTTGTTCTTTATTCATTCTCGGGATGTGGGCGTCGCTGGCGAGGCCAGCATTTATTGCCCATCCCTAGTTGCCCCTTGAGAAGGTGGTGGTGAGCCGCCTTCTTGAACCGCTGCAGTCCGTGTGGTGAAGGTGCTCCCACAGCGCTGTTAACAGAAGAAATAGGAGCGGGAGTCGGCCATTTGGCCCCTCGAGCCTGCTCCGCCATTCAATAAGATCATGGCTGATCTTCTACCTCAGCTCCACTTTCCCGCACTATGGTTCAATGAGATCACCTCTCATTCTTCTAAATTCTAGGGAATTTAGGCCTAGTCTCCTCAATCTGTCCTCACAGGACAATCCCCCCATCCCAGGAATCAATCTAGTGAACCTTCGTTGCAATCCCTCTAAGGCAGGTATATCCTTCCTTAGCTTAGGTAGGGAGCAATGTTCCCTTTAAGCTGCATGGTTGAGCAGTGCTCTGGAAGACCTGTGCAGCCGGCTCACCGGCTTTTAAATGCAAAAAAGGCGCCTGTGTGGATTTTTGAATGGGCCGTACAGTCCGTTAAAGGGGCCGGGCAGCCCCCCCCAAAAAATTACAGGGAACAGTGGTAAAGAGTTCCAGGATTTTGACCCAGCAACGGTGACTCAACCGTGGCTAACAAGGGAAATTAGGGATAGCATAAGATCCAAGGAGAGGGCATATAAATTGGCCAGAAAAAGCGGTAGCCCTGAGGATTGGGAGCAGTTTAGGATTCAACAAAGGAGGACAAAGGGATTAATTAAGAAGGGGAAAATAGAATATGAAAGTAAGCTTGCTGGGAACATAAAAACTGACTGTAAGAGCTTTTATAGATATGTGAAGAGAAAAAGATTAGTGAAATCAAGTGTAGGTCCCTTGCAGTCAGAAGCGGGGGAAGTTATAATAGGGAACAAAGAAATGGCAGCCCAATTAAATGCATATTTTGGTTCTGTCTTCACAAAGGAGGACACAAATAACCTCCCAGAGATGTTGGAGAACATACGGTCTGATGAAAGGGAGGAACTGAAAGAAATCAGTATTTGCAGGGAAATGGTGTTAGGGAAATTGACGGTATTGAAGGCCGATAAATCCCCAGGGCCTGATAATCTACATCCTAGGGTACTTAAGGAAGTGGCCCTAGAAATAGTAGATGCATTGCTGATAATCTTCCAACATTCGATGGAATCTGGAACTGTACCCATGGATTGGAGGGTAGCTAATGTTACCCCACTATTCAAAAAGGGTGGTAGAGAGAAAGCGGGGAATTACAGACCGGTAAGCCTGACATCGGTAGTGGGGAAAATGCTAGAGTCCATTATAAAGGATGTAATAGCTGAGCATTTGAAAAACAGTGACAGGATCAGACAAAGTCAACATGGATTTACAAAAGGTAAATCGTGCTTGACTAATCTACTGGAATTTTTTGAGGATGTAACTGGGAAAATAGATAAGGGAGAACCAGTAGATGTGGTGTATTTGGACTTTCAAAAGGCTTTCGATAAGGTCCCGCATAAGAGATTAGCGGGTAAAGTTAAGGCACATGGGATTGGGGGCAAGGTATTGACTTGGATAGAGAACTGGTTGGCGGACAGAAAGCAGAGAGTAGGAATTAATGGGTCTTTTTCCGAGTGGCAAGCAGTGACTAGTGGGGTACCGCAGGGATCGGTCCTTGGACCCCAGCTATTCACAATATACATTAATGATCTAGATAAGGGAATTAAATGTAATATCTCCAAGTTTGCAGATGACACAAAGCTGGGTGGGAGTGTGTGCAGCTAGGAGGATAGCGAGAAACTCCAGGATGATCTGGACAGGTTGGGTGAGTGGGCAGAAGCGTGGCAGATGCAATATAACGTGGATAAGTGCGAGGTTATCCACTTTGGTGTCAAAAACAGAAAGGCAGACTATTATCTGAATGGCAATAGATTGGGAGAAGGGAAAGTGCAACGAGACCTGGGTGTCCTTGTGCACCAGTCGCTGAAAGTAAGCATGCAGGTGCAGCAGGCGGTGAAGAAGGCAAATGGTATGTTGGCCTTCATAGCGAAAGGGTTTGAGTGTAGGAACAGGGATGTCCTGCTGTAGTTGTACAGGGCCTTGGTGAGACCACACCTTGAGTACTGTGTGCAGTTTTGGTCGCCTTATCTGAGGAAGGATGTTCTTGCCATGGAAGGAGTTCAGCGAAGATTCACAAGGCTGATACCTGGGATGGCAGGAATGACATATGAGGAGAGATTGGGTCGATTGGGCTTATACTCACTGCAGTATAGAAGAATGAGAGGGGATCTCATCGAAACATATAAAATTCTGACAGGTCTGGACAAACTAGATGCAGGAAGAATGTTCCCGATGGTCGGAGAGTCCAGAACCAGGGGTCATAATCTACGGATAACGGGTAAACCATTTAGGACAGAAATGAGGAAGAATTTCTTCACCCAGAGAGTGGTGAACCTGTGGAATTCTCTACCACAGAAGGTAGTTGAGGCGAAGTCATTAAATATATTCAAGGATGAGTTAGATATATTTCTTAAAGCTAAAGGTATCAAGGGATATGGGGAGAAGGCAGGTACAGGGTACTGAGTTTAGATGATCAGCCATGATCTCATCGAATGGCGGAGCAGGCTCGAGGGGCCGAATGGCCTACTCCTGCTCCTATCTTCTATGTTTCTATGAAGGAACGGCCGATATATGTCCAAGTCAGGATGGTGTGTGACTTGGAGGGGAACTTGGAGGTGGTGGTGTTCCCATGCGCCTGCTGCCCTTGTCCTTCTAGGTGGAAGAGGTCGCGGGTTTGGGAGGTGCTGCCGAAGAAGCCTTGGCGAGTTGCTGCAGTGCATCTTGTAGATGGTACACACTGCAGCCACAGTACGCCGGTGGTGGAGGGTGTGAATGTTTAAGGTTGGTGGATGGGGTGCCGATCAAGCGGGCTGCTTTGTCCTGGATGGGGTCGAGCCTCTTGAGTGTTGTTGGAGCTGCACTCATCCAGGCAAGTGGAGAGTACTCCATCACACTAAGGACACCGGGGATAACTCCCCTGTTCTTTTTCAAAATAGTGCCGTGGGATATTTTACGTCCACCTGAGAGAGCAGACGGGGCCTCGGTTTAACGTCTCATCCGAAAGACGGCACCTCCGACAGTGCAGCACTCCCTCAGTACTGCACTGGGAGTGTCGACCTAGATTTTTGTGCTCAAGTCTCTGGAGTGGGACTTGAACCCACAACCTTCTGGCTCAGAGGCGAGGGTGCTACGGCTGACGTCATAGGATATTGCTTCCATATGAAACATTCTGAATACAAAAAGGGGGGAATTAATTCTGCTCTTCAAGGAAATTTGTCCCCCCCCCCCACTTTTTGTCTCAAACTCTTTCCGTAACAAAGGAACCGAATGGACCTCCAGAATATCTGCAGATTCAGCTGTGGGCTGTAATCTTCCGAAAGCACTGATACATCTGATGATCAGGTACGGGAGAAGATGTAGCGTGACAGCTCACCACACTGCAGCTTTAAGTGGTGCTTAAGAGGTGCTGAGCTGACAGGTAAGTAAGTACACGATGCCTCTCCCCGGCACGGCACAGCAGCATTCATTGCAGAAAGGTCTCCACCATTTCAGTGGGGAACTGCAAGCTCTTCCTGATTTATTCTTCAGCAACAAAATGAGTGGCAGCATCCTGGAGAATTTTTTTTGTTGAAAATTATAACCAACTGGTCCGTGCCGGTGTTTATGCTCCACACGAGCCTCCTCCCACCCTCTTCATCTCGCCCCATCAACATATCCTGCTATTCCTTTCTCCCTCATGTGTTTATCTAGCTTCCTTTTAAATGCATCGATGATATTCGCCTCAACCACTCTCTGACTAAAGAAATTGCTCCTGAATTCCTTATTGGATTTATCAGTGACTATCTTATATTTATGGCCCCCAGCTTTGGTCTCCCCAACTAGTGGAAACATCTTCTCATAATCTTAAAGACCTCTATCGGGTCACCCCTCAGCCTTCTCTTTTCCAGAGAAAAGAGCCCCAGCCTGTTCAATCTTTCCTGATAGTTTTAACCTCAGTTCTGGTATCATCCTTGTAAATCCCTTTTTTGCACCTTCTCCAGTGCCTCTATATCCTTTTATTAATATGGAGACCAGAACTGTGCACAGTACTCCCAAGTGTGGTCTAACCAAGGCTCGATACCAATTTAATACAACTTCTCTGCTTTTGAATTCTATTCCTCTAGAAATGAACCCCAGTGCTTTGCATTTTTTATAGCTTTGTTAACCTGATAACTACAGTCTGCGTTGCCATAATAACCGTCCGCCTGCCATGGATCAAGCTCATAAGAATTAGGAGCAGGAGTAGGCCATATGGCCCTCGAGCCTGCTCCCCCATTCAATAAGATCATGGCTGATCTTCGATCTCAACCCCACTTTCCCGCCCGATCTCCATATCCCTTGATTCCCCATCAGTCCAAAAATCTATCGATCTCAGCCTTGAATATACTCAACGACTCAGCATCCACAGCCCTCTGGGGTAGAGAATTCCAAAGATTCACAACCCTCTGAGTGAAGAAATACCTCCTCATCTCAGTCTTAAATGGCCGACCCCTTATCCTGAGACTATGCCCCCTAGTTCTAGACTCTCCAGCCAGGGGAAACAATCTCTCAACATCTACCTTGTCAATCCCCCTCAGAATCTTATATGTTTCAATGAGATCACCTCTCATTCTTCTAAACTCCAGAGAGTATAGGCCCATTCTACTCAATCTCTTCTCATAGGACAACCCTCTCATCCCAGGGATCAATCTAATGAACCTTCGTTGCACCGCCTCCAAAGCATATACGTCCTTTCTCAGATAAGGAGACCAAAACTGTGCACAGTACTCCAGGTGTGGTCTCATCAAAGCCCTGTACAATTGTAGTAAGACTTCGTTACTCTTGTACCCCAACCCCCTTGCAATAAAGGCCAACATGCCATTTGCCTTTCTGATTGCTTGCTGTACCTGCATGCTAACTTTGTGTCTCCTGTACGAGGGCACCTAAATCTCTCTGAACACCAACATTTAATAGTTTCTCACCATTTAAAAAATATTCTGTTTTTCTATTCTTCCTACCAAAGTGAATAACCTCACATTTCCCCACATTATACTCCATCTGCCACCTTATTGCCCACTCACTTAGTCTATCTATATCCCTTTGCAGACTCTTTGTGTTCTCCTCACAGCTTACTGTCCCACCTAGCTTTGTATCATCAGCAAACTTGGATACATTACACTCGGTCCCTTCATCTAGGTCATTAATATAGACTGTAAATAGCTGAGGCCCCAGCACTGATCCTTGCGGTACCCCACTAGTTACTGCCTGCCAGCCAGGACACTGGGGATAACTCCTCTGCTCCTTTTCAAAATAATGTCATGAGATCTTTTACATCCACCGGTGAGGGTAGACAGGGGCCTCGGTTTAACGTCTCATCCAAAAGACGGCACCTCCGACAGTGCGGCACTCCCTCGGTACTGCACTGGGAGCGTCAGCCTAGATTTTGTACTCAAGTCTCTGGAGTGGGACTTGGACCCCACGATCTTCTGACTCAGAGGCGAGAGAGTGCGACCCGCTGAGCCACGGATGTCCCCTCCACCTTCCCCCCCCCCCCCCCCCCCCCGCATGGTCAACACGCCTACCGACACTGGCTGTCCAAGTTCACTCACGACAAGTGGCTACTTGGACAAGTTGCTTGAGTTCATCTACCGACCGGCCAGGAGCAGGATTTGACGGCTCTCTGACTGAATGCAGGTTAGAAATGTAAAGCACTTTGGCCTTGGCTGAACAGCCTCAATTAGGGCTGGAAGTGAGAAGAAAACCTGGTCGAGTTGTCTCGCCCTACTGACAGTCCAGCTTCAAATAACTAACCAGAGGACACAGATTTAAGGTGATTGGCAAAAGAACCAAAGGCGACATGAGGAAAAACTTTTTTTTTTTACGCAGGGAGTGGTTAGGATCTGGAATGCACTGCCTGAGAGGGTGGTGGAGGCGGATTCAATCGTGGCTTTCAAAAGGGAATTGGATAAGTACCTGAAGGAAAAAAAATTGCAGAGCTACGGGGAAAGGAACTAGCTGAAGTGCTCTTGCAGAGAGCCGGCACGGGCTCGATGGGCCAAATGGCCCCCTTCTGTGTTGTAACCATTCTATGATTCGAAGTATTGAGTGTCCTCGGTGATGGTTAGCGCCTTCAGGAGAGGAGGGGGGGGGGGGGAATTTGTAGAGTGAAAAGAAAAAGACAAAATATAAAGAAAAGGTAGACCAGTTTGTTAAACTACAAGTAAAATCGGCAAAAAAACAGTTCAAAACAGCTATATTTAGACCAAAGGTAATTGGAAAGATAAGTGGACGCACAGTTTCACAGAATGAACTTACAAAAGCCTCGGGCAAGTACAGAACTCCCAGTTCATACGAGCGGATCATCAGTTGAATACCATTTTTCTCCAGCACTCCCCAGGCAGCCTTTGACAGATTGGCACTAAAGTACGGAAGCAGACAGGAGAGCTGTCAGGCATAGAATTCAACCAAGCAACAAAGTTGCGCTTATTAATAATTCATTGCAGATCAATAAATAAATTCTTCTGAACATTCTTCAGCCTTCGGAACTCGGAAAAAAATAAATTCCACTTTGTTCCCCCTTTTCATATAATCAGCGTTAGGCAAACGTCATATGCATGTCCATAATCTGTTAATATATTAAAAATCTTACATCACTGCACACATCCTGTCTGTGCCACCTGCCTTCCTGTTGTCACATTTTTTGCATCATCTTTTTCCACTGTAAATTTCTACATCAGCATTTATAATGAAGAACGCCTCTGTAAACTCATCGCTGTGATTTTGCAACCTGGCCGCTAGTTTTCCACAATTCTCTCAAAATCATAAAGCCTTACAGCACAGAAGGAGTCCATTCGGCCCATCGTGTCTGTGCCGGCTCTTTGAAAGAGTGATCCAAATAGTCCCACTCTCCCCCCACCCCCACCCACCCACCCCGCTCTTTCCCCGTAGCCCCGCACATTTTTCCTTTTCAAGTGTTGGAGAAGAAAATTATTAAAGAAATGTCGGAGAAGAAAAACTCATCCAGTTAATGAACTTTAAATTCGCTGACACAGGACTTTAACATGCTGCAATGGGTTGGCAGTCTGCCTTGTCAGACAACGTTACAACATACAGGGCTCGAGATAACACTGTCACATAGACGAGGCTGATCACATCAACTGTACCCTGACGTTAATTGAATTTATTTACCATGCTTAACAATTGTATACATAAAATTGATTGGATTCTAATAACTATCACGCGCTCATGTGAGCACGATGTGATCAATGATGGATGTATAAAATATTGTGCCCCGGAGTGACTTATCTGAGAGGTCGGTGACTGCACGCGGGTGCATCACTGCTCTCCCAGAGCGCTCTGAATAAAGTGTACTCCCACATTTAACCGTGTAAATTGGTGTTTGAGTTTTATTGCTCAGTCGGGCTAAGTCGGGTAACGCGTCGACTCTCCTTCACGGTTGGTCCGCTTAAGGCTCCGATTAGCCCCTACAACAATTGGCGCTGCGAGCAGGGTTACTGAGTACCGACACCCTGATCAAGTGTTAACGGGCTCGAGTAACCGAAAGAATCTGAGGGGATTTGCGAGAGTACACTTTATAGGGGTTTTTGGTCCGGGTATTCTCGGAAGGCAGAGGGGGAATCATTGTGAGTATTCTGCATTACAATGTCAAATTTTGGGGCCGTAGGTTAAAGGTACAGCATAAAACCTGTGATAAAGTCTGCGGGCGGTGCTTGCGAGATCCGGAACTCCAGGCAACTAGACACGTCGGTAAACGAGTTCGCGAGTCCAGAAGGACGGGAGAGTGAAGAGAGGCGGTGAGTGTTTACTGGAGAGTGTGATCGGAGAGCGGACGGGCGATGTCAGGTAAGGACGTTAAGATGGGGCCTCCGGGGTCCCTTATTAATAGTTACATGACAGATAGACGTTCGCTGATAGACAGAATGCAGAAAGATGGCTGGGATGTTAGCCAGTCATTAGAGTCACAACGAGAGTGGGTACGTAAGCAAAAAAGGGAGAAAACCAAGAAAACGGGAGTTCTTTTGGTACACCAATTGGCGGGACTAATCGAGCAAGTAGATAAGGTCCGAGAGACTGATAAGGCCAAAAACAGAGAAATAGCAGATTTAAAAAAGAAGATAGAAATACTCGAGGGAATAAATCAAGAACAAAGTAGAATGTGTCCCGGAAGGTGGACGGGGTGTAACACAGATCCACTCCCCCCGTACGGACTTTCCGGACCAACAGCCCCAACTGAAGAAACAGTTGGGGATATAACAGAAGAATATTTTGCGGCCCCCGTTAGAATGAGGGGCCAGCCTGGTGCCGCCGGGGCAAGGGCGGATTTTCAGCCTTTTACCCCGGGAGAAAGACAACAGATTTTGAAAGACCTGGGGAACTTACAAACACGAAGTGCCAACACCAAGTTCTGGGCAAACCTAGATATGGTTTGGCTGGGACACAGCCTCCACCTGCGTGACGTTCATCAGTTGGTCCGGGCAGCATGTCCGGTCGACCGATGGCGCCTCACGCAGACCACCCCCAATCAGGCCAATACGGATTATAAGACCGGTCGATGGACTGAACAATGTCCATTGGCAGATACAATAGACCGACAACAGGCTCCCTTTAATCTGTTTAAAACAGAAATCCAGCAGGTGTTAGGAAAGGCCCCGACTAATTGGAGTAAGATAACGTCCTGTAAGCAGCAAAAGGGCGAGGGGGCCTCCGAATATGGAGAAAGGCTGTTTATTGTTTATGGAGAGTCATCAGGCCAACCAGGGCCGGCAAGAACTGACCCCGCTTTCATTCAGGCCTTTAAAGATGGCTTGTCTCCCGCACACCAGGCTATCATCAAGATGGGCATAGTAACAACCAGGAATTACGACGACCTAGTAGAGTGGGCTTGTGGGGTAGACGGGTTAAAAGCCAAAGAGGAAGGTACGGTCAAGGTTAAACAGGAAAGTGTAAGTGCGGTAAAACAGGCAGCGGGACCCAAGGGGGCATGTCATGGTTGCGGGAAGCCTGGACATTGGAGAAGAGATTATCAAAGACACCCCTCTAGAGGAAGTGGAGTAAACATTCTATGTAGATGGATCCCGTAAATATATTAATGGACAACCCCGAACCGGGTGGGCAGTAGTTAATAGTAAGATGGAAGTAATGTAAAACTGAAATAAAATGAAGGAATCACCATGTGTAAGGGACAGTGGATAAATAATGCTGTAATGTTCAGTAATGTTCTGAAACAAAGGGCTCATAGGTAACCTCGTCAGACACGGGTGAGGTCACTACAGACACCAGTTAACAAACAATGGGTCAATTAAAGAAAATGGATGAAGACAGACGTAAACTAATCAAGGAGATGGGACAGGTTGTAGAATAGGATAAACTAATCATCAGGGCACAGGAAGGAGGGAACAAATGTGTATCCAAAGAGATGGGACAGATTATAGAATAGTATAAACCAGGAGGGAAAACCCCAGACAGGCAGCTCTAGAACAGGAGGAGATAAACGAAGTACCGGTGGGCAGCGTAGACAGCCCGGAGAACGAAATAAAGATCTGGGAAGTCCAAGACGAAGCATCAGACACGAAAAAGGAAACATGGGTAAGAAATGGAGCTGGAGTAGGATCCGATCGAATCTGGCGAAAAGAAGGTAAAGTAGTAGCACCGGAGTGCATACAACAGACTCTGCTAGAGATACATCACGGTATTTCACATACAGGGAGAGAGGCAATGAGCTCCTTAATAAGTAAGGATTGGTGGTGGAAGGGGATGGGAAGAGACATCGCGAGGCACTGTCAGCGATGTATCACTTGTGCTCAGCATAATCCTGGCCGGCCTATTAAAATTAGAATGGGCCACCAGCCAAGACCCCGAGGTCCTTGGGAGCACATACAAATTGATTTTACGGGACCACTTCCCCAGTCCCACGGAAAAATATACTGCCTTGTGATAATTGACCAGTTCACAAGGTGGGTAGAAGCTTTCCCAACGCGGAATTGCACGGCCTTAACGGTAGCCAGAATCCTGGCCGAGGAAGTAATCCCGCGGTGGGGAGTGCCCTTGCAAATTGACTCTGACCAAGGAACGCACTTTACAGGGAGTGTAGTAAAGAATATTTGTCAGCTGATGGGGATCAAACAGAAGTTCCATATCCCTTACCACCCCCAGAGCTCGGGAATGGTTGAAAGAATGAATCGAACACTCAAAAACGCTTTAGCAAAGGCAATACAGGAATCTGGGAAAACATGGGTTGAGGTTTTACCCCTTATCCTAATGAAGTTACGAGCCACCACGAATCGTACGACAGGCCTGACCCCTTATGAACTAATGACAGGAAGGGCGATGCAATTACCAGAAGGCATCATAACAGGTGGGGCTGATGTGGGCCCCTTAAAGGACAGACTACGGCGTTATGTCTTAGAGCTTAGCACCCAACTGAAGGGGATGCGCCAAGCCGTACGAGACAATCAGGAACTTCAGGATCAGGCACAGGAGGGGGTCATGACACCCTCCGTGCCGTCAGCGGGCAGCAAAGTGATGCTGAAGGTCCTGCCTGACAAGCCAGGCTTCGCCCCAAAATGGAGCGGACCCTACGAAATTATAATTAGTGGTGATACCTGTGCCTGTCTGGACATAAGGGGGAAGGGAGTCTGGAAACATTGGACACAATTAAAAATATATGGAGAAAAGATGAACTAATGGGCGCTTCTTTGTGTTTCTTTTACCTACAGATCAAGCGACCCGTAAATGTCCAATTACCTTACCTGTTTGCATTCGTGCTTTGGCTTATTGCATTTGGTGTACTAACTACTGTGTTTTTATGTTTGTATGTTAATACAAGAGTGCTACCAGAAGCGGCAACGACGCGGTGATAGACAGTGCCTGCTTCCAAGTAAAAATGGGGATACCACTGTGTTTAATAGCGTTAACATGCATTGTTTCGGGAATGGAAAGGGGCTCCCGTAAGCGAAGAGAGCTCCAGGTGAATACCTTTGTATATATGTCGTATGAATACGTAAAGGAGACAGGGCAAAGTAGCTGTTGGGTGTGTAGCCATATTCCGATCCATAGTAAGGGTGGGATACCACTGCGGCCCATACCCCTGAATCTCACGGAACTAGCAGAATTTGCGCTTAATGACCAGAACAGCTATCATGACGTCACGAGGGAGGAGTTCCGAGGTGGAGGGTACCCATTGGAACGATTTAAGGAATGTTACAAACCCAAGTACAACTCTAGTAAAGATCCACCCTTCTTCGCCCTAACAAACACAACCGGGGTCGGAAGACCCGTCGGGGAAATATGTTGGACAAGGAGTGTAAGTAGAGGGGTGAAGGTGAACCTAGAGGCAGGAAATAGTAATTGCACCCAAACCTTTGTGACATAGGAGGAGGGGAACACGGCATTTGAAAGCTGGTGGTTTAATACCACTGGTCTGCTAAACTTAACGAGTAACCAACCGTGGAATGGGACCCGACGGGCCACAGATAGTCAGATGGGTTTCACTATCTTTCGGGCAAACATGGATATGACGGCCTACAATGGAACATATTTTATATGCGGGAACAAGGCGTACCCATGGCTGCCCAGAGATTGGACCGGGTCATGTTACCTGGGATACGTCATGCCTTATGTATACCATCTCAAATCCCTCACGGAGCACCATTGTTATCGAACCAGGCGAGGAATTACGGAGACTGAGCGATTCTTCGCCATCGCCTTCCCCCAGTGGGAGGGTGGGTAAATTAGCACGGGAAATCATTAACAATGCCCAAATTCTCAAGAAGGTAGCCAACGACACCACAGAAGCCCTTGCAGAAATAAGCGCAGAAATGGTAGCCCTCAGGACAGTGGCCATGCAAAACAGGATGGCACTGGACTACCTGCTTGCAAAGGAAGGAGGCACTTGTGCGGTGATCGGGCAAGAGTGTTGTACTTACATCCCTGATAGTTCGGAAAACATCACCAACTTGGTAAATCACATGACGGAAGAGATTAAGAAATTACACCGGGAACCGACACAGTCATGGCTAGAATGGTTGGGGCTAACAGAATGGGGCCCCTGGATTATGCACGTAATGGTTGTGATAGTGATGATATGTGTCGCTGTATGTTGCTTGATAACCTTGTTAAAGACATGTTGTAAGATTGCCACAACCCAGCTAATGTCAGTCAGCGCCGTACGGGAAGAGGAGCCGTTGCTCGAAGACGAAGAAAAGGAAGGATACACCGATCTCCAGCCCAGGGAGGAAACGCATGACACCGTCGCCGGGGTAGCCAGCCCTCAAGAGATGAGCCAGTGGCTGTAGCGTCGACCCCGTGAAGAGGCACGGAGCAGTGGTTTCCTGGGGGCAAGAAGGTCGTGCCCCCGGACCAACAGAAGGGAGTGTTGGAGAAGAAAATTATTAAAGAAATGTCGGAGAAGAAAAACTCATCCAGTTAATGAACTTTAAATTCGCTGACACAGGACTTTAACATGCTGCAATGGGTTGGCAGTCTGCCTTGTCAGACAACGTTACAACATACAGTGCTCGAGATAACACTGTCACATAGACGAGGCTGATCACATCAACTGTACCCTGACGTTAATTGAATTTATTTACCATGCTTAACAATTGTATACATAAAATTGATTGGATTCTAATAACTATCACGCGCTCATGTGAGCACGATGTGATCAATGATGGATGTATAAAATACTGTGCCCCGGAGTGACTTATCTGAGAGGTCGGTGACTGCACGCGGGTGCATCACTGCTCTCCCAGAGCGCTCTGAATAAAGTGTACTCCCGCATTTAACCGTGTAAATTGGTGTTTGAGTTTTATTGCTCAGTCGGGCTAAGTCGGGTAATGCGTCGACTCTCCTTCACGGTTGGTCCGCTTAAGGCTCCGATTAGCCCCTACAACACAAGTATATATCCAAATTCCCTTTTGAAAGCTACTATTGAATCTGCTCCCACCGCCCTTTCAGGCAGCGCGCGTTCCAAGTCGTAACAACTCGCTGCGTAAAGGGAATTCTCCCGATGTCGCCTCTGGCCACCGACCCCTCCGCCAGTGGAAACAGTTTCTCCTGATTTTTCAAAACCCTTCATGATTTTGAACGCTTTCTGAAAAATATTTGCTGCTGCTGCCGCCAAATTTTTTTGTCCTCCGCAACGGAAATGAAGACGAGAAATGGGCTCGACCAATCCCGCAGGGAGGGGGGGGGGAAAAAGGGGCGGGGTTCACCGAGACGATGAGAGGAACATGCAAAAAAAAAATCATGTCAAAAGGTGATCAGAGGGGTGAGGGAGAGACCTGGAAAGAGGCTAAAGATAACAGTGCAAAATTCTTTCTGTTCCACAACAGCAGCAAGAGAAGAGGTGAAAATCATAGAAGGTGCAAAAAGAACTAAAATTGAGAATGAGCACAAGATAGTTAATATAATGATGACATCCTCCAGGTATTCACAAACAACAACAACAACAACAACAACAACAACTTGCATTTATATAGCGCCTCTAACGTAATAAAATAACCCAAGGTTTATTCAGGAGCGTCTTAAAAGGAGGAGAGGGAGGTAGAGAGGTTTAGGGAGGGAATTCCAGAACTTAGGGCCTAAGACAGCTGAGGACTGAGATGAGGAGAAATTTCTTCGCTCAGAGGGTGGTGAATCTTTGGAATTCTCTACCCCAGAGGGCTGTGGATGCTCAGTCGTTGAGTATATTCAAGATTGAGATAGATAGATTTTTGGACATTAAGGGAATCAAGGAATATGGGGATCGGGCGGGAAAGTGGAGTTGAGGTAGAAGATCAGCCCTGGTCTTATTGAATGGCGGAGCAGGCTCGAGGGGCCATATGGCTCCTATTTCTGATGTTCTTATGTACAGAGCACTGATCAGATCTCACCTTGAGCATTGTGTCCAGTTCAGGTTGCCGTAGCTCAAGGGAGATATTGGAGCATTGTGTAAAAGTTCGATAGCCAGGTGGTGAAGGGTAGAATACTAGAGCCTAGTCTTCAGTCACTTACAAGCCTTTATTTATAGAGACACTCATTACATACCGTGCACCCCTAAGATCAGCTTCCTCCCGCCTTCCCGAGCCTGCTCCCATATAAATGAACACAAGAGAGTCCCCAATTATTACCCACCTCCTCAATATAATTAACACATTGGACACAGTGCAAAGAAGAATGACCAGGCTGATCCTTAGGGTAGGACGACTGAGTTAGGAGGAAAGAACTGAAGAAACTTAGGCTCTTCAGTCCTGAAAGAAGGGCCCCTCATAGAGGTACATAAGTTACAGAACAGGTAAATCCCATAACACTAGTCCAGAAGGCTGTGGATGATCAGTCATCGAGTATATTCAAGGCTGGGATCGATAGATTTTTGGACTCTTAAGGGAATCAAGGGATATGGGGATCGGGCGGGAAAGTGGAGTTGAGGTCGAAGATTAGCCATGATCTTACTGAATGGCGGAGCAGGCTTGAGGGTCCGTATAGTCTACTCCTGCTCTTATTTCTTATGTTCTTAAAGCATAATGTTCTTATGGTCTTACAGGGTTAATGAGCCTAAGAGTGAGAGGAAGCTGAATTAACAAACTAACAGTTGATACTGAAGCATGCCCAGTTTGATGGCTGTCCCTCTAACAATGTGAATTCAGAGCCCTGATACCACAGGCAGGAGGGTCGGTAACCAGAGAACACACCTCAAGAGCTGACCTAATAAAGATGGCGAGAGGTTTTGATAAGAGTAGAGAGAGAAAAACTATTCCCTCTGGCGAGTGGGTCAATAACCAGAGGTCATAGATTTAAAATCATTGGCAAAAGATCTAGAGGGGAGAAGGGGAGAATTTTTTTCACTCAGAGAGTTGTGGTGATCTGGAACGCTCGACCTGAGAAGGAGGCGGGAGCTGATTCCGTAAATAATTTTAAAAGGGAGTTGGACGGATACTGGAGGATGAGGAACTCACAGGGTTAGGGACAAAAAGCGGGGACGTGGGACTGAGCACGACTGCTCTTTCACAGAGCCAGCACAGGCACGACAGGCCGAATGGCCTCCTTCTGTGCTGTAAGTTTCTATGATACCATTAGCATCAGTAACTCAATCAGCCAAGCACCCCCCGACCCCCCCCCTCATGATTCATCGGCACCCTGAGACTAAACGATATAATAGTACAACCCCGATAGAAGATAACAAAACGTTAATGTAAATATAAAGTCTTTACAACTGCGATTCTTAAAAAGGAGTCTTGAAGTCTAAACCCTTAAAAAAATGCATTTATTTCAGCTGAAAGCAAATAAGCATCAACTGTGTAATGTCACTCGATCAGAAGTAAAAGTACAATCTTAATCATGAGTTATTCTGCCAGCCTCAATGTCTGGAGCCAGATGGATAATTGCTGGCGAGACCAAACTCAAACATTTTAAAGGTCTTTTAAGGGGTTGACTGCAGGAGCTATGGGTTGGCCAGGAAGAATCCATCGGCTACTTAGTTACGACTTCTTACTTCTTTTGTGCAGCCCACACTTTACTGTGGCTTTTGTTTGTCAAAATGCAGGCGATGTACAAGAAAGGAACTTTCATCTCATGCGTTTCTTAAAATATATTCATTCTCGGGATGTGGGCACCGCTGGCAAGGCCAGCATTTATTGCCCATCCCTATTTGTCTCTTGAGAAGGTGGTGGTGATGAGCCACCTTCTTGAACCGCTGCAGTCCGTGTGGTGAAGGTGCTCCCACAGTGCTGTTAGGGAGGGAGTTCCAGGATTTTGACACCGTGTTCAGTCTACCAAAAGAGTAAAATAAAAACGGCGCAAAACGTGCTCTGTGTTCCAGCGTTTTTTCTGCATAAGAACATAAGAAATAGGAGCAGGAGTCGGCCATTCGGCCCTTCGAGCCTGCTCCGCCATTCAATGAGATCATGGCTGATCCTCTGCCTCAACTCCATTCACCGGCCCTATCACCATATTCCTTGATGCCCTTACTAGTCAGAAATCTATCGATTTCTGTTTTGAATATACCCAACGACTGAGCCTCCACAGCCCTCTGGGGGTAGAGAATTCCAAAGATTCACCACCCTCTGTGTGAAGAAATTTCTTCTCATCTCAGTCCTGAATGGCCTACCCTTTATTCTGAGGCTGTGGCCCCTGGTTCTAGACTCCCCAGCCAAGGGAAACATTCTTCCGGCATCCACCCTATCAAGCCCTGTAATAATTTTGTATGCTTCAATGAGATCCCCGCTCATTCTTCTGAATTCAAGAGAATACAGGCCTAGTTTGCTCAATCTCTTCTCATACGACAGTCCCGCCATCCCAGGAATCAATCTCGTGAACCTTCGTTGCACTCCCTCTATGGCATGTTCTTTCCGAATATCTTCTCATAGGTAGAAAGAACTTGCCTTTATATAGCTCCTTTCACGACCTCAGGACGTCCCAAAGTGCTTTACAACCAATGAATAACACTTTCGAAGAGTAGTCACTGCTGTAATGTAGGAAAATGCGGCAGCCAAATTGCGCACAGCAAGCTCCCACAAACAGCAATGAGATAAAGACCAGGTAATCTGTTTTTTAGTGATGTTGGTTGAGGGATAAATATTGGCCCAGGACACCGGGGAGAACTCCCCTGCTCGTCTTTGAAATAGTGCCGCGGAATCTTTGACGTCCACCTGAGAGGGCAGGCGGGGCCCTCGGTTTAACGTCTCACCCAAAAGATGATAACCAATCTGTGGCTAAATTTGAAAGTTACGTGAAGTCATCTCCCGTCGTCATCCCTCAAATGAAATATTAAATTGTTGCTCTGTTTCGAGATTTTTGTTTTACCTAATTGGCCAAGAGGGGAATCTATGATTAATTTAGAGAATAAGAGTGCAAAAACAGTCACGGATGAGAAAAGGCCACTCAACTCATCGCCAGAACATAAGAACATAAGAAAGAGCAGCAGGAATAGGCCACTTGGCCCCTCGAGCCTGCTCTGCCATTCAATAAGATCGTGGCTGATCTTGGGCTCAAAGCCACTTCCCCGCCCGCTCCCCATAACCCTTCACTCCCTTATCTTGCAAAAAAAGGTATCGCTCAGGTAAAGAAAGAATGAAATAACAACAGAAAACGCTGGAAAAACTCAGCAGGCCAGGCAGCATCCGTGGAGAGAGAAAGAGAGTTAACGTTTCAGGTCGATGACCTTTCATCAGAACTGGGAAGAGCCGGAAAGAATGAACTTGCATTTATAGAATGCCTTTCATGTCCTCAGTAAGTCCCAAAGTGTTTTACAGTCAATGGATTACTTTTGTAGTGTAGTCATTGTTACATCGGCAAACATGGCCGGTCTGTACATAGCAAGGCTCCACAGATATCAATGAGAGTAGTGTTGGTTAAGGAATAAATGTTGTCCCAGGACAATGGGCAGAACTCCCCTGCACTTCTTTGAAATAGTGCCTCGAGATCTTTTACCTCCACCTGGGAGGACAGTTTAATGTCTCATTCGAAAGATGGCCCCTCCTCAGTACGGTGCGGCGCTCCCTCAGCACTGCACTGGAGTGTCGGCCTAGATTACGTGCTCGAATCTCCGGAGTGGGACTTGAACCCACAACCTTCTGACTCACAGGCGGGAGTGCCACCCACTGAGCCGCTGGCTGACACCGATATTAACTCTCCCTTTACAAGAACACAAGAGTCGAGGATGAGAAAAGGCCCCTCTATAAAAATATACAGAGTGGTGGATCGATGTGTGCTGTTGGCAGCTTCTCCCGGCAGCTGGCGGGTGATAACTGATGAACTGAATTGTTTTCAGCCACTCCTGAACTGTAACACATCACGTCAGTTAAAGCGGAGTAGGAGCAATTGATAGAAAACGTGGCCTATTTCATTTAAACACTGACCTCATTTTATTGGGTTTGATACCATCAAATTACTCAGTCTTTTGCATAATATAAACATCCCATCATTGAATGCACTAAAATCTAAATCAAATCACTTCACCTCATTTAGTACGATGCAGACACGCTCTCAAGGACGTCTATGTTACAGCAGTACTGTTGCCTCAGTACGCAGCTGCACAGGATCTCTTACAGATATTAAACAACAGGGAAACCACTGGTCATTCATTCCTAAAGTCTGAGAAATGTTTATAAAGCACATTGTGCTCAAGAGTGAGGTTACTTCCTGTTAAATTTATCTCCAATTAAATTTTTTTCCTCTTCTACTGATGGGGCTGGGTTTTTGTTTCTGTCGGGACTCACAACCCCGCTGTACGGAAGGAGAATCATAGAATGGGATACAGCACAGAAGGAGGCCATTCGGCCCATCGCGCTTGGGCCAACTCTTTGAAAGAGCCGTCCAATCAGTCCCACTCCCCCCCTGCTCTTTCCCCAGAGCCCTGCTAATTTTTCCCCTTTAAGTATTTACTCAATTCGCTTTGGAAAGCTATTATTGAATCTGCTCCCAGCAGGCATTGCATTCCAGATCATCACAACTCGCTGTGTTACGAAAGATTCTCCTCATCTCACCTGTTTTTTGCGAGCATTCAGCCCTTCAAGCCGACTCCTTCACAGACAATGCACGATCTACTGTATCACGCACTCTACTCCAGCCATTTAATCATCTGAGGAAACAGTCTGAAAAGTAACCCCATCTCACCTTACACCCTACATTATTCTTACTTGACCAACTGCTTATCTTAATATCCATAAGAATATAAGAAATAGGAGCAGGAGTCGGCCATTCGGCCCCTCGAGCCTGCTCCGCCACTCAATACGATCATGGCTGATCTTCGACCTCAACTCCACTTTCCCACCCGATCTCCATATCCCCTGATTCCCTTAAGAGTCCAAAAATCTATCGCTCTCAGCCTTGAATATAATCAACGACTGAGCATCCTTTGGGGTAGAGGATTCCAAAGATTCACAACCCTGAGTGAAGAAATTTATCCTCATCTCAGTCTTAAATGGCCTAAATGAGATCACCTCTCATTCTTCTAAACTCCAGAGTATAGGCCCATTCTACTCAATTTCTCCTCATAGGACAACCCTCTTATCCCAGAAATCAATCTAGTGAACCTTCGTTGCACCCCCTCTAAGGCAAGTATATCCTTCCTTAGGTACGGAGACCAAACCTGTACACAGTACTCCAGGTGTGGTCTCACCAAAGCCCTGTACAATTGTAGCAAGACTTCCTTACTCTTGAACTCCAACCCCCTTGCAATAAAGGCCAACATGCCATTTCCCTTCCTAATTACTTGCTGTACCTGCATGTTAACTTTCTGTGTTTCTTGTACAAGGACACCCAAATCCAAGGCCCCGTTTACCCTCTTTGGTGGGCATAGGAAGGAACATAGGAACAGAAGTAGGACATTCAGCCCCTCAAGCCTGTTCCGCCATTAAATTAAACCATGGCTGATCTGTATCTCAAATCCATTTACGTGCCTTCACAGGAGCGTAATTGGACAAAAATTAACACCGAGCCACTAAGGAGATATTAGGGCAGGTGAGAAAAAGGTAGGTTTTAAACCAGTGTCTTTAAGGGGAAAGAGAGAGGTAGAGAGGCGGAGAGTTTTAGGGAAGGAATTCCAGAGCTTAGGGCCTCGGCAGCTGAAGGCACGGCCACCAATGGTGGGGTGAAGGAAGCGGGGGGGGGGGGGGGACGGACGGACAAGAGATTGGTGGAATGCACAGATCTCAAATGCAGATACCAGAGACTGGGCCTCTGACTGTCACTTGGCGTTCCAGTGATCAACAAGAAATTTTTGTTATTTAAAATAAAAGTTTGAAAAGCCGGCTTTGCATAGCTACAGGTTTTTTTTTTGTGGCCATCACAGAGCAAATCTGGCTCGTTAAAAGCTCATTACTTGGGACATTTATTGACATGTTCTCAGCCCTCCGATGAAATGGGGATATGGGCGCAACTTATGTCACTACTGCTTTGTGCACAGGTGCTGGGGACACACGAGCACTTGCAGTGTGGCTGCAACAGAAAATTATAACCCTTCGGTCTTGCGGTTAAGGTCAAGAAACTCTCAGGTCTACTTCAGCTCCGTCCACACGCATCGGAATTTCAAAGTGAGCATTTGAACAAAGCTGCAAACTGGCAGGTTGAGGGAGGGAGGGAAACTGCAAGATAATCAAAGGGAATCTCAAACACGCTATCTATACAGTTCTCTATCGAGGTCAACATTCAACTGGGAACTGGATGCAGTAGAACACTAGATGTTCGTTCCACCATCCAGATACACCACATCAGGTGTCAGCCGTGGCTCAGCGGGCCTGCACTCTCTCACCTCCGAGTCAAAAGGTCGTGGGTTCAAGTCCCACTCCAGAGACTTGAGCACATAATCCAGGCTGACACTCCCGGTGCAGTGCTGAGGGAGTGCTGCAGCGCCGGAGGTACCGTCTTCCGGATGAGGCGTTAACCCGAGGCCCCGTCTGCTCTCTCAGGTGTACATAAAATATCCCACGGGCACTACTTCGAAGAGGAGCAAGGGGGGAGTTCTCTCCGGTGTCCTGGGGCCAATATTTATCCCTCAGCCGACACCACCAAAACAGATTATCTGGTCATTATCACATTGCTGTTTGTGGGAGCTTGCTGTGCGCACATTGGCTGCCGTGTTTCCTACATTACAACAGTGACTCCACTTCATTAGCTGTTTAGTCTACAGCGAGGACCCACATTTGGTACAGAGTGTGTAACTGATTGCTCCGTGATTGATTACAATCTCTTTGGCAGCTTTAATTGATTCCATTATTGAACTGTTAGGAGCATTTATGTATAGAAGACACATTGCCTGCCCCATCCATCCAATCTACTGATGTCTTAATTATCACCTTCCTATCAATAGATTGTTTTACAAAGACAAACTGTTTAAAACAAATCATATTTGTAGCATCCTTTTGAATCTTTTATTGAAGACTTCCACATTGCAATTTCCATTATTTCGTTTTATAAGGGAGGTTCATGGGATTAGTTGAGGATTTTATTAAAAATTTCCAATAAATTAAAACAGCTGACAATAAATATTCCAAAACATTAAGCGATGAGCTTCCTTCCGTATGAATTGCAAACCGTAGCAGGGTTCAACCGAACTGCAACGGAGGGGCCCTGAGGAACATGGGAACAGGAGTAGGCCATTCAGCCCCTCCAGCCTGTTCCGCCATTCAATGAGATTGCGGCTGATCTGTTTCCTAACTCCATCCACCCGCCTTGGTTCCATATCCCTTAATACCCTTAACAAAAATCTATCAATCTCAGTTTTGCCTCAACAGCTATTGGGGGGAGAGTTTTCCAGATTTCCACTACCCGCTTTGTGTGAAGAAATGCTTCCTGACGTCACCCCTGAACGGCCTGGCTCTAATTTTAAGCTCATGCCTCTTTGTTCTGGACTCCCCCACGAATAAGAATAAAGTCATTAATAAGGACGAATAAGATGGCACAGCGCAGCTCACCCGCTGGGTCGTGCCCGATTTCGGCCGGCTCACTCGCCAGCAGAGGCCCTCGGGTGAGTCCAGGAGGAGGAAGTGACGAGCAAGCACGGGTCGCAGTTTTAATGTGCTCTTCCTGGCTTCACAATAAGGTTGGTTACCTGCCGGCTTCAAAGCTTCTTCCGCACAATCCGGGAGCAGCCTGCTCACCCCTCTTTCCTACATGTTGCTTTTTCTTAAATTTAGAAATCTAGGTGAGAAGCCGAGGTCCACAGTGCACAATCTCACCGAGGGAGTTAGGGGAGGAGACGAGATTAGATAGGTTTTTGGACTCTAGGGGAATCAAGGGATATGGAGATCGGGCGGGAAAGTGGAGTCGAGGTCGAGGATCGGCCATGATCTTACTGAATGGCGAGCAGGCTCGAGGGGCCGTATGGCCGACTCCTGCTCCTAATTCTTATGTTCTTATGATATAAATGGAGCAATGGCAGCTAAGTGTTACCAATCTTGGGTTTTAAAAGCTTCTAGGAAGGGAGGTTGGAGGGAACTGAAGATTTTCACAGAAAGAATGAGTTTGAGGCGGAGATGGTGCGATTTATTATTATTTCAGCACAGTGCAGATTCAGCGAGGGCACAATAGAGTTCAGGACTGTGTAGCTGGAGCTGGGTCTGTGGTAGACTAATTGATGGAAATTACATAGAGAATGACAGAGTCTACAGCATACCAATGGGCCATTTGGCCCAAGTGGTCTATGTTGGTGTTTATGCTCCACACGAGCCTCCTGATTGCTATGGGATTAGGCAACAACTCCATTATTGTTGTATCGTGCGACTACTCAGGATGCGAGAAGCCGAACTAGATGGACCTTGGTCTTTTTCGTCTAGCAATTTTTATGTTCCCAAGAGATTTATTTATTACTGTTACCAGATCACAAGGTCCAATGAGGAAGGCCATTTCAGCTATCTATGCTCATCCATCCAGAAATATCAAAAGGTTCTCCATTCACAGCACCTAATTCTTTCTTAAATGATTCCAGGAGATTTACCTTCACTTCTGTCCCTTAGATATCTCTTCCATAGGTTGGTCGCTTTATGTGAAAATCTTCCTGACATCAGTCCTAATTTTGCCTTTCACTAACTTGAACCGAATGTGGCTCCTCCTTTATTTACAACATATAAATAAATCTACATTGAAGGTCTTACACAGAGCACACACTTCCTGCATGTCTTAACACTTTCCGACCAATATTTTCAACTAAGCCTCTCAGCCCCTCTCAATCACAGTTACGTTTATTATAATTAGCCCAATTTGATTCTCTCAGTTACTTCAGATTGTAACACTCGGCCAGGTCTCCAACTCGCCATTAGCCCTTTGCCAAGATTACAGTGGTGAGTCAGTAGGAGGGGGGCTCACATTCTTCTAACCTGCTCACCCCGCCCCTCCCTCAATGTTATCGGAGCATCACTCCACCCCTTAATATTGCCAGGCCGCCCTCCGGGTACCATCTCATCCCTGCTCCCTCAGTGCTTGCAGATCTCATGGACTTTGACATTGCTTCCACAAGTACTCCCACTCCTCAAACTTACTCTGACAATTCCAAGTACTCCCTATGTCTTACTGCAATTATATAGGGCCCTGGTGAGACCACACCTGGAGTAATGTGTACAGTTTTGGTCTCCTTACCTAAGGAAGGATATACTTGCCATAGAAGGAGTGCAACGAAGGTTCACCAGACTGGTTCCTGGGATGGGGGGACTGTCCTATGAGGAGAGATTGAGTAGACTAGGCCTATATTCTCTAGAGTTTAGAAGAATGAGAGGTGATCTCATTGAAACATACAAAATTCTTACAGTGCTTGGCAGGGTAGATGCAGGGAGGATGTTTCCCCTGGCTGGGGAGTCTAGAACCAGGGGTCACAGTCTCAGAATAAGGGGTCGGCCATTTAGGACTGAGATGAGGAGAAATTTCTTCACTCAGAGGGTGGTGAATCTTTGGAATTCTCTACCCCAGAGGGCTGTGGAAGCTCAGTCGTTGAGTATATTCAAGACAGAGATCGATAGATTTTTGAATATTATGGGAATCAAGGGATATGGGGATAGTGCAGGAAAGGTGGAGATGAGGTAGAAGATCAGCCATGATCTTATTGAATGGCGGAGCAGGCTCGAAGGGCCAAATGGCCTACTCCTGCTCCTATTTCTTATGTTCTTATGTCATTACCAACCCTACTCCCAGATTTCCCTGCACATTCCTACATGTCATCATCAACTCCTGACTCCAAGATTCCCCAGTACCCCCTATTCCATTACCCACCCCCTACTCCCAGATTCCATGACCCTCCTCCCAGTCCTTCCATAGACCCCCTCCTGTTTCTCTCACACCAAAGCACCCCTCTCTATATTTCTCTCAGAACCCATCATCATCCTCCTCCACATTCCGAGAACCCCTCTCACCGCTGTCATACCCCGTGACTCCTCACCCACTCCCACTCCCTGTGACACCAGTCCTAAACATCCGATCCCACTCCCAGTCCTCCCATGTCTTGCACAAAGAAAAATTTCTGGCCAATACACATGACATTGTTTTTAAACTCATGTTATACTGAACCTGGAAAATGCTCCAATATGAAAATCCCTGACCTTAATAACCACAAAATTTACACACAGCAAAATGCACTAAATATAGTAAATAAAAAGCTATAAATATGTGGAGAGATAATCAACAGACCAAAGAGGAGGCCATGGAGGGATATTTAGACTAGGATGAGGATCTAGCAATTAATTCCCTTTGGGGTGGAGAGGCGTAATCGGTCAAGAGTCAATTCAGAAAAAGTCTTTTCTTGAGTTCCCCTCACTGAGTCGCAAAGGTCAAGTTTGGTGAGGGTGTCAGCCAGTGTCTCAGTGGGTAGCACTCTCTCGCCTCTGAGTCAGAAGGTCGTGGGTTCAAGTCCCACTCCAGAGACTTGAGCACAAAAATCTAGGCTGACACTCCAGTGCAGTACTGAGGGAGTGCCGCACTGTCGGAGGTGCCATCTTTCGGATGAGACATCAAACCTAAGCCCCGTCTGCTCTCTCAGGTGGACGTAAAGGATCCCACGGCACTATTTCGAAGAAGAGCAGGGGAGTTCTCCCCGGTGTCCTGACCTCAATATTTATCCCTTAACCAACATCACTAAAACAGATTATCTGTTAGTTATCACATTGCTGTTTGTGGAATCTTGCTGTGCGCAAATTAGCTGCCGCATTTCCTACATTACAACAATGGCTACACTTCAAAAAGTACTTTGTTGGTTGTAAAGCGCTTTGGGACGTCCTGAGGTCGTGAAAGGCGCGATAGAAATGCAATCAACTTTTTTCTGCTTTTACCTTTCTCGAGTCACCTGTCACCTGTCGGCCACGACAATCGGTTACAGCGCCCCGGGGATTTTTTATTTATTTATTTATTGCTTTTAAGAGGGTGGAATCAGCCGGGGTTCCCTCGGCAGAGTTGGCATTGAGTGAATGCCGCTGCTCAGGTCCTTGCGTTTGGACAGATTCCGGCTTGGCCTGTGGTGCTGTACCGAAACGCATGAATTGGGGGGGGGGAGGGGGAGGGGGCGCTCAAAGGACCGTGGTAGCGCACTGTAACCCGATCCAGCGGCCTCTGGGTGAGGGAAGGGAGAAGAATGGGGAGGGAGTGGAGATTCTCCGATTTCAATACCTCTCCGCATCACGCTCTAAAATATTAACCTTTCCCCAAGTCTGCCGCACAATTTCTTTCTTTTCTCAAAACATCGCCCCTGCTGCAGTTTATTACTTTTTGATTGTTAGTTATGAAACAATTACTCCTCCAACAGGTCGATAATGATCCATTTCCAAGCACTTTAAGTTGCCGTAGCTTAGCAACCAGTCGGAACTCGCACTGCGATCCCGACAGAGCTTCAGGATTGCACAGAGGCCGTCGCACTGTTTGTGCTGACACATCCACCCGCACTCTGAACGCAATCGTTACAAGTCAAACATTATCTCTTCTCCCTTTAGTTTGCCCTCTGTGATTGCTGCTCGAGAGAGAGAGAGAGAGAGAGGCAGCGCAGAAATATTGCTGTCTTTTTACAAAAAGGTTTAAACATAAACAAATTAAAAATAGCTCCCATTCAGCTCCGTATCCTCCCCGTCACCAAGACCATCCAATTCCACCTCCGTAACATCGCCCGTCTCCGCCCCTGCCCCAGCTCATCCGCTGCTGAAACCCTCATCCGTGCCTTTGTTTCCTCTGGACTCGACTATTCCAACGCTCCTAACTGGCCTCCCACCTTGCACCCTCCGTAAATTGGAGCTCGTCCAAAACTATGTTAAACGTGCTATATAAATGCAAGTTGTTGTTGTTGTATTATAAACTCCTCTGTCCACATCTATAACGCTAGCCGGCCATGGCTCAGTGGGTAGCACTCTCGCCTCTGAGTCAGAAGGTTGTGGGTTCAAGCCCCACTCCAGAGACTTGAGCACAACAATTTGGGCTGCCACTAAGGGAGTGCTGCACTGTCAGAGATGCCGTCTTTCGGAGGAGACGTTAAACAGAGGCCCGGTCTGCCCTCTCAGGTGGATGTAAAAGATCCCACGGCACTATTTCGAAGGGAGTTCTCCCCGGTGTCCTGGCCCATATTTTTCACTCAATCAACTTACTAAAACAGATGATCTGGCCATCATCACTTGCTGTTTGTGGGACCTTGCTGTGCACAAATTGGCTGCCACGTTTCCTACATTACAACAGTGACTACACTTCAAAAAAAGTACTTGTTGGCTGTAAAATGCTTTGGGATGTCCTGAGGTTGTGAAAGGTGCTTTATAAATGCAAGTCTTTTTTCCTATGTAAACTTGTCACACTGTAATTACACCCTCCTGCCAGTGGTGGCACTGCAGCACCCCTCAGCCTGTACTTCAGAGAAACTCCTAAAGCTCCACTTCTCAGTTTCCCAATTTGGCACCAGTCTTGTTACTTAACCATAATTAATAATATAAAATCACTTTAAAATTGGAACGGAATTACATCGGTATGCCCTGTTTCAACTATTTTGCTACCTCTAGACTCGACTATTCCAATGCCCTCATAACTGGCCTCCCACCTTGCACCCTCCGTAAACTTGAGCTCATCCAAAACTCTGCTGCCTGTATCCTAACTCGCACCAAGTCCCATTCACCTTTCACCCCTGTGCTCGCTGACCTACATTGGCTCTCGGTCCGGCAATGCCTCAATTTTAAATTTCTCATCCCTCCATAGCCTCGCCCCTCCCTAGCTCTGTAACCTCCTCCAGCCCAACAACCCTCCGAGATCTCTGCGGTCCTCCAACTCTGGCCTCTTGCGCATTTCCCGATTTTCATCGCCTCACCATTGGCGGCCGTGCCTTCAGCCGCCGAGGCCCCTAAGCTCTGGAATTCCCCCTCAAACCTCTCCGCCTCTCCCTCCTCCTTTAAGACGCTCCTTAAAACCTACCTCTTTGACCAAGCTTTTGGTCACCTGTTCTAATATCTCATGTGGCTCGGCGTCAAATTTTGTCTGATAATCGCTCCTGTGAAGCTCCTGGAGATGTTTTACTATGTTAAAGGCGCTATATAAATGCAAGTTGTTGTTTTTAAAGACATTTTTGTCATTTTCTTATTCTCATAGGAGGTGAGGGAGGTTGGTGTTGGGCAATGAAATACTTTCCATTTCAGACAGCTAGCAACAAACCTTTAGTCAGACCACGGTTGGAGTCGTGTGTGCAGTTTTGAGATCCACACTATGGGAAGGATGTTGAGGCAATAAGAGAGGGAACAGTGAAGATTCACTAGGATGCTGCTTGGCATGAGGAAACACAGATATGAAGAAAAACTTTAACAACTGGGCCTGTCTTCACTAGAGCAGCGGAAATTAATGGGTGATTTGACGAAGGTGCTTAAAATTATGAAGGAGTGTTTCCAGAAATCGAGGGTCCTATAACAAGGGAACGAAGCTATAGGATTGAAAGGAAAGACTTGCATTTCTGTAGCGCCTTTCACAACCACTGGACGTCCCAAAGCGCTTTACAGCCAATGAAGTACTTTTTGAAGTGTAGTCACTGTTGTAATGTAGGCAACGCGATAGCAATGTGATAATGACCAGATAATCCGTTTTAGTGATGTTGATTGAGGGATAAATATTGGCCAGGACACCGGGGATAACTCCCCTGCTCTTCTTCGAAATAGTGCCGCGGGATCTTTTACATCCACCTGAGAGGGCAGACGGGGCCTCGGTTTAACGTCTCATCCAAAAGACGGTTAATATAAGAGATTTAGGATGGAGGGCAGGAGAGTTATGAGGCTGTGGAATACAACACTAGAGTTAGTGACTGAGGCAGAGACCATGTCAACATTTAAGAATAGGTTAGATAGGCAGTTGAAGGAACAGGGGGAATAAAGGGATATGGGAACATGGCGGGCACATGGGATTAGGATACCGCTCATGCAAACACCAACACGGACTGGTTAGGCCAAATGGCCGATTTCCGTGTTGTAATTTCTATCTAATTCTATGTAATAATAAAAATCTATTGACTACCCTTAATCACGTGGGAACGCTTCAAAGCACTTCAATTACTTTTTGCAGTGCAGTGACTGCTGTTATCTCTAAATCTCTTGACTTTTTTTCTCTTACTTTGGTTGAGGGAAGAATGTTGGCTAGGTCACCAGGAGGACTCCCCTGTTCTTCTTCGAGGGGCTTGTCCTAGGAGGAGAGATTGAGTAGACTAGGCCTATATTCTCTAGAGTTTAGAAGAATGAGAGGTGATCTCATTGAAACATACAAAATTCTTAAAAGGCTTGACAGGGTAGATGCAGGGAGGATGTTTTCCCCTGGCTGGGGAGTCTAGAACCAAGGGTCACAGTCTCAGAATAAGGGGTCGGCCATTTAGGACTGAGAGGAGGAGAAATTTCTTCACTCAGAGGGTGGTGAATCTTTGAACTCTCTACCCCAGAGGGCTGTGGCGGCTCAGTCGTTGAGTATATTCAAAACAAAGATCAATAGATTTTTGAACTCTAGGGGAATCAAGGGATATGGGGATAGTGCAGGAAGGTGGAGTTGAAGTAGAAGATCAGCCATGATCTTATTTAATGGCGGAGCAGGCTCAAAGGGCCAAATGGCCTACTCCTGCTCCTATTTCTTATGAATAGTGCCGTGGGATCTATTTGTCCACCTGAGAGGTTAGCCGAGACCTTGGGTTAAATTCTCAAGGCACCTCTTGCAGTTCAGTACCCCATTGGTACTGCGTTGAAATAATCAGCCTAGAATACGAGCTGAGTCCCTTGAGGTTTTTAGGATTTTGAAAGGAATTGATAGGGTAGATAAAGAGAAACTTTTTCTGCTGGTGGGAGGAGTCTAGGACTAGGGGACATAACCTTAAAATCAGAGCCAGGCCATTCAGGAGTGAAGTTAGGAAACACTTCTTCACACAAATGGTGGTAGAAGTGGGGAACTCTCTCCCACAGAAAGCAGATGCTCACTCAATTAATAATTTAAAATCTGAGATCGAGAGATTTTTGCTAGACAAGTGTATAGATATCGAGCCAAGGCGGGTGGATGGAGTTAAGAAACAGATCAGCCATTATGTCACTGAATAGCGCAACAGGCTTGAGGAGCTGAATGGCCGACTCATGTTCCTATGTATGGGGCTCAAGCCAGAGGTGAAGGGGCTAACAATGGAACCAAGCTGATTTGTACAAGGTATATCAGTTCCAGCACAAATTGGATAGTAGAAAGTTCCCTTTATTCTGCCCAATCTCAGAAGATAATCCCTCACTGCCAGCTGTGGCTCAGTGGGTAGCTCTCTCGCCTCTGAGTCAGAAGGTTGTGGGTTCAAGTCCCACTCCAGAGACTTGAGCACAAAATCCAGGCTGACACACCCAGTGCAGTAACGAGGGAGTGCTGCACTGTCGGAGGTGCCGTCTTTCAGATGAGATGTTAAACCGAGGCCCAGTCTGCTCTCTCAGGTGGACGTAAAAGATCCCATGGCCACTATTTCGAAGAAGAGCAGGGGAGGTATCCCCGGTGTCCTGGCCAATATTTATCCCTCAATCAACATCACTAAATCAGATGATCTGGTCATTATCACATTGCTGTTTGTGGGAGCTTGCTGTGCGCAAATTGGCTGCCGCGTTTCCTACATTACAACAGTGACTACACTTCCAAAAAATTACTTCATTGGCTCTAACGTGCTTCGGGACGTCCCGAGGTAGTGAAAGACGCTACAGAAATGCAAGTTCTTTCTTTCTTTAAACTGCGTGAGTGTGACGTTGTTCCACTTTCCACACGGACCGACCACCCTGTAACCCCTCGGAGGGAGATTGCCACGTTAGTGCCTAATTAGGGGTAGTTCTGTGGGCCATGAGTCCTCGTCGACTGGGAACTAACGGCCCCAAACTAATTACATGCAAGATCTTTTACAAGCAGCAGACAAAAGAGGATTACATCCCGTCAGTCTGAATTTGAACCCAGGTCACAAATGCGATTCGTGACTTACTTTAAACAAAAATCAGTTAGAATTCAATCACTATCCTCTGTTTAAATAAATTCCTTCCAACAAAGCGAAATGTGACATAGTTCAATCAATTAGAAACAGACAATTCCGATGTGATTTGAAATCACATGGTGAGTAACATTATTAACGTACATTAATTTACCACAGATGGCTGCGATCGAGTTACAATTCACTAATTCAATAGCATGCTTCTGGTAATCTCAAACAGCAGGAGGAAAGCTCAAGGAGTTTCTGAAGATCAACACAACCCAATAAGTCTGGAAGGTGCTGCTTGAAAGGGCGGTAGAAGCAGATTCAATAGTAACTTCCTTGCTTTTGTACTCTATGCCTCTGTTAATAAAGCCCAGGATCCCAATGCTTTTTTTAAACCGCTTTTTCTGTTCTCTGCAGCCGCGAAAGAGAGTCCCGAAGGCTGTGTTGCCTGCCCGGTGCCAGGGTTAAGGATATCTCCTCGCAGCTGGAGAAGAACTTGGAGTTGGAGGGGGAGGATCGAACTAATAAGGGGGAGGTAGAACTAAGAATGAGGTTCTGCTGAGAGAGTTTGAGCAGCTAGGGTCTAAATTAATAAGCAGATCCACAAAGGTAATCATCTCTGGATTACTACCCGAGCCATGAGCAAATTGGCATAGGGTCAAGCAGATCAGAGAGTTAAATGCGTGGCTCAAAGAGTGGTGTGGGAAAATGGGGTTTCAATTCATGGGGCACTGGCACCAGTACTGGGGAAAGAGGGAGCTGTTCTGTCGGGACGGGCTCCACTTAAACCGGGCTGGGACCAGCGTCCTGGCGAATCGAATAACTAGGGCTGTAGATAGGGCTTTAAACTAAAAAAGTGGGGGGAGGGGTCAGGTGAGGGGAAATTTTGAAATCTAAAGAGAAAGGTCAGGGCAATAGAGCAGTGTAGCAATTTGGGTAAAAATAAGGAAAGTGTGACAGGAAGGGACAGAGAGTTTAATGGTAGCAGTGCAGCAGAGAATAAGGTCAAAGCAGGGAATAATGGTAAAAAAAATTAAATTAAAGGCTCTTTATCTGAATGCACGAAGCATTCGTAACAAGATAGATGAACTAGTAGCACAAATAAAGATAAATGGGTTTGATCCAATAGCCATTACAGAGACATGGCTGCAAGGTGGCCAAGGTTGGGAACTAAATGTTCCAGGGTACTTGACGTTTAGAAAAGACAGGCAGAATGGAAAAGGAGGGGGAGTAGCCCTGATAATAAAGGATGACATAAGGACAGTAACAAGAAAGGATCTCGGCTCGGAAGATCAGGAAGTAGAATCAGTATGGGTGGAGATAAGGAATAACAAGGAGCAGAAAACACTGGTAGGAGTAGTTTATAGGCTCCCTAACAGTAGCTAAACCGTTGGACAGAATATTAATCAAGAAATAGTAGGAGCTTGCAACAAAGGTAATGCAATAATCTTGGGGGACTTTAATCTTCATATAGACTGGACAAATCAAATTGGCAAAGGCAGTCTGGAGGACGAGTTCATGGAATGCATTCGGGACAGTTTCCTAGAACAATATGTCATGGAACCAACAAGGGAACAGGCTATGTTAGATCTTGTGTTGTGTAATGAGACAGGGTTAATTAACAATCTCATAGTAAAGGATCCTCTGGGGCAGAGTGATCATAATATGATAGAATTTCACATTAATTTTGAGAGTGACTTGCCTAAGTCCGAAACTAGAGTCTTAAACTTAAATAAAGCCAATTACGTAGGTATGAGGGATGAGTTGGCTAAGGTAGATTGGAAAAATAGATTAAAAGGTATGGCGGTAGATAAGCAGTGGCTAGCATTTAAAGAAATATTTCATAATTCTCAACAAAAATACATTCCATTGAGAAACAAAAACTCCACGGGAAAAGTGATCCAACCGTGGCTAACTAAAGAAGTTAAGGATAGCATTAGACTGAAAGAAGAAGCTTATAATGTTGCAAAGAATAATAATAAGCCTGAGGATTGGGAGAGTTTCAGAAACCAGCAAAGGTTGACCAAAAAAACTGATAAAAAGGGAAAAAATAGAATGAGAGAAAACTAGCAAGAAATATAAAAACAGACTAAGAGTTTCTACAAGTATGTAAAAAGGAAAAGAGTAGCAAAAGTAAACGTTGGTCCCTTAGAGGCTGAGACAGGAGAAACTATTATGGGGAATAAGGAAATGGCAGAAATGTTGAACAAATATTTTGTATCTGTCTTCACAGTAGAAGACACAAAAAGCATACCAAAAATGGTGGGGAAACAACGGTCTAATGAGGGTGAGGAGCTTAACGTAATTAATATAAGTAGAGAAAAAGTACTAGAGAAACTAATGGGACTAAAAGCTGACAAATCCCCTGGACCTGACTGCCTACATCCTAGGGTACTAAAAGAGGTGGCTGAAGAGATAGTGAATGCATTGGTTTTGATCTTCCAAAATTCCCTAGATTCTAGAATGGTCCCCGCAAATGTAACACCGCTATTCAAGAAAGGAGGGAGAGAAAAAACAGGGAACTACAGGCCAGTTAGCCTGATATCAGTCGTTGGGAAAATGCTGGAATCCATTAAGGAGTGGTATCAGGGCACTTAGAAAATCATAACATGATTAGGCAGAGTCAACATGGTTTTATGAAAGGGAAATCGTGTTTGACAAATTTACTAGAGTTTTTTGAGGATGTAACTATCAGGGTAGATAAAGGGGAACCAGTGGATGTAGTATATTTGGATTTCCAAAAGGCATTCGATAAGCTGCCACATAAAAGGTTATTACACAAGATTAGGGCTCATGGGGTTGGGGGTAATATAGTAGCATGGATAGAGGATTGGTTACCGGACAGAAAACAGAGAGTAGGGATAAACGGATCTTTTTCAGGTTGGCAGGCTGTAACTAATGGGGTGCCGCAAGGATCAGTGTTGGGGCCTCAGCTATTTCCAATCTATATTAATGACCTAGATGAAGGGACCGAGTGTAATGTATCCAAATTTGCTGATGATACAAAGCTAGGTGGGACAGTATGCTGTGAGGAGAACACAAAGAGTCTGCAAAGGGATATAGATATACTAAGTGAGTGGGCAGTAAGGTGGCAGATGGAGTATAATGTAGGGAAATGTGAGGTTATTCACTTTGGTAGGAAGAATAGAAAAACAGAATATTTTTTAAATGGTGAGAAACTTTCAAATGTTGGTGTTCACAGAGATTTGGGTGTCCTCGTGCAAGAAACACAGAAAGCTAGCATGCAGGTACAGCAAGCAATAAGGAAGGCAAATGGCATGTTGGCCTTTATTGCAAGGGGGTTGGAGTATAAGAGTAAGGAAGTCTTGCTACAATTGTACAGGACCTTGGTGAGACCACACCTGGAGTACTGTGAACAGTTTTGGTCTCCTTATCTAAGGAAGGATATACTTGCCTTGGAGGCGGTGCAACGAAGGTTCACTAGATTGATTCCTGGGATGAGAGGGCTGTCCTATGATGAGAGATTGTGTAGAATGGGCCCATACTCTCTGGAGTTTAGAAGAATGAGAGGTGATCTCATTGAAACATACAAGATTCTGAAGGGGGTTGACAGGGTAGATGCTGAGAGGTTGTTTCCCCTGGCTGGAGTGTCTAGAACTCAGGGGCATAGTCTCAGGATAAGGGGTCGGCCATTTAAGACTGAGATGAGGAGGAATTTCTTCACTCAGAGGGTTGTGAATCTTTGGAATTCTCTGCCCCAGAGGGCTGTGAATGCTGAGTCTTTGAGTATATTCAAGGCTGAGATAGATAGATTTTTGGACTCTAGGGGAATCAAGGGATACGGAGATCGGGCGGGAAAGTGGAGTTGAGGTCGATGATCAGCCATGATCTTACTGAATGGCAGAGCAGGCTCGAGGGGCCGTATGGCCTACTCCTGCTCTTATTTTTTATGTTCTTATGTTCTCAACTGGCCCTGCCACCTTCAACGATTTGTGCACATTTACCCCCAGGTTTCTCTGTTCCTGCACCCCCTTTAGAATTGTACCATTTAGTTCATATCGCCTCTCCTCATTCTTCCGACCAAAATGTATCACTTCACACTGCTCTGCATTAAATTTCATCTGCCACGTGTCTGCCCATTTCCCCAGTCTGTCTATGTCCTCCTGAAGTCTGTTACTGTCCTCTTCATTGTTTAGTACATTTCCAAGTTTCGTGTCATCTGCAAACTTTGAAATGATGCCCAGTGTACCCAAGTCCAGGACATTAATATATATCAAAAAGAGCAGTGGTCCTAATACCGACCCCCTGGGGAACAAACACCACTATACTTCCCTCCTGTCAATCGTTCACCAATGCTCTCTGTCCCTTAGGCAATTTCAGATCCACGCTGCCACTGTCCCTTTAATAAAAGAAAGAAAAAGACTTCCATTTCGACAGCGCCTTTCACGACTTCAGGACGTCCCAAAGCATTTTACAGCCCATGAAGTACTTTTGAAGTGTAGTCACTGTTGCTGTGTAGAAATCCCATGGGCTTTAATTTTGCTAACAAGTCTGATGCGGTATCTTTTCCTGTAATCCACCCTTGCACACTGTAAATATAGTGGCCCAGAAATTAAACATGGATGGTTCCCGCGGGGGTAAGGATTCCCCGCGATATCGCACTCCGCGCCTACCTTTTTGCTCCGGGCCCACACGAACTTTAGTTTCAAAGGCTCTCTCTCTCTTGGAACCGTGCAGTGCTTGCGTGGCTCAGAGGCGCAATTAGTTCGTGCGAGCTCTGGGATCACGTGATTCAGTTAGAGCCAATGGCAGCACACCATCTTTCATTCATAGTTTTGACAGGAAGACCTGTCAAAGCTATGAATACTACACACCCCCAAAAGAACAGCTAAACCTCAATTAAATTTTTTTTAAAAAGCCATCACATTAATAAAATAAGTATAGTTAAATAAATTAACCACTTTAAACAAAAAATTAAATTTTTGAAAAAATTTAAAATCTTTTTAAAAGTTATAAAAATAAACTTACCTTTCTTTAAAGTCTCTAAAAAAGATAAACCTGTTGAAAAAAATTTAAAACAACACTTAATTAACTACTTACCTTGTTAAAAGGGGGTCCTACGCCTGCTCTCTTTGTGTGTAAAATCTTCACCACTTACCTGCGCGTTCAAAGCTGGAAAAATAACTAAGTGCACTGCGTGCGCGCAGCCTGTAGTGGACACGCGGTTCACTTAGGAACCGCCCCCTTTTCAATTCACGAAGTGCCGGTTTCCCGCGCATGCAGGAAACCGGCAATTCGGGATCTAATACGCGAGAGTACACAGTGCGTACTCTCGCGTATTAGGTTTAATTTTCGGGCCAGTGTCACGTTACACTGCCATATTCACTTCTAGAAAGGCTAGAAAGTTTAATTGCTTTAAGTCAGAGTTTAATCGTGGTTTGGTCAAAGAATTTTGGGCATTGGAGTGCGCTCGTCAATTTCAGGCTCCAGCTCAGAGCAGCCAGCAGTTTGAGACTGTTTTTTAATCTGTAGCCAAGTAGTGGCCATAGGATCATAGAATAGCACAACACAAGAGGAGGCCATTCGGTCCATTGAATCTGCACCGGCTCTTTCGAAGAGCAATCCAGTTAGTCCCACTCCCCCGCTCGTTCCCCATAACCCTGCAACTTTTTTCCTCCTTCAAGTATTTATCCAATTCCCTTTTGAAGGCTACTATTGAATCTGTATTCACCACCCTATCAGGCAGAGCATTCCAAATCCTAACCACTCGTTGCGTAAAGAAGTTTTTCCTCATGTCACCTCTGGTTCTTTTGCCAATCACCTTAAATCTGTGCCCACTGGTTATCGACCCTTCAGCCATTGGGAAACAGTTTTTCTTTATTTACTCTACCTAAACCCTTCATGATTTTCAACGCCGCTATCAAATCTCCTCTTAGCCTTCTCTGCTGTAAGGAGAACAATCCCAGCTTCTCCAGTCTATCCAGCTAATGTTACTAGACTAGTAATTCACGGGCCTGGACTAATAATCCAGAGTATGTGGGTTCAAATACCCCCATTTGAACAAATTTGAAAACTCTGGAAATAAAAACGAACTGATACTAGTAAAAGTGACCATGAAGCTGTGAGATTGTCGCAAAAACCCGACTGGTTGACTATGTCTTTAGGGAAGGAAATCTGCCGTCCTTACCCGGTCTGGCCTATATGTGACTCCAGTCCCCACACCAACTTGGTTGACTCTTTACTGCTCTCTGAAGTGTTCTACAAACAGAGGAAAGAGGAGAAGAGAGAAGAGGAGAAAGGGAGAAAGAGGGGAGAGAGAGAGAGAGAGAGAGAGAGAGAGAGAGAGAAAGGGAAAGGGAGAGAAAGGGGTGAGAGAAAAAAAGAGAAAGAAATGCAGAGAGAGAGAAAGGATGGGGGACAAGAGAGAGAAAAAAGGGAGAGTGTAAAAAGGGGGTGACAGAGAAATATAGGGAGGATGAGAGGAAGAGACACATACACACAACACACAGCAGGAGGAGGGAGCAGACCGAGCGAAACCTTCCATTAACAACTTCAAATTCAATTGTAGGAATAGGATTTCTGTTTTCACACCAGGACAATTACTTAAAGGTCAAGAGCAGCATTTAACATCCTTCCGATCATAAGAACATAAGAAATAGGAGCAGGAGTAGGCCATTCGGCCCCTCGAGCCTGCTCCGCCATTCAATGAGATCATGGCTGATCTTCTACCTCAATTTCACTTTCCTGCACTATCCCCATATCCCTTGATTCCTTTAATATTCAAAAATCTATCGACCTCGGTCTTGAATATACTCAACGACTGAGCCTCCACAGCCCTCTGGGGTAGAGAATTCCAAAGGTTCACCACCCTCTGAGTGAAGAAATTTCTCCTCATCTCGGTCCTAAATGGCCAACCCCTTATTCTGAGACTGTGACCCCTGGTTCTAGACTCCCCAGCCAGGGGAAACATCTCCCAGCATCTACCCTGTCAAGCCCTGTAAGAATTTTGTATGTTTCAATGACCACAGGTTCCCTTCCTACCAACAGGAAAGGCACTTTCCTCCCTCTGACCCAACATGAGTTTTGGACCAAAACCTGATCTGTACTTCTGATGAGATTTCATCCATTATCCCAAAGAGATCCCTGAAGTTAAAACACTTATCAATGTTCAGGAGCCATCACATGTTCTGAATCTCATTTTCACAGCTCAACAGAATTGATGCGTATATTGCAAGTGATTTGGTTTCCATTGATTTTTCAATTAGACAGCAGAGATCAGACTGCCTACCAACTAAATCATAGGCCATTCAGCCCATCGTGCCTATTCCAGCTCTTTGAAAGAGCTCTCCAATTAATCCCACTCCCGCGCTCTTTCCCCATAGCCCTGCTAATTTTTCCTTTTCAATTATATATCCAACTCCCTTTTGAAAGTTCCTATTGAATCTGTGTCCTCTGCTTACCGACAAGAAACAATTAGATGTTGCAAAGGGGCACTGTAGGGTCTTCGGGCTGGATGAATTAAGATGGGCCAAATGGCTATGACATAGTATTTTGTGAGCTAGGCTGTGAAGAGCAATACGATGTTTTTTTTTTTATTCGTTCATGGGATGTGGGCGTCGCTGGCAAGGCCAGCATTTATTACCCATCCCTAATTGCCCTTGAGAAGGTGGTGCTGTGCCGCCGCCTTGAACCGCTGCAGTCCGTGTGGTGAAGGTACTCCCACAGTGCTGTTAGGGAGGGAGTTCCAGGATTTTAACCCAGCGACGATGAAGGAACGGCGATATATTTCCAAGTCAGGATGGTGTGTGACTTGGAGGGGAACTTGGAGGTGGTGGTGTTCCCCTGCGCCTGCTGCCCTTGTCCTTCTAGGTGGAAGAGGTCGCGGGTTTGGGAGGTGCTGTCGAAGAAGCCTTGGTGAGTTGCTGCAGTGCATCTTGTAGATGGTACACACTGCAGCCACGGTGCGCCGGTGGTGGAGGGAGTGAATGTTTAAGGTGGTGGATGGGGTGCCAATCAAGTGGGCTGCTTTGTCCTGGATGGTGTCGAGCTTCTTGAGTGTTGTTGGAGCTGCACTCATCCAGGCAAGTTGTGAGTATTCCATCACACTCCTGACTTGTGCCTTGTGGATGGTGGAAAAGCTTTGGGGAGTCAGGAGGTGAGACACTCACCGCAGAATACCCAGCCTCTGACCTGCTCTTGTTGCCACAGTATTGATGTGGCCTGGCCCAGTTAAGTTTCTGGTCAATGGTGACCCCCCAAGATGTTGATGGTGGGGAATTCGGCGATGGTAATGCCGTTGAATGGTAAGGGGCTGTGGTTAGACGCTTGCTTGTTGGAGATAGTCATTGCCTGGCACTTGTGTGGCGCGAATGTTACCTGCCACTTATCAGCCCAAGGCTGAACGTCGTCCAGGACTGAGGGAGTCATTTTCTGAGATGATGTTTATATTAACTATGTAATCATTTGCAATTTCTACAAAAAAAATGCCACTAACTCTATACTGATCTGCAGCCTACAGAGTCACTATGATGGGATTCACTATAGACCTTTTACAAGATATCTGAGTAATTTGAGACATGATATGTGGTGAGTGTAGCAAGTTTGGGAGGAAAAAAGGTGACTTTGGACCTCTGGTTCCCAAAGCTCTCCACCACTGGGGGTTTCCCTCGCCTCATGTCTGGGTCTGTTGTAGACTCATTGATGAGAGGCTGATCACTAGGATTAGTCAACAACTCCATTATCGTTGTATCGTGTAACAGCCAGGATGGCAGAAGGCGTACTAAATGGACTCTTGGCCTTTTTGCTGTCTCGCGATTCCAGTGTTCCAATGATCACCCTCACAGCTATGCCGCAATAAGCCTGGTTCTTCCTCATTCGTGCTTTGACAGCTACACCCTTCACAACATAAATAGCAAGGAGGTGGGCTAGTTGGCCCATCCGAGCTCATTCCTCGAGAACAGGGATGTCCAAACAGTGGGCCGTATCCAGCCCGTGAGCTCTGGCAAGATGGCCCGCTGGGCCCAGGAAACTCATGTTCTATTCGCATTTATATTTCCTACTGGCGGGCTTGTCCCGCTTTGAGTTTCGATGAGGTTTGAAAAGGGCAGTACTTAGTTCTATCGCTTCATTGGTGGATAAAGCGGAACTGTAGCATTCATATTTTGAATATATGCAAATTAATGGGAACGTGGATTTAAACATGGTGCCCTTCAAGTCTCCAGCGCGCACACCTTCACAGCCCACAACGCTTGGATAGTCCTCATCTAGAAGAACCCACAATTCCCGCTATGACAACAGCTGCGAAAGGCAACTGCCTCCTACTTAACATTTCACTTTACTGCTGTATATATGACACGAAGCTTCAGGGTGAGTAATCTATGCTTAGATCGCCTTTAAACGATACGGGTCGCCCAACTGTGAAACTCCTGATCTCTCCACTAGATGGAAAAACACCACCCTCATAGACCATATATTGCAGGCTAAGCTACCACTCATTTTAATTGTGAGATGTAAATTCCTGCAGAAGCAAGATTAAATCCAGCAGGTAAGGTAGCGATGAAGTGCTCAACGCCCATCGGTTTTTCAGTCCAGTTTAACAAAATCTGTTCAAGAAAACAAATCAATTTAAGATTCCTCATCTTGGATGAAGCAAGTCAAGGGTTCCGGCCCTCACGGAAATCTGCCCTGACTTGATGTGCAGTCCAAGTTAACTCAAGAACCCAGGCCTGGCGCTCAGATATACCCGGTCCTGGGAGCTTCTCACAACTTGGAACAAAAAGAACTTTTTCCTCACTACAACAAGAACAACAACTTGTATTTATATAGTGCCTTTAATGTCGTAAAACGTCCCAAGGTGCTTCACAGGAGTGTTATAAGACAAAAAATTTGACACCGAGCCACATAAGGATAAATTAGGGTAGGTGACCAAAAGTTTGGTCAAAGAGGTAGGTTTTAAGGAGCGTCTTAAAGGAGGAGAGAGAGGTAGAGTGGCGGAGAGGTTTAGACAGGGAATTCCAGAGCTTAGGGCCTAGGCAACAGAAGGCACGGCCACCAAAGGTTGAGCGATTATAATCAGGGATGCTCAAGAGGGCGGAATTAGAGGAGCGCAGATATCTCGGTGGTGGGGGGGGGGGGGGGGGGCAGGGTAGTTGTGGGGCTGAAGGAGAATAGAGATAGGGAGGGGGCGAGGCCATGGAGGGATTTGAAAACAAGGATGAGAATTTTGAAATCAAGGCGCTGCTTAACCGGGAGCCAATGTAGGTTAGCAAGCACAGGGGTGATGGGTGAGCGGAACTTGGTGCGAGTTAGGACATGGGCAGCCGAGTTTTGGATCACCTCAAGTTTACGTAGGGTAGAATGTGGGAGGCCAGCCAGGAGTGCCGTTGGAATAGTCAAGTCTAGAGGTAACAAAGGCATGGATGAGGGTTTCAGCAGCAGATGAGCTGAGGCAGGGGTGGAGACAGGCGATGTTACGGAGGTGGAAATAGGCGGTCTTTGTTATGCTGTGGATATGTGGTCGGAAGCTCATTTCGGGGTCAAATATGAGACCAAGGTTACGAACAGCGTCTTTCTTTGAAATGCAAGTCTTTCTTACATTCCCTTTGTAAGAAAACGCTTCGGTTTGGTTGGAACTGACCCTCCTGCCCTCTGCTAAGCATTTCCAATGCTACAGATGTCCCTTCCCAAATGTAGGCCTGCTGTGGGGCCAATGGGATTCGCCAGCGTTGCACAATCGCTCCTCATACCATCTGGAAAACACATCTCCTAGAGTGGGACTCCTTATCTGACTCCGACAGCACGCCAATATTGGGATCGAAATGGCTGGAAATCGGAACAGGAGAAATTCTGTACAAGGGCAATGGATTCGCAAAAAATCCGTAGAGGCGGTAAGTAGAAAAAGAGCGGAATGTTTCGGGCGTTGCATTTAAATAAAACCAAACATTTTTCAATGAAAATCAAATTACCTTTGATTTCAGACTAAAATAAACCTTTATAGCATTGATTGCTATGAATTTAGCTGCAGTCCCCGAGATAGGGCTGTCAGATAAACGGTGCACGCACACACGCACGTTCACACACTGATGGTTGTGATTGAAATTCAGTCTCAACGAGCAGTAAATGAGCATGTAGGAGAGTTAGAACATTGAGTTTCCTATTCAGCTGTCCTGCTCAGTAACCTCATTTCGCTTCCCACTGCTTCAAGCATCTGCTTGAACGGCGAGCACGGTGCTTTTGATTAGATTTGCATTGGGACTCAGCGATTCAACATCTATCCCCCAGCTTCTTTCTCAGTGGCACGCTGCACTCAAATTGCAGCGACTGGCCTGAAAGGGGGGGGGGGGGAAATAAAGGAGTACTGAGGAGCCCGGGGAATATGAGTGCGGGCTTTCCTTTCCCCATCAGCTGGGGACAAAAATCTAAGGCTCGTGCTTCGACAGTCCTGCTTTTAGACGTCGCTGCTCCCGTGTGTTTCTTACACGGGCAGATTTTTACTTTAAATAAGATCCACATAATTCAAATACTCTCTGCCACAGCAACTGTTGGAGGAGCTCAGCACTAAACACGGGGCACATAAAATCCAACGGTTATGGAGCCAGACAAGATAACCGAGGCCTCGTCCGCCCTCCCAGGTGGACGCAAAAGACCCCACGGCACTATTTCGAAGAAGAGCAGTGGAGTTCTCCCCGGTGTCCTGGGGCCAATATTTATCCCTCAAATCAACATCAGTAAAACAGATAATCTGGTCATTATCAGGTTGCTGCTTGTGGGAGCTTGCTGTGCTGCTGCGTTTCCTACATTACAACAGTGACTACACTTCAAAAGTACTCGATTGGCTGTAAAGCGCTTTGGGACGCCCCGAGGTTGTGGAAGGGGCGATTTAAATGCAAGTCTTTTTCTTTTTAGCTTCAGAAGACAGAGTGATAAAAGAAAGAACAGAGAAACATGAACTTTTCAGCCTTGAAAGGAGGCAACCGAGGGGTCCCTCAGAAAGCTATGTATATTAATGAACGATATGGAAAAAGTAAATCTATAACATTACTTCATATTCAACAGTGACAGTAGGACAAAGGGCCACAAATTCACATGAGCGAAAGACAAAAATTTATAAAGGCAAAAGAGTGACAACACATGGAATGGACTTCCAGATAGAGTAGTGGAGGCAAACACTTCAAGACAATAGCAACTTACATTTATATAGTAAAATGTCCCATGGCACTTCACAAGAGAGTTATCAAACAAAATTTGACACCGAGCCACCTATGGAGATATTAGGACAAGTGACCAAAAGCTTGGTCATAGACTTTTAAGGAGCGTCTTCAAGGAGAGAGAGGCGGAGAGGTTTAGGCAGGGAATTCCAGAGCTTAGGGCCCAGGCAGCTGAAGGCACGGCCACCAATGGTGGAGCAATGAAAATCGCAGATTAGCAAGAGGCCAGAGTTGGAAGAATGCAATAATCTCGGAGGGTTGTAGGGCTGAAGGAGGTTAGAGAGATAGGGAGGGGGCGAGGCGGTGGAGGGATGTGAAAACAAGGAGGAGAATTTTTAATCGAGGCACTGTCGGACCGGGAACCAATGTAGGTCAGTGAGCACAGGGGGTGATGGGCGAAGGGGACTTGGTGCGCGTTAGGACACGGGCAGCCGAGTATTGAATATGCTCAAGACACAATGGGGTGCCGTGAATGGGGCGGGCTGGGGTACTGCGAGGTCTTTCTGGATAGATGGGGCGAGGCTGGCCAAATGGCTGTCCTCAACTCTGCTGATCTTGTGAACGAAAAAATGCCCATTCTCTGTTCAAAGATCTAGCTGAAACAAAATCACCGCAATCAGTAAAATTTTACTCTGTCGACCAAAATTAAAAGTTCCCCGGCGGTCCCTTTTCCATTTCAGCGTAGCAAACAGAAAACAAGATCCTTTCCACAAAATAACTACAACTGCAAAGCAAAGTTCTCTGTAAGCTGCGCGACCGCACAGCGCTCCAGGGAAACCCACGCTGCCGGCTTTTCAATACGGAAACCGCCCGTGCACGGTGTTTTGAATGGCCCACGCAGTCCCTTAAAGGGGCCGCGCAGGGCCAAACAAAATTAGAGGGAACACTGCCGCAAAGGTCTTTACACGGTGCGCTGCCGAGGGGCTTTTGTGTGCCCTCTGTGTAGCTAAGGCTTAGCAATGACATTGTTGTCCCTTTTTCTTTTGGATAAGATGCGGAGATGCCGGTGTTGGACTGGGGTGGACAAAAATGAGAAGTCGCACAACACCAGGTTATAGTCCAACAGTTTTATTTGAAATCACAAGCTTTCGGAGCTTTCGTAGCTCCTTCGTCAGGTGAAGTGAAGAAATACAAAATCGACAAAGCATATATAGATAGAGAACAATGCATGTGTAAGTTACACATGCATTGTTCTCTATCTATATATGCTTTGTCGATTTTGTATTTCTTCACTTCACCTGACGAAGGAGCTCCGAAAGCTTGTCTTTTGGATGAGAGAGAGAGAGAGAGAGAGAGAGAGAGAGAGAGAGTGTAGAAAGCGTTGACCAGTTTTCGAGCACTGAATTATAATTCTCTCTAAATTCCCCTGTTCTTCTACACATTGAATGAAATCAGCCTCAACTCCAGGCAATCAGAAGCGATTGGTGTTTATGGAGCTTCTCGCCTCCAATCTAAGAAATGTCTCATTTTCTTCAACACGTCAATAATGCAGAGAGAGGTAAGAACAATACAAGTGCTCACAACCTCATCAACACTCGGAGATTTCATCATAACAGAAGCACAGAATGACGCCCCTCCCCCTCCCCATTCCATCATACACACAGCTCACTCACAACCTTCTCAGGAGCCTTTGCTGCCTGTTGCTGATTATTTGTACAACAGCGTGGCTTGCTGGGCTACTTCACAGGGCATTATCAATCAGCCATAGCAACAGGAGTGGGCCATTCAGCTCCTCGAGCCTGTTCCGCCATTCAGTTAGATCATGGCTGATCTGCATCTTAACTTCACCACACGGGAGCTGCTGCGGTTCAAGGCGGTGGCTCACCACCACCTTCTCAAGGGCAATTAGGGATGGGCAATAAATGCCGGCCTTGCCAGCGACGCCCACATCCCATGAAGTAATAAAAAAAAACTCCATTTACCCACATTGGATCCTTAACCCTCAATACCCTTGCCCAACAAAAACCGAACAATCTCAGTTTTGACATTTTCAATTGACGCCAAGCCTCAACAGCACTTTGGGGGAGGGAGAGAGTTCCAGATTTCCACGATCCTTTGTGTGAAGAAGTGCTTCCTGACATCATCGCTAGCTCTAATTTTAAGGTTATGCCTCCTTGTTCTGGACTCCCCCCACACCAGAAGAAATACTTTATCTCCATCTACAATTTCTAATCCTTTAATCATCTTAAACACCTCAATTAGATTATCCGCTAATCTTCTACTCTCAAGGGAATACAAGTCTAGTCTATGCAACCGGTCCTCATAATTTAACCCTTTAGTGTGAACTTGACTCACATCTATCTACATGACATGTAGGCCAGACCGACAGGCATGGAGGGTTAGCTTCCATGAAGGGCGTGAGTGAACCAGTTACGGTGAATTACATCGAATTTACAGCACAGAAACAGGCCATTCGACCCAACAGGTCCATGCTGGTATTTATGCTCCACACGAGCCTCCTCCCACTCTCCTTCATCTCACCCAATCAGCATAAACTTCTATTCCTTTCTCCCTCATGTGTTTATCTAGCTTCCCCTTAAATGCATCTCTGCTATTTGCCTCGACCACTCCCTGTGATAGCGAGTTCCACATTCTCACCACTCTCTGGGTAAAGAAGTTTCTCCTGAATTCCCTATTGGATTTACTAGTGACCATCTTATATTGATGGCCCCTAGTTTTGGTCTCTTGCCACAAGTGGAAACATCTTCTCTACATCTTCCCTATCAAACCCTTTCATAATTTTAAAGACCTCTATTAGGACACTCCCTCAGCCTTCTCTTTTCTATGAGAAGTCGCACAACACCAGGTTATAGTCCAACAGTTTTATTTGAAATCACAAGCTTTCGGAGCGCTGCTCCTTCGTCAGGTGACTTCACCTGACGAAGGAGCAGCGCTCCGAAAGCTTGTGATTTCAAATAAAACTGTTGGACTATAGCCTGGTGTTGTGCGACTTCTCACATTTGTCCCACCCCAGTCCAACACCGGCATCTCCACATCATGGCTATTCTCTTTTCTAGAGGAAAGAGCCCCAGCCTGTTCAGTCTTTCCCGATAGATATGCCAGTTATATTTATAACACATGCCTGCAAGAAAAGAGCTGTTACGTAGACGTCAAACAGATTGCAATTGGTTCTAATATTGTCCCAATCCACAAGTCACACCACGCGTACTGAATTCAATGATACAACACAGCATCTCAGATAATAATCCATCGTTTCCAGTGAGATGAGGACAAAATAAGCAATTGAGCCGTACTGGAGCACAGAGCCAGGCAAATGCAGGAGTATTTTCTCAGCAACTGAATCATGCACACAGGGAGCGATCGGCATTGAGCATTTTACATTAGTGTTAGCTGTGGTTCAGTGGGTAGCTCTCTCGCTTCTGAGTCAGAAGGTTGTGGGTTCAAGTCCCGCTCCAGAGACTTGAGCACACAAAGCTAGGCTGACACTCCAGTGCGGTGCGGAGGGAGTGCTGCACTGTTGGAGGTGCTGTCTTTCGGATAAGACGTTAAACCGAGGTCCCGTCTGCCCTCTCAGCTGGACGTAAAAGATCCCACGGCACTATTTCGAAGAAGAGCAGGGGAGTTATCTCCCCAGTGTCCTGGCCTCAATATTTATCCCTCAACCAACATCATTAAAAAACAGATGATCTGGTCATTGTCACATTGCTGTTTGTGGGAGCTTGCAGTGTGCAAATTGGCTGCCGCGTTTCCCACATTACAACAGTGACTACACTTCAAAAGCATCATTGACTGTAAAGCGCTCTGGGGCGCCCTGAGGTTGTGAAAGTCGTTATAGAAATGCAAGTCTTTCTTTCTTTCATTTACATGGAGCACGTGACAAGGTCAGTATTTCTCCATCGCACTCACCATCCTTTCTTTACTCTTTCTCTCTCGCTCTTCCTGTTTTGAAGGTGGTGGAGTTATGATCCTTCTGCCACTGGTGCTGGACAAGGTGGCCGCTCATCCTACGTGAGCCTGGATGCCAAACCCTGGCAGGCTATTCGACCGCAGTGGGCATCACGGACAAGCTTGGTCCTGATTCTTACCGAGGCGCCAAGGCTTCCTGCTCCTGACCGTCACTCAGTGCACGTGGACGGACGTTGGGTAAGGAAAGATTCGAGCTTGGATTTGCTCTCTGCCCTCTCTCGGGCAAATAGCCTGCTAGTACTCACTGTTTATCTTCATGCACAAAGAATGGGCATTTAGACATGGTTAAGTAGAGGACATGTTGTGGGGGGGGGGGGGGGGGGGGGGCGGGTGGGGGGCAGGGAGGCAAAGATTGAAGCGTCAATGGAACCTTGCTGCAGCATAACTCAGCAAGAGAAAGGGGTACAACATTACTGGGCGGGAGGGCGATTTGTCAAGGCAACCACTGTCACACCTTGAAATGGTGTAAGCAAATAAAAAAAGAAAGACTTGCATGTCTATAGTGCTTTCACGAACCTCAGGACGTCCTAAAGCGCTTTACAGCCAATGAGGTACTTTCTGAAGTCACTGTTGTAATGTAGGAACAGCAGCAGCCAATTTGCACACAGCAAGCTCCCACAAACAGCAATGTGTGATAATGACCAGATAATCTGTTTTTTCGTGATGTTGGTTGAGGGATAAATATTGGTCAGGACAACAGGGAGGACTCCCCTGCTCTTAGTACAGTGGGATCATTTACGTCCACCTGAGAGGGTAGACGGAGGCCTCGGTTTAACGCCTTATCCGAAAGATGGCACCTCCGGCAGTGCGGCACTCCCTCAGCACTTCACTGGAGTGTCAGCCTGGATTTTTTTGCTCAAGTCTCTGGAGTGAACCCGCGGCCTTCTGACTCAGAGGAGAGAGTGCTGCCCAATGAGCCGCTGGCTGACACAAATATCGCAAACGGGAGCAGGAGTAATAACGTTCGACCATCTTCTGTTGATGCCTCTCACCTTGTGACCACAAACCACGCGAGCTCTCCAAAGTCTGGCGAAGCCCTCATGTACGTCTTGATGTGGGGCATGGCGCGGCTCCGACCCGTGACCTCCGCGGACCACTTGCTGGGGGAAAACACATGGGCGGAAAAAGAAAGGTCAATCTCTGCCCTTCCTGAAGTGCTCGAATCAGTGACAGCTGCGAGCAAGTGACGGAGCCTCGGACTTAGCGCAGAGGTTTAACCATATAAACCGCAAAGCTCGAGTGCTTCATTCGGCCCATCGTGCCGGTGCCGGCTCTTTGGTCGAGCGATCCCATTAGTGCCACTCCCCACACATACAACAGCAAAATACTGCGGATGCTGGAAATCTGAAATAACAACAGAAAATGCTGGAAACACTCAGCAGGTCAGGCAGCATCCGTGGAGAGAGAAACTTTTTCCAGTTCTGACGAAGGGTCCCAGACCTGAAACGTTAACCCGGTTTCTCTCTCCACGGATGCTGCCTGACCTGCTGAGTGCTTCCAGCATTTTCTGTTGTTAGTCCCACTCCCCTGCTCTTTCCCCATAGCCCTGCAATTTTTTCCTTTTTAAGTACATAATCCAATTCCCCTTTGAAAGTTACTATTGAATCGGCTTCCTCTCCTCTTCCTCTTTCAGGCCTGCGCATTCCAGATCACAACAACTCGCTGTAAAAACATTCTTCTCATCTCCCCCTCTGGTTCTTTTACCAATTATCTTAAATCTGTGTCCTCTGGTTACCGACCCAGCTGCCGCTGAAGAAAGTTTCTCCTTATTGACTATCAAAACCCTCCATGATTTTGAACACCTCTAATAAATCTCCCCTTAACCTTCTCTGTTCTAAGGAGAACATCCCCAGCTTCTCTAGTGTCTCCACATAACTTGCATTTATAGAACGACTTTTGCCACCTCAGGCTATCCAAAAGCGCTTCACAGTCAATTAATTACATTTTGAAGTGTAGTCACTGCACTAATGTAGAAAACGCGGCAGCCAATTTGCACACAACAAGATCCCACAATCGGCAATGCAATAATGACCAGATAATTTGTTTTTTTAGTGATGTCGGTTGAGGGATAAATATAGGTCGGGGGAACGGGGAGAACTCCCCCTGCTCTTCTTCGAAATAGTGCCGTGGGATCTTTTACGTCCACCCGAGAGGGGAAACAGGGCCTCGGTTTAACGTCTCATCCGAAAGGCACGGACGTCGTACGAACCCCTGGTCTCTAACTTCTGGGAAAGCATGGAATGCGAGGAGGCCATTCAGCCTACACATTCCCTAAACCAGGAATTCAGGAGAAACCTCTTCACTCAGAGAGTGGTGAGAATGTGGAACTCGCTACCACAGGGAGTGGCTGAAGCGAATAGCACAGATGCATTTAAGGGGAGGCTAGATAAACACACGAGGAAGAAAGGAAAAGAAGGTTATGCTGATAGGGTGAGATGAAGAGGGGTGGAGAGGAGGCTCGTGTGGAGCATAAACACCAGCATGGACCAATTGGGCCGAATGGCCTGTTTCTGTGCTGTACTTTCTATGTAAGTTAGGAGTGAAATCAGGAAGCACTTTATCATGCAAAGGGCAGTGGAAATCTGGAGCCACTTCCCCCAAGGATCAAATTCAAATAAAAGTCATAATTACGATTGTAATTCAGATTCTCCAGCACTCCATCACCACAGCATCCTTACATTCATTATCAAAAGCAGGTTACACAAGAGTATAAAATCAGAGACCATTTTTTTTACTTACACCAGTCGTTCAATAAATTGAAATCTGCTGTTATTTTTGCTTCTTCATAAGCAACAACTGGCATTTATATAGCGCCTTTAATGTAGTAAAACGTCCCAAGGTGCTTCACAAGAGCGATTATCAAATGAAATTCGACACCGAGCCACAGAAGGCGATATTAGGACAGGTGACCAGAAGCTTGGTCAAGGAGGTGGGTTTTAAGGAGCGTCTTGAAGGAGGAGAGCGAGTCGGATAGGCGGAGAGGTTTAGGGAGGAGAATTCCAGAGGTTGGAGCCTCAGCAGCTGAAAGCACGGCCGCCAGTGGTGGAGCGATGGAAATCGGGGATGCGTAATAGGCCAGAATTGAGATTTCAGAGGGTTGTAGGGCTGGAGGAGGTTACAGAGATAGGGAGGGGGAGGGGGGGGGGGGCGAGGCCATGGAGGGACTTGAACAGAAGGATGAGGATTTTAAATTTGAGCCGTTGCATAAAATCGAGTTCTTCCTGCGGCTGAGCTGGTCAAGCCAGTCAGTAGCTGAGTGCGGTTTAAACAGAGTGCTGTGAGTTGGGAATTGGTTCTTACTTTACACCAAGGAAAGAGTCCGAGAGCGGGAGCAGTCAAACAACAACAACTGCAAAACCGCTAAAGTGACGTCACAACAGGGAAGGAGCTGATTGGTAAGTAAGACCTGGTGAGTATTTCTACAGTCCAGTCGTTAAAGTAAAAGTAAGGTCTCTAGTTCAGAGTAAGTAGTGTTTAAAAGGGAAGTAAGGTCCCTAGTGCATTTAATATTCTTTAATTTAAAGGAAGTTAAGGGAGTAAATTAAGGGTAGGACTTGGCAGGGCAGCTCGGCAGCGTGGAGTGCTCCTCCTGTGCTATGTGGGAAGTCAGGGACACTTTCAGTGTCCAGGGCGAACACTTGTGCAGGAAGTGTCTCCAGCTGCAGCTACTCGAAATCCGCGTTTCGGAGCTGGAGCTGCAGCTGGAGTCACTGTGGAGCATCCGCGAAGCTGAGATCTTCGTGGATAGCACGTTTAACGAGGTAGTCACACCACAGGTAAAGAGTGCACAGGCAGACAGGAAATGGGTGACTGCCAGACAGAGTAAAAGAACTAGGAAGGTAGTGCAGGAGTCCCCTGGGTCCATCTCCCTCTCCAACAGATTTTCCGTTTTGGATACTGCTGGGGCAGATGGTTTCTCAGGGGAATGCAGCAAGAGCCAAGTCCGTGGTGAGAGAACAATAGTGATAGGGGATTCTATCGTAAGGGGAACAGATAGACGTTTCTGTGGCCGCAGATGTGACTCCAGGATGGTATGTTGCCTCCCTGGTGCCAGGGTCAAGGATGTCACTGAACGGCTGCAGGGCATTCTGAAGGGGGAGGGCAAACAGTCAGAGGTTGTGGTTCACATTGGAACCAACGACATGGGTAGAAAGAGGGATGAGGTCCTGCAACAAGAATTTAGGGAGCTAGGTGGCAGATTAAAAAGCAGGACCTCAAAGGTTGTAATCTCTGGATTACTCCCGGTGCCACATGCTAGTGAGTATAGGAATAGGAGGATAGAGCAGATGAATGCTTGGCTAAAGAGTTGGTGCAGGAGGGAGGGCTTTAGTTTCCTGGATCACTGGGTCTGCTTCTGGGGAAGGTGGGACCTGTACAAGTCGGACGGGTTGCACCTGAACCGGAACGGGACCAACATCCTTGCGGGGAGGTTTGCTAGTACTGTTGGGGGGGGGTTTAAACTAACTTGGCAGGGGGATGGGATACGGAGTGGAGCTATAGTAGGGGGTGATGCACAGCCAAATATAGAGGAAAAAACAAGTCAGCCTGGAAGTCAGAGCAAATATGTAACGGCAAAGGGAGTATGGCAAGGCTGGATGGCATTTATTTTAATGCAAGGAGTCTTGTGAGTAAGGCAGATGAATTGAAGGTGTTGATGAACACATGGGAGTATGATATTGTTGCTATCACAGAGACATGGTTGAGGGAGGGGCAGGACTGGCAGCTCAATATTCCGGGGTATAGAATCTTCAGGCGAGACAGAGGGGGTGGGGGGGGGGGGTGTAAAAGAGGAGGGGGTGTCGCAATATTAATCAAGGAGTCAATTACTGCTGTAAGGAGGGATGATATCTTAGCAGGTTCCTCTAATGAGGCCATATGGATAGAACTTAAAAACAAAAAGGGGGCAAGCACTTTGCTGGGAGTGTACTATAGGCCCCCAGTCAGGGGGAGCTAGAGGAACAGATATGTAGGCAAATCTCAGAGAAGTGTAGAAATAATAGGGTAATAATAGTAGGGAATTTCAACTTCCCCAATATTAACTGGGATAGTCAGAGTGTGAAAGGCTTAGAGGGTGCAGAATTCTTAAAGTGCATCCAGGAGAGCTTTTTGAGTCAGCATGTAGAAAGTCCTACTAGAGAGGGGGCGGTACTGGACCTAATTCTAGGGAATGTAGCCGGGCAAGTGGTAGATGTGTCAGTAGGAGAGCATTTTGGTGACAGTAACCATAATTCAGTGAGGTTTAAGGTAGTCATGGAAAAGGACAAAGATGGACCGGAAATAAAGGTTCTAAATTGGGGGAAGGCCGATTTTAATATGATAAGGCAGGATCTGGCCAAAGTGGACTGGGATCAGCTACTTGTAGGAAAATCCACATCAGAGCAGTGGGAGTCTTTCAGAAAGGAAATAGAGAGAGTACAACGCCAACATGTTCCCGTAAAGGTCAAGGGTGGGACTAACAAGCCCAGGGAACCCTGGATGTCAAGGGATATACAAGAATGGATTAGGAAAAAAAGGGAGACTTTTGGCAGATACAAAGGACTAAAAACAGTGGAAGCTCTAGAGGAGTATAGAAAGTGCAGGGGGATACTTAAAAAAGAAATTAGGAGAGCGAAGAGGGGGCATGTAAACACACTGGCAGGCAAAATAAAGTAAAATCCCAAGGTGTTTTATAAGTATATTAAGGGCAAGAGGATAACCAGGGAAAGAGTAGGGCCCATTAGGGACCAAAGTGGCAATCTGTGTGTAGAGCCGGAAGATGAAGGTGAGGTTTTAAATGAATATTTTGCATCTGTGTTCACTATGGAGAAGGACGATGTAGGCATAGAAATCAGGCAGGGGGATTGTGATATACTTGAACAAATTAGTATTAAGAGGGAGGAGGTACTAGCAGATTTAGCGGGCTTAAAAGTGGATAAATCCCCAGGCCCAGACGAGATGTATCCCAGGCTGCTGTGTGAGGCAAGGGAGGAGATTGCAGGGGCTCTGACACAAATTTTCAGAACCACTCTGGCCACAGGGGAGGTGCCAGAGGACTGGAGAACAGCTAACATAGTACCATTGTTCAAGAAGGGTAGTAGGGATAAACCAGGGAATTACAGGCCAGTGAGCCTAACATCAGTGGTAGGGAAATTATTGGAAAAAATTCTGAGGGACACAATTAGTCTCCACTTGGAGAGGCAAGGATTAATCAAGGATAGTCAGCATGGCTTTGTCAGGGGGAGATCATGTCTAACCAATTTGATTGAATTTTTCAAGGGGGTGACTAGGTGTGTGGATAAGGGTAGTGCAGTTGATGTAGTCTACATAGACTTCAGTAAGGCTTTTTGACAAAGTCCCGCATGGGAGACTGGTCAAGAAGGTAAGAGCCCATGGGATCCAGGGCAATTTGGCACATTGGATCCAAAATTGGCTTAGTGGCAGGAAGCAGAGGGTGACGGTCGAAGGTAGTTTTTGTGACTGGAAGCCTGTGTCCAGTGGTGTACCGCAGGGATCGGTGCTGGGTCCTTTGCTGTTTGTAGTGTACATTAATGATTTAGATATGAATGTAGGAGGTATGATCAGTAAGTTCGCAGATGACATGAAAATTGGTGGAGTGGTAATTAGCGAGGAGGGAAGCCTCAGGCTACAGGACGATATAGACGGGTTGGTCAGATGGGCAGAGCAGTGGCAAATGGAATTTAACCCTGAAAAGTGTGAGGTGATGCATTTTGGGAGGACTAACAAGGCAAGGGAATACACAATGAATGGTAGGACCCTAGGAAGGACAGAGGATCAGAGGGACCTTGGTGCGAATGTACATAGATCCCTGAAGGCAGCAGGACAGGTAGATAAGGTGGTTAAAAAGGCATATGGGATACTTGCCTTCATTAGCTGAGGCATAGAATATAAGAGCAGGGAGGTTATGATGGAGCTGTACAAAACGCTAGTTAGGCCACAGCTGGAATACTGTGTGCAGTTCTGGTCGCCACACTATAGGAAGGATGTGATTGCATTGGAGAGGGTGCAGAGGAGATTCACCAGGATGTTACCTGGGCTGGAGCGCTTCAGCTATGAAGAGAGACTGGACAGGCTGGGGTTGTTTTCCTTAGAGCAGAGAAGGCTGAGGGGGGACCTGATTGAGGTGTACAAAATTCTGAGGGGCATTGATAGGGTAGATAGAAAGGAACTTTTCCCCTTGGTAGAGGGGTCAATAACCAGGGGGCATAGTTTCAAGGAAAGGGGCAGGAGGTTTAGAGGGGATTTGAGGAAAAACTCTCTCACCCAGAGGGTGGTAGGAATCTGGAACTCATTGCCTGAAAGGGTGGAGGCAGGAACCCTCACAACATTCAAGAAGCATTTAGATGAGCACTTGAAACGCCATAGCATACAAGGCTACGGACCAAGTGCTGGAAAATGGGATTAGAATAGACAGGGCTTGATGGCCGGCGCGGACACGATGGGCCGAAGGGCCTCTTTCTGTGCTGTATAACTCCATGACTCTATCGTATGCACCAGGATCACCTTGGCTTCGACTGCAGACTGTGCAGAATTGGTTTATCTCAGCTGTGATGGTGGCTGGGCTGCTACAAGGCCTCTTGACTTTTGTTGGGTAAGGATATCAAGGGTAATGGAGCGAAGGGGGAAAAATGGGGTTGAGGTACAGCTCAGCCATGATTTAGGAACTTAGGAACAGGCGTAGGCCTTTCAGCCCCTCGAGCCTGTTCCGCCATTCAAAAGATCACGGCTGATCTGTACCCTAACTCCATTTACCCGCCTTGGTTCCATATCCCTTAATAAAAAATCAATTCAGTTTTGAAATTTTCAATTGACCCCCCAGCCTCAACAGCTTATTGGGGGAGAGCGTTCCCAATTTCCACTACCCTTTGTGTGAAGAAGTGCTTCCTGACATCACCCCTGAAAGACCTGGCTCTCATTTTAAGTTCTGGACTCCCACACCGGAGGAAATAGTTTCTCTCTATCCACCTTATCAACTCGAGTAATCATCTTAAACACCTCAATTAGATCACCCCTTAATCTTCAATACGCAAGGAAATACAAGCCGAATTAAATGGTGGAGCAGGCCCGAGAGGCTGAATGGCCTACTCCTGTTGCTAACGTTCCTATGATTAGGCCGGGTGGCGGGTGGGGGGGGAAATCATCCAGTGACTTCCGTATGGAAAGTACGCTGCATGGACATGAGGTGCTTGACCACCATGAGTGTCTTGGTTCTCATCCTTATGTTCAAATCTCTCCATGGTCTCGCCTTTCCCTATCTCTGTTACCTCCTCCAGCCCTACAACCCTCTGATAACTCTTGAGTTCATCCAACTCTGGCCTCTTGCGCATCCCGATTTCCTTCGCCCCTCCACTGGCGGCCGTGACTTCGGCTGTCTGGGCCCCAAGCTCTGGAATTCCCTCCCTAAACCTCTCCGACTCTCCCTCCTCCTTTAAGACCCTCCTCTTTGACCAAGCTTTTGGACGCCTGTCCAAATATCTCCTGATGTGGCTCGGTGTCAAATTCTGTTTGATTACGCTCCTGAGAAGCGCCTTGGGACCAACGTTCCCCGTAATTTTGTCTGGCGTTGCGCGGCCATTCAAAATACTGCACGTGCGCGGTTTTTTTTAAGAACATAAGAAATAAGAGCAGGAGTAGGCCATACGGCCCCTCGAGCCTGCTAAGCCATTCAATAAGATCATGGCTGATCATCGACCTTAACTCCACTTTCCCGCCTGATCTCCATATCCCTTGATTCCCCTAGGGTCCAAAAATCTATCTATCTCAGCCTTGAATATACTCAAAGACTCAGCATTCACAGCCCTCTGGGGCAGAGAATTCCAAAGATTCCCAACCCTCTGAGTGAAGAAATTCTTCCCCATCTTAGTCTTAAATGGCCGACCCCTTATCCTGAGACTATGCCCCCTAGTTCTCGACACTCCAGCCAGGGGAAACAACCTCTCAGCATCTACCCTGTCAATCCCCTTCAGAATCTTGTATGTTTCAATGAGATCACCTCTCATTCTTCTAAACTCCAGAGAGTATAGGCCCATTCGACACAATCTCTCATCATAGGACAGCCCTCTCATCCCAGGAATCACTCGAGTGAACCTTTGTTGCACCGCCTCCAAGGCAAGTATATCCTTCCTTAGACAAGGAGACCAAAACTGTGCACAGTACTCCAGGTGTGGTCTCACCAAGGCCCTGTACAATTGTAGCAAGACTTCCTTACTCTTATACTCCAACCCCCTTGCAATAAAGGCCAACATGCCATTTGCCTTCCTTATTGCTTGCTGTACCTGCATGCTAGCTTTCCGTGTTTCTTGCACGAGGACACCCAAATCTCTCTCAACACCAACATTTGAAAGTTTCTCACTATTTAAAAAATATTCTCATTGAAAAGCCAGCAAGCCGACTGCACGGGGCCTCTGGAGCACTGCGCAGCTTACAGGGAACATTGCCCGGGATGTTTTACTACGTTAAAGGCGCTATATACATGCAAGTTGTCGTTCTCGTTATTTTCAAATACCCACGCTCGACACCAAAGGAACACCGGACCAGGGGGAGGCCATTCAGCCCCTGCTTAAACTTCTATCCTACTCTTTGCATCCGTGGTGATTTCCTGCAGCATAAGCCTCGGCCCTTCATCCAACACAAATAAATTAATGGCAACAAGCGGGTGGACAGAAACCAGCAGCCCTGTTGTTCAATCACAATTCCTAGCAGGGCATAAAAAAAATGAACTGGAGCAGAACGAACTCACGGCCCAAGAAACACAGTCATTAACTGGGGAGAGAAAACAGTAATAAAAAGGAGCAACTATACTGTGCTCAGGCCCATAAATCTCAGATGGCTACAACGTTAATGGAAAGATAATTGTTTTATAGACTCACTGGACGGAAAGTAGAGCTATAATTTTAATACAGTGTGTCATCGTCACATCCAAATCGGTCTCTGGTGATGTAAGCTCAGACAGAGGAACCGGGAACACTGGCATTTTCCACCTTTGATAGTCTGCTCTGACTCAGTGTCTGATAGTGTGTAATGGCAGGAGTAATGAGTTCACTGTCTGGGGCGCACAGACCTATATTCTTGCTGGAGGCCAGATGCCCTTATTTGTAGGCGGAGGTCTTTAAAAAAAAAAAGATATAAAGTTTTATTCTGGCCCATTGCAGCTCTTGTTGGCCAGCATCTTTCATGCTTTTCTGTTGTCGCAAAGATTATCTGGTGGAAAATATTGAATAACATTGGAAAGTTTCGAGGGAAGTCAAGCAGTCACTGCGCCATGGGGGGGAAAAAAAGGCGGATTTACAAATCTTTTTTATTATCTTCCAATTCTTTTAGTTTTGTTGCTTTTCATTAACAAAGCAGAACGACTGGGACTGTGGGGAACGAGCCATTCTTCCAATAACACAGCAGGGTGACTGGGAGTGTAGGGAATGAGCTGTTTTCCAACACAGCAGAGCGACTGAGACTGTGGGGAATGAGCAATTATTCCAGTAACACAGCAGAGTGACTGGGACTGTGGGGAATCAGCAATTCTTCCAATACAGCAGAACAACTGGGAGTGTGGGGAATCAGCAATTCTTCCAACACAGAACAACTGGGACTGTGGGGAATGAGCAATTCCTCCAACACAACAGAGCAACTGGGATAGTGAGGAATGAGCAATTCTCCCAACACAGCAGAACAACTGGGACTGTGGGGAATCAGCAATTCTTCCAACACAGCAGAACAATTGGGACTGTGGGGAATGAGCCATTCCTCCAACACAGCAGAGCAACTGGGACTGTGGGGAATGAGCAATTCTTCCAATAACACAGCAGGGTGACTGGGACTGTGGGGAATGAGCCATTCTTCCAACACAGCAGAGCAACTGGGATAGTGGGGAATCAGCAATTCTCCCAACACAGCAGAACAACTGGGACTGTGGGGAATGAACCATTCTTCCAACACAGCAGAGCAACTGGGACTGTGGGGAATCAGCCATTCTTCCAACACAGCAGAACAACTGGGACTGTGGGGAATCAGCCATTCTTCCAACACAGCAGAACAACTGGGACTGTGGGGAATCAGACATTCTTCCAACACAGAACAACTGGGACTGTAGGGAATCAGCCATTCTTCCAACACAGCAGAACAACTGGGACTGTGGGGAATCAGCCATTCTTCCAACACAGCAGAGCAACTGGGACTGCGGGGAACGAGCCATTCTTCCAACACAGCAGAACAACTGGGACTGCTGGGATTGAGCCATTCTTCCAACACAGCAGAACAACTGGGAGTGTGGGACGTCACAGAGCAACTGGGATTGTGGGGAATCAGCCATTCTTCCAACACAGCAGAACAACTGGGACTGTGGGGAATTAGCAATTCTTCCAACACAGAACAACTGGGTCTGTGGGGAATCAGCAATTCTTCCAACACAGCATAGTGACTGGGACTGTGGGGAATCAGCCATTCTTCCAACACAGCAGAGCAACTGGGACTGTGGGGAATCAGCAATTCTTCCAACACAGCAGAACAACTGGGACTGTGGGGAATGAGCAATTCTACCAACACAGCAGAACAACTGGGACTGTGTGCAATGAGCAATTCTTCCAATAACACAGCAGAGTGACTGGAACTGTGGGGAATGAGCAATTCTTCCAACACAGCAGAGCAACTGGGGCTGCGGGAATCAGTTATTCTTCCAACACAGCAGAACAACTGGGAGTGAGGAATCAGTCAATCTTCCAACATGGCAGGGCAACTGGGACTGTGGGGAATGAGCAATTCTTCCAATAACACAGCAGAGTGACTGGGACTGTGGGGAATGAGCCATTCTTCCAACACAACAGAGCAACTGGGACTGTGGGGAAATGAACCATTCTTCCAACACAGCAGAGCAACTGGGACTGCGGGGAATCAGTTATTCTTCCAACACAGCTGAACAACTGGGACTACGGGGAATCAGTTATTCTTCCAACACAGCAGAGCACCTGGGACTGAGAGGAATCCGTCATTCTTCTAACAGAGCAGAGCAACTGGGACTGCGGGGAACAAGCCATTCTTCCAACACAGCAGAACAACTGGGACTGCGGGGAACGAGCCATTCTTCCAACACAGCAGAACAACTGGGACTGCTGGGATCGAGCCATTCTTCCATGGCGATGAAAATCGGGGATGCGCAAGAGGCCAGAATTGGAGGAGCGCAGAGATCTCGGAGGGTAGGAGGACTGACTCTCATCCTCTTTGTCTGTCTGTTGCGCTCAGGTGCCAGAAAGGAGAGGCCAGTGTGCATAAAACTGCACCACCCAGTTGCCCCCACCCTACCCTCAGCATCTTTTACAAAACCACCAAAAAAAAGCATTGGAGCCGGTCACCGTGGCGGTTAGTGACAGTCTCTCTTATCAGTACGACCACCTGCAAGTGTGACAAATGGCTCCCCCTTTATATTTTTGTTCAACTTATCCTAAGGTTTACAGATAACATAAGAACATAAGGAATAGGAGCAGGAGTCGGCCATTCGGCCCCCGAGCCTGCTTCGCCATTTAATAAGATCATGGCTGATCTGACCTTGGCCTCAACTCCACTTTCCCGCCCGATCCCCATAACCCTAGACTCCCCTGTCGTTCAAAAATCTGTCTATCTCAGCCTTGAATATATTCAATGACTCCTCCTCCACAGCTCTCTGGGGTAGAGAATTCCAAAGATTCACGACCCTCAGAGAAGAAATTCCTCCTCATCTCCGTTTTAAATGGGCAACCCCTTATTCTATATTACTATGAAAAAGAAAAGAAAACTTGCATTTCTATAGCGCCTTTCACGACCACCGGACATCTCAAAGCGCTTTACATCCAATGAAGTACTTTTGCAGTGTAGTCACTGTTGTAATGTGGGAAACGCGGCAGACAATTTGCGCACAGCAAGCTCCCACAAACAGCAACGTGATAATAACCAGATAATCTGTTTTTGTTATGCTGATTGAGGAATAAATATTGGCCCAGGACACTGGGGATAACTCCCCTGCTCTTCTTCGAAATAGTGCCATGGGATCTTTTACGTCCACCTGAGAGAGCAGACGGGACCGCAGTTTAACATCTCATCCGAAAGACGGCACCTCCGACAGTGCAGCACTCCCTCAGCACTGCACTGGAGAGTCAGCCTAGCTTTATGTGCTCAAGTCCCTGGAGTGGGACTTGAACCCACAACCTTCTGACTCAGAGGTGAGTGTGCTACCCACTGAGCCACAGCTGACACTAGTTCTAGATTCCCCCATGAGGGGAAACACCCTCCCTGCATCTACCCTGTCAAGCCCCCTCAGAATCTGATATGTTTCAAGAAGATCACCTCTCATTCTTCTAAACTCCAATGAGTACAGGCCCAACCTGCTCAACCTTTCCTCATAAGTCAACCCCTTCATCTCAGGAATCAACCTCGTGAACCTTCTCTGAACTGCCTCCAATGCAAGTATATCCCTCCTTAAATAAGGAGACCAAAACTGTACGCAGCACTTCAGGTGTGGTCTCACCAGCGCCCTGTATATTCAGATCGAGTGGCGGCTTTGTTGAAAAGCCTTCCTTCCTCCCCGATTCTGTCCTTGCCAACTTGTTACTGAGCTCTGATGTTAGCCCACTGAGTATTATGTGGGGCAACGGCAGCAGCAACTTGTGAGTCTGTCATGAAATGTTCTCCACTACAAGCCAATTCGCCAAACACTGAAAACATTTACCGTATGGATTTTTAACAAGAATTTTATTTTAAAAAAACAGCATCATAGAATAATACAGCACAGAAGGAGGTCATTCGGCCCATCGTGCCTGTGCCGGCTCTTTGAAAGAGCTGCCCAATTAGTCCCACTCCCCCAACTCTTTCCCCATAGCCTTGCAAATCTTTCCTTTTCGAGTATTTATCCAATTCCCTTTTGAAAGTTAGTATTGAATCTGCTTCCACCGCCCTTTCAGGCCGGGCATTCCAGATCATAACAACTCACTGCGTATATAAATTTCTCCTCATCTGCCCCTCTGCTTCTTTTACCAATTATCTTAAATCTGTGTTCTCTGGTTATCGACCCTCCTGGCAGTGGAAACCGTTTCTCCTCAGGAGAGACTGGAGAAGCTGGGGTTGTTCTCCTTAAGAGCAGAGAAGAAGGTTAAGGGGAGATTTAATAGAGGCGTTCAAAATCATGAAGGGTTTTAATAAGAGTAAATAAGGAGAAACTGTTTCCACCGGTAGGAGGGTCGGTAACCAGAGCACACAGATTTAAGGTGATTGGTAAAAGAACCAGAGGGGGAGATGAGGAGAATTTTTTTACGCAGCGAGTTGTGATGATCTGGAACGCGCTGCCTGAAAGGGTGGTGGTAGCAGATTCAATAATAACTTTCAAATGGGAATTGGATATATACTTGAAAAGGAAAAATTTTGCAGGTCAATGGGGAAAGAGCAGGGGGGAGTGGGACTAATTGGATAGCTCTATCAAACAGCCGGCACAGGCTCAATGGGCCGAACGGCCTCCTTCTGTGCTGTGAGATTCTATGATCAACGGAGTGAGAGTTTAGGAGATTGAAAGTTTGGTGAAAAAGATGGGGTTTTGACAACAAAAAAACTGCATGTCCTGTCGCCAGATTTAGTTTTGGTAAAATTCCTGATAACTTTGGAAGTTAGAGGTGGATCGTCCTTTCTATCCCAAACTGAGAATACTTCAGAAATGTTAGGTGGTTTTGCTTAGCAGGGTTAATTATTCAAAAGCAACAGAATCATCTGCTAATGTAAGGAAGAGACACAGAACGCATGTTGTTGAGATCATGGAAAAGATCTTCAACTCTCAAAGAGATAAAAGTGGGAAATGTCAGCAGGTTCTCCAGAGAGCCACGTCACCGTGACAACCGAGAAGCAGCCAGTTTCATGGCAACCCATTCTGGGATGACAATGGTGATCAAGAGCTGCCGGTTGTCTGATTTTTTGGCCGAATCTAGCCACAAGTCCAGCTGTTACCTCAGAGAATTCCACCCCAGCATTACTCGCTCCCCACACCTGGTGCCTTGCAACCTGGCTACAGTCAGTTTTGCTCTGGGAGCAGGCTGTCTCATGGTCTATTACATAAAGGCTATGCCTCTATCTGCCGTGGCTCTGTGGGTAGTACCCTCGCCCCGGAGTCAGAAGGTTGTGGGTTCAATCCCCACTCCATAGACTTGAGCACAAAAATCTAGGCTGACGCTTCAGTGCAGCACTGAGGGAGTGCTGCACTGTCGGAGGTGCCGTCTTTCGGATGAAACGTTAAACCGAGGGCCCCGTCTGCCCTCTCAGGTGGACGTAAAAGATCCCACGGCACTCTTGGAAAAAGAGCACGGGAGTTCGCCCCAGTGTCCCGGATAACATTTATTCCCTCAACCAACGCCTAATAAAACAGATGGTCTGGTCATTTATTTCATCGCTGTTTGCAGGAGGCTGCTGCGTTTCCTACATTACAACAGTGACCACACTTCAAAAAGGTACTTCATTGGTTGGAAAGCGCTTTTGGGACGTCCCGAGGTCATGAAAGGCGCTACAGAAATGCAAATACTTTCTTTCTTTTGTTTCTGACTGCATCCTGGCTCCTGAATGTTTGTGGGTCCCTGTGAGACCTCATGCGACAGACTGCAGACTTCCATCGATCCAAACAGGACTGGCAGTGAGCAAAGAAAAAGCGAGGGCTGCATAAAGAGACATCACTATTCCCGGCCAGACTGGCGATGATTGGGTAATTCCCCCGTCAATCACGCCTGGAGGCCGCCCTGCTGTAAGAGGCTGGGATTGATTTTACGCACGTTAATTTGTATTATGTAACTATCCTCCACTCACTGCAGTTTGCTGGAGAAATAAGCCTGCTTTTAATCGGGAGACGGTGCTGTAGTTTCGGTCATGGGTTCTGTTTGCTGTAGTTTGTAGAGACTCTGTTTAAATAGACTCTGTAGACTGTTTGCCGTTTAAACAGACTCTGTTTTGTGTGTAAACAGACTTGGCTTGCTGTGTGAAATAGACGGTGTGCTGCGAGTCCTGCCGCAAGGCCCTCCCCGGCCTCCAACTCATTGGCCAACACCGTGCAACACACTGGCCGACACATTGGCGCGCGATTGAGCCAGCATTCCCCCACAAGGCTCAATGGCGGTTCAGGTCAGACGTCACTTACCTAAAGAATGAATGCAGCCATGGTTGCTTCTGCGCTGTGACGATGGCGTATGGTAGCGAGCCCCCAGCTGTTAAAGAAAAGAAAATCTGTCAGCAGTGACACTCTTCCACAGGGTAAAAGGGTTAGGGAATAGTAAAAAAAAACAAATTGCATATAAATGTATATAAGCTATTTTGCAAGCACCGGTACCATTTTTACGCACAAAAGTATACTACCCTCCTAATATATTACAGTCTAGATCTACAACAACAACAACTTGCATTTATATAGCGCCTTCAAAGTTTTCAAGATATTATGGGGAACTGATAGTTTCTCTCTATCGACCCTATTTCCACTGGTTGGTGAGTCTAGGACTGGGGGGCATAGTCTAAAAATTAAGAGCCAGGCCTTTCAGGAATGAAGTTAGGACGCAAAGGGTGGTAGAAGTTCGGAACTATCGCCCGCAAATGGCAATTGATGCCAGATCAATTGTTAATTTTAAATCTGAGATTGATAGCTTTCTGTTAACCAAAGGTATTGAGGGATACGGGGCAAAGGCGGGTATGTGGAGTTGGGTCGCAGATCAGCCATGATCTCATTGACTGGCGGAACAGGTTCGAGGGGCTGAATGGCCTCCTCCTGTTCCGATGTTAACATAGTAAAACGTCCCAAGGCGCTTCACGGGAACGATTTTCAAACATAATTTGACACCAAACCACACAAGGAGATATTAGGACAGGTGACCAAAAGCTTGGTCCATGAGGTCGGCTTTAAGGAGCGTCTTAAAGGAGGAGAGAGAGAGATAGAGAGGCGGAGAGGTTTAGGCAGGGAATTCCAGAGCTTAGGGCCTCGACAGCTGGCCAGTTAATATTCAACATTTAGTGCAGCTCTGCAAATGTACAACGATATCACAGATTATCAACAGATGAGAGTTCTTCGTAAATATTGGATATAACCTGTTCATATAAATTATGGATTTTTTTGTTCACTTGGCAGAATGAGCGAGTGTGCATTATGTAGTATGAAAATCTTGTGATTATAATCAGGGGATAAACAGTGGAGGTGTAATTATGTGTAGCTTTTGGCAACCAACTACAACAAATCTGTCTTCAGATTTCGTTTTGATAACATTCCTGACAACTTTGGCAGTTCAATTGGGTTTGGGCCCAGGAAATGCGTGATCAGGAGACGGGTGATGGAGGCAGGGTAAATAGAGGGGTGTGAACACGAGGATGAGAATTTTAAATGGAGGCGTTCAGGGGACCAGGAGCCGATGTAGGTCAACAAGCACAGGGGTGATGAGCGAACGGGACTCGGTGCGGGTTTTGGATGAGCTCAAGACAAAGGCGTGGGTGAGGGTGAGGGTTTCAGCAGCGGAAGAGCTGAGGCAGGGGCGGAGACGGGCGACGTTACGGAGGTGTAGGAAGTAGGCAGTCTTGGTGGTGGAGCGGATATGGGGTTGGAAACTCAGCTCGGAGGCAAATACAACAGCGAGGCTGTGGAAAGTCTGGCGCAGCCTCAGACAGTGGCCGCACGCACACGCACACGCACGCAAAGAAGCACGCTCAAACGCACGCACACGCTGACACGCACACACACACCAATGTTCCCTTGAACCCGCGCAGCCGGCTTTTCAATGTAAACACCGCACACGCGCGGCATTTTTAAAGGGACCGCGGAAGTCCAAAAATAATTACAGGGAACACGGACGCAAAACGCTCACACGCATGCACACTCGCTCATACGCACAATCACATGCACACTCGCTCATACGCACGATCACATGCACACTCGCTCATACGCACGATCACATGCACACTCGCTCATACGCACGATCACATGCACACTCGCTCATACGCACGATCACATGCACACTCGCTCATACGCACGATCACATGCACACTCGCTCACGATCACGCTCACGCGCACGCGCGACGGGTAATACAAGAACTTACCCGGATATCCTTCCAAACTTGTTCGGACATTGTCAACAGTCGGATAAACCTATTCAAAGAAGTTATGAATGATACAAAATGAGATTGCAGAGTTTGATTTTAGGTGTTTTAATTACAGTTTAAACACAACTGTTACCAGGCGATCCAACACCCAGTGGTGAGATGGGAGACGATGGTTAGGGAAACGTTCCACCGACACTCGCCATTCGCTGCTCAGTAGGAGCAATCCAAGGGGGCAGTTACCTCACAGCCCTGCTGCAGATATCTGTCCCAGCTACATTAACACAGCTGAATGGTACATTAAATGGCATTGCCACCTTCGGACTCACCACGTCCCAGTGAAAGATTGCTATAATCATCATTAAATCAGATTTTTTTGATACACACACACACACATACGTAAAAGAGAAACATTCCTTAATTCCTTACTTAACGTTAATGAAAACAGAGTTAATCCTCCACGAATGTAGCACCCACCAAACGGAGAGGCACCTGCTGCCTGCCCCGGGACCTCTGGCCTTGGCCTAGTGTGGTGAGGCTCTCCTTAAACTCCGAGCGTGGCCATTTTGTTTCGCCAGCTCCCAGGGAGCCGATGCTGGAAAACTGACCAATTGACCGGGAGCCAGTGTCGGTCAGCGAGCACAGAGCGGGTGATGGGTGAACGGGACTTGGTGTGAGTTAGGATACGGGCAGCAGGGTTTTGGATGAGCTTAAGTTTATGGAGGGTGGAAGATGGGAGGCCGGCCAGGAAAGCGTTGGAATGGTCAAGTCTGGAGGTAACCAAAGCGTGGATGAGGGTTTCATAAGAACATAAGAAATAGGAGCAGGAGTAGGCCACACGGCCCCTCGAGCCTGCTCCGACATTCAATGAGATCATGGCTGACCTTCGACCTCAAATCCACTTTCCCGCCCGATCCCCATATCCCTCGAGTCCCTCAGTATCCAAAAATCTATCGATCTCTGTCTTGAATAGACTGAGCCTCCACAGCCCTCTGGGGGAGAGAATTCCAAAGACTCACAACCCTCTGAGTGAAGAAATTTCTCCTCATCTCAGTCCTAAATGGCCGACCCCTTATTCTGAGACTGTGACCCCTGGTTCTAGACGACCCAGCCAGGGGGAAACATCCTCCCTGCAACTACCCTGTCGAGCCCTGTAAGAATTTTGTATGTTTCAATGAGATCACCTCTCATTCTTCTAAACTCCAGCAGAAGATGAGCTGAGGTAGGGGTGGAGAGTGGCGATAGTACGGAGGTGGAAGTAGTCGGGAGAGGATAAGGCGTCGGAAGCTCAGTTCAGGGGCAAATAGAATCGCGAGGTCGGTCTGGTTCAGCACGAGACTGTAGCCAGTGTAACACAGTGCGATACGGCTGCTTTTACATAGCAAAATTCACATTACTGTACCTGCCTACAAGGGATATGTACACAAATCTTTGAAGGGGGCAGGACAAGTTGAAAAGGCCGTTTAAAAAAGCATATGGGATCCTTGGCTTTATTAACAGAGGAAGAGAGTACAAAAACAAAGAAGCTATGCTAAACCTTTATAAAACACTGGTTAGGCCTCAGCTGGAGTATTGTGTCCAATTCTGGGCACCGCACATTAGGAAGGATGTCAAGGCCTTGGAGAGGGTGCAGAGGAGATTTACGAGAACGGTTCCAGGGATGAGGGACTTCAGTTACGTGGATAGACTGGAGAAGCTGGGGTTGTTCTCCTTAGAGCAGAGAAGGTTAAGAGGAGATTTGATAGAGGTGTTCGAAATCATGAATGGTTTTGTTAGAGTAAATAAGGAGAAACTGTTACCAATGGCAGAAGGGTCAACCGGAGGGCACAGATTTAAGGTGATCGGCAAAAGAACCAGAGGCGACATGAGGAAACGTTTTTTTTTTTTTACACAGCGAGTTGTTGTGATCTGGAAATCGCTGCCTGAAAGGGCGGTGGAAGCAGATTCAATCGTAACTTTCAAAAGGGAATTGGATAAATACTTGAAGGGAAAAGATTTACAGGGCTATGGGGAAAGAGCAGGGGGGAGTGGGACGAATCGGAGAGCTCTACCAAATAGCCGGCACAGGCACGATGGGCCGAACGGACTCCTTCTGTGCTGTATCTCGGTGATTCTATGTGTATACCCACCAAACGGAGAGGCACCTGCTGCCTGCTCAGGAACCTCTGGCCTTGGCCTTGGCCTAGTGTGGTGAGGCTCTCCTTAAACTCCGAGCACAGCCATTTTGTTTCGTCAGCTCCCAAGGAGCCGATGCTGGAAAACTGACCAATGAGAGGCCACGATTCCTGGTCCGCCACAGATGATGCGCACTCACTCAAGATCTGTTGGAAGAATCAACACGCTAAGTATTAGCGACTAAACCATTGGAAAAGTATCTTCAATGTCTATGAGCAACTCCTTCATCAGAGGCGGCCAAATGGAAAAGGTTAAATTTGCAAACCGCTTCCCCAAGAAAATTATGGGAATAGTTCCCACGATTGGTTTATTCAGTAAATGAGCTGATCTGGTGTGGAACTGAAACATGCAAATCAGGACCGTCCAGCTTCCAATCCGTACGAGTCAACCAGGGTGGCAGAAAGGGTCATACAATTCAGGCCAGCATCTCTGGGCAAGGGATTGAGGGACTGGGGGGGAAGATAAACTGTTGCCATGGTTGCTGTTCCTGATCACTCGCCACTGTCACCTGCTGGAAAGTGTGCAGAGGTGGGAGGTGCGGGGGTTGGGGGGGGGCGGGAACATATTGAAGATTGGCTGTGACTCCTGCCCAGATTTGAAGAGTTTACCGACATTCATCGGCACATCTCACACGTGAAAAATGGCCACATGCATGAGATAGCGGAGGAGAGCCAGATCCCATGGAGCCAGCACCCGTGAAACGTACCCCGGCATTAACCGGATCCCATGGAACCGAACTCCAACATTAACCGGATCCCATGGAACCAGAACCTAATGAACTGTACCCCAGCAGGAATCCGGATCAATGGAATCAGGACCAATGGAATCCATGGAACCGAGCCCCAGTGTGAACCATGGAAGGAAACCTTTCATGAAGCAAAGATTGAACTGAGAAAAGACAAATGGGATGAAAGTCTTTTGACAGTGTTGGGAAGAGGTTTTAGGTTGAAGTTTATTGCTAGGGCAATGTAGGAACAACTCGATCTTCTTCTATACGGTAGCAAAATGTGTCTGCTTGGCTCAGCTGGTTGCACTTCCTCCCGAGTCAGAAATCTCACTCTAGGAACTGCATACACAATCTAAGCAGTGCAGTACTGAGGGAGTGCTGCACAGTCGAAGGTGCTGCCCTTCCATTAAACCGAGGCCCCCCGACTGCTTGTTCCGGTGGTTCTGGCCAGTATTAAAAGATCCCGTGGCATCATTTGGAAGAAGAGCAGTGAGTTCTCCCGGTGGCCAACATTCCTCCCTCGACCGACACCACTCGGACCACATCAGCTAACACATTGCCGTTTGCGGGATCTTGCTATCTTATATAAAGGCCACACCGTCTGTCTTTGCTGTCGATGTGTCAATCTGCACAGCTGCAAAGCCTTCGCTGGAACCACCTGCCTTTTCATCTCCTTCTCCAATTAGTATAACGAATTAGGATAGCTAATTAGGATAAATGCTGCTTAGTTTATCGATGATGCGGAGATGGACTGGGGTGGACAAAAGTGAGAAGTCGTACAACACCAGGTTATAGTCCAACAGCTTTATTTGAAATCACAAGCTTTCGGAGCGCTGCTCCTTCCTCAGGTGAAGTGCTGACGAAGGAGCAGCGCTCCGAAAGCTTGTGATTTCAAATAAAGCTGTTGGACTATAACCTGGTGTTGTGCGACTTCTCACTTTAGTTTATCGATGTGAATGGGCGTTCCAATCATTCTCCGCATCCGGTATTTACACAGTTACTGTATGTCATTTAGATCCTCTCTGTTATAGGTGGAGCTTTGTTGAAAGTGGGCACATGGTCAGCACTGACAATCAAATAACAAAATAGAACAATGGCCCGGAATTTGCGGTCAAAAAATTTGACCTCGAAAAAAGCTGCCCCACAAAGATCGAGCGATCTCTGTGGCGTGAATTCCACCTTTCCCGACGTTAGCTTGAATCTGGCGCCAAATCAAGCGAATCTCCAGCATCCTAGCAACAGTGATGTCATCAAGCAGGCGGAGCAGCCAATCACACTGAACTATTCTCAGACAGCAAACCAGGAAGTAAAATGCACAAGCAAAATCAAAATACTGCGGGTGCTGGAAATCTGACATAAAAACAGCAAATACTGGAGATACTCAGCAGGTCAGGCAGCACCTGTGGAGAGACAAACAGAGTTAACGTTTCAGGTCGATGACCTTTCATCGGAACGCATCTGACGGAGGGTCACCGACCTGAAACGTTAACTCCGTTTCTCTTTCCACAGGTGCGGCCTGACCTGCTGAGTACAGGTTGAGCGTCCTGAATCCGGCAACCTTGGGACCGAGGCCGAGCCGGTTTTCGTGTTTTTCCGGACTTCGGAACGTGTTTCTGGTGTCCGAAGTCTGGAAATATCGCAACCTGGGCTCGGGCGTTTCCGGACTTCGGACATCAGAAACACGTTCCGAGTCCGGAAATGCCTGGGCCCAGGTTGCAGTTTGACAGGGTGCCCGGATTCCGGATCATTTTACGGATTCCGGACGACCCTGCCACCAATCGTCCCGGAGTCCGGATTCAGCAACATTCCGGATTTTGGACGCCCAACCTGTATTTCCAGCATTTGGTGTTTTTATTATAGTAAAATGCACATATTATAATTTACTTTTTATAAATTTTACAGAGAGCAAAATAAAGTTTGAGACATACACATGGGGTTAAGGTAGAAGCTGAAATATCAAACTTAAAAAAAAATATTAAAAACAATGTAATTCTTATCGAATTAATGGAGAAAATTTGACATTCTACAGATATATAAAATCAGTTTTTCAGGGCCAGAACGGTTGTTCAGCACTCAATACGCTGTGAAAAACCCCAGCTACACCTCTTTCAACAAGGCTTAACTTTTGGGGTTTTACGGCGGAAATTCCAGCGTAATTGGGGAAGTTTTCGGCAGGAACTACGTTTGAGTGCGATTTGAATTGATTGCCGGCTCCAGGGCACAACCTGTGGAGAAGCGTAGAATCACTGACAGCAGCTTCTGGATGCCCACGTTTACCTGCGCAGGCGCTGACCCCCAGAAGCTGCTGTCCCTTTCAGGGGAGTAATGACAACAACAACAACTTGTATTTATATAGCTCCTTTAACATCCCAAGGCGCTTCACAGGAGTATTTTAAGACAAAAAAAAGTTGACACCGATCCACATAAGGATAAATTAGGGCAGGTGACCAAAAGCTTGATCAAAGAGGTAGGTTTTAAGGAGCATCTTAAAGGAGGAAAGAGAGGTAGCGAGGCGGAGAGGTTTAGGCAGGGAATTCCAGAGCTTAGGGCCCAGGCAACAGAAGGCACGGCCACCAAAGATGGAGCGATTATAATCAGGGATGCTCCAGAGGGCAGAATTAGAGGAGTGCAGATATCTCGGGGGTGTTGAGGCGCTGGAGGAGATTACAGAGATAGGGAGGGGCGAGGCCATGGAGGGATTTGAAAACAAGGATGAGAATTTTGAAATCGAGGCGCTGCTTAACGGCAAACGGTGACAGTTTCGCTGCACAATCAGGACCAATATTTATCCCGCAACCAATATCACTAAAACAGATGAGCTGGTCATTATCACATTGCTGTTTGTGGGACCTTGCTGTGTGCAAATTTGGCTGCCGCGTTTCCCCGCATTACAACAGTGACTACACTTCAAAAAGTACTTTGTTGGCTGTAACGCGCTTTGGGACATCATAGGGGGCATTTTAATCCCAAAAAACGGATGGGTTGGGGCCGGACGAGAGGTTAAAGTGTTAAAAATCTGAATCCCGACCCCCCAACCCGCCCGCTTGCGGTTTTAACGGAGGCGGGACAGGGGGGCGGGCAGCCAACCCGCTGCCAGGAAGCAGGTCTCCCATTTAAATATTATAATGAGGCTGGCGTGCCTCAGATTTAACCACCGTTACAAATTCAACTCTGGCTGGTCGGGTTTCCCAGGCCTCGGGGAACCCGCCAGCTAAAGGAAGGCGAGGACTGCGGTATCCTGAAGGTAAGAGCCTTTCCACCGCCCCCCCCCCCCCGAGATCGAACAACCCCCGAGGACTCCGCTCTCCCCACGAGGCCTCCAATACCACCCCCGAGGCCTCCGATCCTCACCCCTCTCCCCACGGGGCCTCCGATACACACACCCCCGGCCTCCCGTAGGCTTCCGCTCCCCCCCCCAGAAATGTTAATCAGGCCCTGCCGTTAAATGCAGCAGGACCTGCAGGAAACCTGTTCTCCCTGGTTTCCCGACTGCTTTCTTGCCTACCCCCTCCCCCCCGCCGCCCGCCCCCCCCGCCCCCCGCCTCCCCCCCCGCCGCCCCCCGGCCGCCCCCCCCCCACCCTCAAGCTTAAAATTCCGGCCCATGTGTCCATTTTTTTGTGTATGTTTGTATCTAGCTACCATTTCTTTCTTCTCTTTCCTTCACAAGAGGAGGAGATTCAGAAACAAGATAGAGAGAGTGGAAATAATTGTCTTTCCGAAAGCAGGAAAAATTCCCCAGAGGATTCTAGCAATGAAAGACTCAAAAAGAAACTGCTTCAGTGGGAACATCGGAACAGGAGGCGGCCATTTAGCCCCTCGAGCCTGTTCCGCCAATCAATGAGCCTATTACCATCTCCTTTTGCCTTGCACCATCTCTTAATCTCTCCGGCCTTCCATCCTGTCACAGACCTTCCCTTTTGTTCTTTCCTCCCCTTCCCTCTTTCCCTGCCCCTGCACTTGCTTAAAAACCTGTTCGATCTTCAGCTTTTTCCAGTTCTGACGAAGGGTCATCGACCTGAAACGTTGACTCTGTTTCTCTCTCCACAGATGCTGCCTGACCTGCTGAGTATTTTCAGCATTTTCTGTTTTTATTTAATGAGATCATGGCTGATCTGTGACCTAATGCCTTTACCCCATATTCCTTAATACCTTTGGTTAACAAAAATCTATCAATATGAGACTTAAAATTAACAATTGGCCCAACATCAATTGCCGTTTGCGGAGGAGAGTTCCAAACTTCAACCACCCTTTGTGTGTAGCAGTGTTTCCTAACATGTCTGGCTCTAATTTGTAGATTATGCCCCCTAGTCAGAGATTCACCAACCAGGGGAAATAGTTTCTCACTATCTACCCTATCAGTTCCCCTTAATATCTCAAAAACTTCGCTCAGATCACCCCTTAATCTTCTAAATTCCAGGGAATATAACCCTAGTTTATCGTGGATGACTGCATCGATATCATGGCCCTAATGGAAACGTGGTTGAGGGGTGATGACACCTTACCCCTAAATGAAGCCTCCCCACCTGGCTATACCTTCCACCACTTGCCCCGCTCAGACCGCCATGGTGGCGGTGTGGCTCATCACCAAATCACACCTTGGTCTGTCCCCCTATTCCTCCAGCAGTTTTTCCTCCTTTAAGCATCTCACCTTATTCTACCCTCTCACCTCATTTAAAATTCTCGTTCTCTACTGCCCACCCAAGTACCATAAAAATGTTATCACCAAGATATCTTCACTGTTCTCCTCCTTCAGCCTCTGCACCGAACGACTTCTCATCCTCGGTGATTTCACCCTCCATCTCAATTCATCATGCTCTCTCTCCTCTGAGTTCACTAGCCTCCTATCCTCCCTTAATATCTCCCTCCATGTAAACTCCCCAACCCATATTCAGGGCCACCCCCTCGACCTTGCCATCTCTCGTGGCCTCGCTACTCCCATCGTGTCAACCGCAGATAAGGCCATCTCTGACCACTTCCTCGTATCGCTCTCCACCCACATCCCCTTCCACCCACCCCCCCCCCCCAACCCACTTCCTTCTATGTCCTCCCCTGGAAAAAACTCTCTCCCAACTCTCTTACAACTGCACTTACGAAATCCCAACTGTCCAGCCTCTGGCCCTCCATTCACCATGACATTTCTGCAGCTACCGATCTGCTCAACCACACCCTCACCACTATCTTTGATGCCCTAGTCCCTACTAAAACAATTACCCTCTCTCACCCTGGCCGTTCCCCCTGGTACGGCTCTCATCTTCGCTCCCTTAAGTCCAAGGGACGCAGACTTAAACAGATATGGCGGATAACTGGTTTAGCCATTCACCGCCAGATCTGGCTGGACCACATAAAGCACTATCGGGTCCTGCTCTCGTCTGCCAAAATTGCTCACTATTCCAGAATCATTCTGGAATGCAAAGATAAACCCCAGCTCCTATTCTCTACTGCTAACCGTCTTCTTAAACCCCTCTCCCCTGTCTCCTCCACCCTCACCTCCGATAACAAGTGTGAGGAGTTCATGGACTTCTTTGTCTCTAAGATTGAGACCATCCATTCAGCTGCCTCTGTCACTTCCCTTCCTTCCCCTAGCCCACCGGGCCAAACTTTCTCTAAGGTTCCCCCTGCCCTAGCCCTGAACTCACATCTTTCTCCAGTTTCTCTCCGATCTCCCCTCATGACCTCTCCGCGCTCACCTTGTCCATGTGATCCACCTCCTGCTCCCTCGACCCTATTCCCACCAAACTGCTGACCACCCAACTTCCTTTTCTGGCTCCCATGTTAGCTGACATTGTTAATGGTTCTCTCTCCTCAAGTACTGTCCCCCTCTCCTTCAAATCTGCCGTCATCACCCCTCTCCTCAAAAAAACAACCCTTGACCCTCCATCCTTGCAAACTACCGCCGCATCTCCAACCTCCCTTTCCTCTCCAAAGTCCCTGAACATGTTGTCATTTCCCAAATCCGTGCCCATCTTTCCCTGAACGCCATGTTTGAATCCCTCCAATCAGGTTTTCGCCCTAGACACAGTACCGAAACGGCTCTCATCAAAGTCACAAATGACATCCTCTGTGACTGTAACAAAGGTAAACTATCCCTCCTCGTCCTTCTTGACTTGTCTGCAGCCTTTGACACGGTTGACCACTCCATCCTTCTCCAACGCCTCTCCACCGTCATCCAGCTGGGTGGGACTGCACTCGCCTGGTTCCATTCTTATCTATCGAATCGTAGCCAGAGAATCACCTGCAACGGCTTCTCTTCCCGCTCCCACATCGTTACCTCTGGTGTCCCCCAAGAATCTATCCTTGGCCCCCTCCTATTTCTCATCTACATGTTGCCCCTTGGCGACATCATCCGAAAACACAGCGTCAGTTTCCACATGTACGCTGATGACACCCAGCTCTACCTCACCACCACTTCTCTCGACCCCTCCACGGTCTCTAAATTGTCAGACTGCTTGTCCGACATCCAGTTCTGGATGAGCAGAAATGTTTTCCAATTAAATATTGGGAAGACCGAAGCCATTGTTTTCGGTCCCCGCCACAAACTTCATTCCCTAGCCAGTGACTCCATCCCTCTCCCTAACATCTGTCTGAGGCTGAACCACACTGTTCGAAACCTTATTTGACCCTGAAATAAGCTTCCGACCACATATCCGCAGCATAACAAAGACCGCCTATTTCCACCTCCGTAACATCGCCTGTCTCCGCCCTTGCCTCAGCTCATCTGCTGCTGACGCCCTCATCCATGCCTTTGTTACCTCCAGACTTGACTATTCCAACGCACTCCTGGCTGGTCTCCCACATTCCACCCTACGTAAACTTGAGGTGATCCAAAACTCGGCTGCCCGTGTCCTAACTCGCACCAAGTCCCGTTCACCCATCACCCCTGTGTTCTCTGGCCTACACTAGCTCCCGGTTAAGCAACGCCTCAATTTTAATATTCTCATCCTTGTCTTCAAATCCCTCCATGGCCTCACCCCTCCCTATCTCTTTAACCTGCTCCAGCCCCACAACCCTGCCCCCCGACCCACCCCTAGATATCTGCGCTCCTCTAATTCTGCCCTCTTGAGCATCCCTGATTTTAATCGCTCCACCATTGGTGGCCGTGCCTTCAGTTGCCTGGGCCCTAAGCTCTGGAATTCCCTCCCTAAACCTCTCCGTCTCTCTTTCCTTCTTTAAGACTCTCTTTAAACCTACCTCATTGACCAAGCTTTTGGTCATCTGCCATAATTTCTCATGTGGTTCGGTGTCAAATGTTTTTGTCTTATAACACTCCTGTGAAGCCCCTTGGGATGTTTTACTACGTTAAAGGTGCTATATAAATACAAGTTGTTGTTGTTGTTGTAGTAGTTTGTGTAAAACACTCCTCGTAATTTAACCCTTGGAGTAATCTTACATTGCAGACCAACTAATACTCCAAACATGCAAACAAGATCACAAGTGGGGTTTGGATGAAGGCAGCTCTTCCAGCTCCTTAGAGCTCATCCATCCACATTACCAGATGGGTCTTGTAGTGGGTGCAGAGGAGATTTACTCGAATGGTATCAGGGATGAAAGACTTCAGTTATGTGGCGAGACTGGAGAAGCTGGGGTTGTTCACCTTAGAGCAGAGACGGTTAAGGGGAGATTCAATAGAGGTGTTCAAAATCACGAAGGGTTTTGATAAGAGTAGATAGGGAGAAACTGTTTACAGTGGCAGATGGGTCGGTAACCAGAGGACACAGATTTAAGAAAATTGGCAAAAAAAACCAGAGGGGAGGTGAGGAGATGAAAACAATTACGTGGTGATTTGTGATCTGGAATGCAGTGCCTCTATAGTAACTTTCAAAATTGGAATTGGATAAACAGCAGGAGTAAAGGTGCCTTTCGCATTCCTTGGAGTAGGGGCTCAGCAGGTGGTGCAAGAGCAAAGTCTGATAGTCCAAAAGAACCCTGCCCGGGCTCTGGATGGAGCAAGCTCGATGGGCCAACTAATCTCATTCTGCATTTCCCGACGTCCTTATTCTCCGAAAGTCAGGCTATGATTCAGTTTGTAGCCCGAGACACGCTGAAAGGCGATATGATCAACTGGGAGTGGTGGGAGGGAATGGTAGGACAGTCTTCACAACACTTTTAATACGCTAAAGAAAGATAAAGAAACAACGGGACTGTTGAGAAATTATCCCCCTCCTTCCAACCCTATGCTTCAGAGAGAGTTTATTTTTATTATTCATTCATGGGATGTGGGCGTCGCTGGCAGGGCCGGCATTTATTGCCCGTCCCTAATTGCCCTCGAGAAGGTGGTGGTGAGCCGCCTTCTTGAACCGCTGCAGTCCGTGTGGTAAAGGTACTCCCACAGTGCTGTTATGGAGGGAGTTCCAGGGCTTTGCCCCAGCCAACAGGTTGTCACAGAACATTTCTTGCTCTTGTTAAACAGTGAAGCGGCACTCATCTGGAAAATTGTATTAAATGAGTATAAGCCATCGTGGTAGCACTGTGCTGATGTATTTGCGCCCATGTTACCATAGTTTAGGATTCAGCAGTGTAGTGATTAATTATGAAATATAATTACTTGTTTAAAATGTCACAGTAAATCTCTGCCACCTGTAATTCTATTCATTGCCAGATGCTTAAGGTTTTAATAAGTATCATTATGCTAGCTTGCAAAGATATTTTCTACAGGGGAATAGATCCCTTTAATTTGAGTGAAGGCAAAGTCAGATTTACATACCTTTCGGAGTTTTAAGTGACCCCATTTTTGCTTTTCGTTACCTTGGTGACGGCCGGGGCTGGAGCCAATGAGATAAACTCTGCAGCGAGAATGGATTTAAGAAAAAACTTCAATAATTAAACATGAAACATTTTAACCGAATGGAACTAGAAAGAACAAAGACTTGCGTTTATATAGCGCCTTTCACGACCTCAGGATGTCCCAAAGGGCTTCATAGCCAATGAAGTACTTTTTTGAAGTGTAGTCACTGTGGTCATGTATGGAAACACACAGCAAGATCCCACAACCAGCAATGTGATAATGGCCATATAATCTGTTTTAGTGACGTTGGTTGAGGGATTTGTACTCAGCAAGCTCCCACAGCAGCAAACGAGATACTTCTGAACGGTTTTAGGCGTTGGCTGAGAGATGAATGTTGACGCAGGACGCCGGGGATAACTCCCCTGCTCTTCTTCGAGATAGTGCGACGGGATCTTTTACATCAACCCGAAGGGGGGCAGACGGGGCCCCCCGGTTTAACATCTCGTCCGAAAGACGGCACCACCTCCGGCAGTGCGGCGCTCCCTCAGTACTGGGACCGAGAAGTGTCAGCCTGGATTTTGCGCTCGAGCCTCTGGAGTGGGTCTTGAACCTACGGCTTTGTGATTCACGAGTGCCACAGCATTTGTGCCACCGACCCGCTCCTGCGGTGGGAAGAGTGGATTATCGACACTGAGCTCCAGATCCCACAGCAGCAATGATTCCTGCGGTTTTCAATTAGTGGCTACCAAATTATGTAAATCCATGAAAATGGCTCTCACTCCAGATTCACAGCACGACTCTTGATTCGCTGAGCAACAGGAGGTCCGCAGCCTACTCGTTGAAAACCTCTGCCTTTTAAAGCGAGGTTGCCATAGTAGCAGTTTTCGACCTCACTTCAAACATTAGAGCGAGCGTGCGTGTATGTCTTTTTTCTGCTGCTTGGTGCTGCTTTCTTTCAATATCCGAACTGCTTAGGTGCCCACCTCCCGCAGCTGCGTCGCTGCCAGTCGCCGCAGTCGCAAGCGGTGCTGCCCATGGGCATCCCGTGGAGGCCGGCGATGGCGTTGCCGGGTTTGGAGAAGGAAGAGGAATTCCGGAGGAGGGAGGAGAGGAGAGGAGAGGAGCAGCAGGCGCTCTGGTACGGCAGGGCGCGCGTGGCACCCAAACCCGCAGACGGCTCAGGAATTTTTTTTTATATTCGTATATGGGATGTGGCCGTCGCTGGCACGGTCAGCATTTATTGCCCATCCCTAATTGCCCTTGAGAAGGTGGTGGTGAGCTGCCTTCTTGAACCACTGCAGTCCGTGTGGTGAAGGTGCTCCCACAGTGCTGTTAGGTAGGGAGTTCCAGGATTTTGACCCAGTGACGATGAAGGATCGGCCGATATACTTCCAAGTCAGGCTAGTGTGCGATTTGGAGGGGAACTTGGAGGTGATGGTGTTCCCATGCGCCTGCTGCCCTTGTCCTTCTAGGTGGAAGAGGTCGCGGGTTTGGGAGGTGCTGCCGAAGAAGCCTTGGTGAGTTGCTGCAGTGCATCTTGTAGATGGTACACACTGCAGCCATGGTGCGCCGGTGGTGGAGGGAGTGAATGTTTAAGGTGGTGGATGGGGTGCCAATTAAGCGGGCTGCTTTGTCCTGGATGGTGTTGAGCTTCGAGTGTTGGAGCTGCACTCATCCAGGCAAGTGGAGAGTATACCATCACACTCCTGACTTGTGCCTTGTAGATGGTGGAAAGGCTTTGGGGAGTCAGGAGGTGAGACACTCGCCGCAGAATACCCAGCATCTGACCTGCTCTTGTTGCCACAGTATTTATGTGGCTGGTCCAGTTAAGTTTCTGGTCAATGGTGACCCCGAGGATGTTGATGGTGGGGGATTCGCCGATGGTAATGCCGTTGAATGTCAAGGGGAGGTGGTTAGACTCTCACTTGTTGGAGATAGTCATTGCCTGGCACTTGTGTGGCGTGAATGTTACCTGCCACTTATCAGCCCAAGCCTGAACGTCGTCCAGGTCTTGCTGCATGCGGGCATGGACTGCTTCATTATCTGAGGAGTTGTGAATGGCGCTGAACACTGTGCAGTCTTCAGCGAACATCCCCACTTCTGTTACATCGCAAGACCTGGGTACAACCACCTGGACGGGTTCAAACAGACCCGCCATCGACGTCTACACCTCAGCTGGGGCTGGCAATCACCGAGTTGCGTTGTATCCTGGAACGTGACCTGCAGGCAATATCCGGTACACACCGACAGCCCTGGTAGGTGAAGTCCCCATCTCATCAAACCTACTTTTTGTTACCATCCCATTTCAATCAGCCACCGGTGACATTTGCCGGATAAGTCAATTGTCCGTGCATCATTGCATCAAGCAACTCACCACTGCCTTGTCTGTCAGGGGCAACACTGTCCCAACAGAGAGGAGGTCCCAGCACTTCTACCTGCTGCTAGGTTCCCGAGCACACAGCGCGTCATTGACGGTATCCATGTTACATTGAGTCACAGCGAATTTTACAGCACAGAAACAGGCCATTCGGCCCAACTGGTCCGTGCCGGTGTTTATGCCCCACACGAGGCTCCTCCCATCACCTTCATCTGACCCGATCAGCATAACCTTCTAGTCCTTTCTCCCTCATGTGTTTATCCAGCTTCCCCTGAAATGCATCTATGCTATTCGCCTCAACCACACCACGTGGTAGCGAGTTCCACATTCTCACCACTCTCTGGGTAAAGTTCGGTTGGGTCCTGATACTCTGGGATGACACATTCAGGACAAAAGAGAGGTAAAATTACCTGGTTTCTGATAAATCGTGCTGCTTTATGTGAGCGATCCATTCGCTGAGCCCAGCCGATCGGTAGGATGTCAGGTAATCAATCAAGTCGCGTTTGAAGTTTGTCGCGGACTCGCCTGCCGTTTCGGAACTCCCCTCCGGTAACCGTGGATACAAAGGACTCAACCATATCCTAGCAACAACCAGGAAGGAAAGCTTCTTTAATGTTCAGAAAGAAAGAAAAGATTTGCATTTCTATAGCGCCTTTCACAACCTCAGGACGTCCCAAAGCGCTTTACAGCCAATGAAGTACTTTTGAAGTGTAGTCACTGTTGTAATGTGGGAAACGCGGCAGTCAAATGCGCACAGCAAGCTCCCACAAACAGCAATGTGATAATGACCAAATAATCTGTTTTAGTGATGTTGATTGAGGGATAAATATTGGCCAGGACACCGGGGAGAACTCCCCTGCTCTTCTTCGAAATAGCGGCACGGGATCTTTAACGTCCACCCAAGGGGGCAGAAGGGGCCTCGGTTTAACGTCTCATCCGAAAGACGTTGCTTTGCCAAGACACACAGTGCGGGGAGGTCGGTGGTTTGAGCGCTGGTTAGAGGTGGTGCAGGTGGTACGATTGGCCTCGGAGTCGCTTGGCAACAAGGACGAGGGGAAATAAGCAATCAGCCAAGGATCCTGTCCAAGGCCACCTGCACGAACCACAGCCGAGAGACTGCCGTTCCTCTTAACGCGGCCCCCAACCGCCTCCACCGATCGGCAAATATCCCATCAAGCCTCGCTGTCTAGGCCTGATCATTAATTGTTGGCGCCTTAGTGCTTCGGCAGCCCATGGAACCATTACATAGAGTTAACAACAACAACTTGTATTTACATAGCGCCTTTAATGTAGTAAAACGTCCCAAGGTGCTGCACAGGAATATTTTAAGACAAAAAATTTGACACCGAGCCACATAAGGATCATAGAATCATAGAAGATAGGAGCAGGAGTAGGCCATTCGGCCCCTCTAGCCTGCTCCGCCATTCAATGCAATCATGGCTGAATCATGGATAAATTAGGGCAGGTGACCAAAAGCTTGGTCAAAGAGGTAGGTTTTAAGGAGCATCTTAAAGGAGGAAAGAGAGGCGGAGAGGTTTAGGCAGGGAATTCCAGAGCTTAGGGCCTAGGCAACAGAAGGCACGGCCACCAAAGGTTGAGCGATTATAATCAGGGATCCTCAAGAGGGCAGAATTAGAGGAGCGCAGATATCTCGGGGGGGGGGGGGAGGGTGGAGGAGATTACAGAGACAGGGAGGGGCGAGGCCATGGAGGGATTTGAAAACAAGGATGAGAATTTTGAAATCGAGGCGCTGCTTAACCGGGAGCCAATGTAGGTCAGCGAGCACAGGGGTGATGGGTGAATGGAACTCGGTGCGAGTTAGGTCACTGGCAGCTGACTTTTGGATGACCTCAAGTTTACGTAGGGTAGAATGTGGGAGGCCAGCCAGGAGTGCATTGGAATAGTCAAGTCTAGAGGTAACAAAGGCATGGAGTCCACAGCACAAAAGGCCATCGGTCCAACTGGTCCATCCCGGTATTTATGCTCCACACGAGCCTCCTACTCACCTCACCCTATCAACATATCCTTCTATTCCCTTCTCCCTCATGTGTTTATCCAGCTTCCCCTTAAATGCATCTATGCTATTTGCCTCAACCACTCCATGTGGTAGCGAGTTCCACATTCTAACCACTCTCTGGGTAAAGAAGTTGCTCCTGAATTCTCAATTGGATTAATCAGTGACTATCTTATATGTATGACCCCTAGTTTTTGGTCTCCCCCACAAGTAGAAACATCTTCTCTACGTCTACCCCATCAAACCCTTTCACAATCTTAAAGACCTTTATTAGGTCATCGCTTAACATTTTCTAGAGAAAAGAGCCCCAGCCTGTTCAGCCTTTCCCGATAAGTATAAGCTCTCAGTTCTGGTATCATTCTTGCTACGCCAGTTTGAGTGAGGGAGAAGTGGAAAGAAAAACAAAAAGCACAGCTCCATCAGGCAAAGTATTTGAGCTGAGCTAATAGAACCGATTCTTGTAACATTTGCAGAAACAGAAGAGCTTGGTGTGCAGTGGGTGTTGTTAAGAGCTCCATTTGGTAGTAATGAGCCTACTTGAAACTCCATTTTAGCAACGTTTCTCTAATGGGAGTTCTACAAAAGGAGAGACGTGGAGAATATTCAGCCCATTTTATAAAAATTGACCATTTGAGCTCTTGTTTGCAAAATGAGTTTGGGAGGAATTTTCAATAACTGAAATCTGGTCCAATTTTATTTCAGTCGTGACCTTTCTCTGATTTGCTCGGTAATGGGGGTAATTAGAGCGCGGCGGTCTGATGTAGCTCGTATTGTGAATTCAAATTCATAGCATGGCTAGAGGGCAGACAAAATGACCTGGTTTTCGCATTTACGGCCATGAATGATTATCCAATTCGGGCAGAGTTGGAAGTTAGGAAAGCTAGAAAAGCTCATGTGGGAGAAAGGAATAGAAGGATATGTTGATGGGGTGAGATGAAGTAGGGGTGGGAGGAGGCTGGTGTGGAGCAGAAACACCGGCACGGACCAGTTGGGCCGAGTGGCCTGTTTCTGTGCTGTCGATACTTCCTAATACTTTGTAATTGTTAGATGTTGTTGTCAAACTAGGACTGAAATCTTCAGAGCGCTCTGACATATTATTGGCTGTCTAATAAACGTGGAATGCTTCAAGCAGGTCAGGCTGATGTCACTGGAGCAAATAATCCGAGCAAATATTTTCACTATCTTGAATTCTCTGGCAATGAGGGCACTTCTGTTTAATCCTGTACTTAAATAGAGCCTCATCAAGTCCCTCAGAAATGTACCCAAGTGCTCCACATACAGTGAGTCACGTCCACCTGAGAGGCCAAACCGTGCCTCTGTTTAACGTCTCATTCATCAACAACAACAACTTGCACTTATACCAATGCTCCCTCTTATTTTTTTTGTTGCTGCGCGGGCCCTTTAACTGGCTGCGTGGCCCATTCAAATTTTCACGTATGCGCGGTTCATAGAATCAGAGAAAGTTACAGCACGGAAGGAGGCCATTTCGGACCATCGTGTCCGTGCCGGACAACAAAGAGCTATCCAGCCTAATCCCACTTCCCAGCTCTTGGTCCCTAGCCCTGCAGGTTACAGCATCCCAAGTGCACATCCAAGTACAGGAAACTTTCGTTTATCCAGCATCGACGGGACCGGCGTGGTGCCGGTTTATCGAAAGTACCGGATAACGGAGAGTTATATCTACCGAGGCTATTTTTAACAAAGAGACTCCAGGCAGCGCGGGAGAATCAACTCCTGCTACTGCAGTGTTTCGGACTTCCGACAGCGCCAGGAGGCCGAGTAGTGGCACTTTTGAAAAGTTGCCCTACTGACTAAATCGGCGTTCGCGGACTCGGACTCGGACTCGGGATCGGCAACATTGCCGGTTATTTGAGAGGAGTTTTCGGAGCACTCGGCGTTCGCGGAGACTCGACTGCGACTCGGCAACATTGCCGGTTATTTGAGAGGAGTTTTCGGAGGATGATTTTTGCCGGTTAAGCGAGAATTCCGGATATTTGGGTGCCGGATAAACGAAAGTTTCCTGTACTTTTTAAATGTGGTTAGGGTTTCTGCCTCTACCACCCTTTCAGGCAGTGAGTTCCAGACCCCCACAACCCTCTGGGTGAAGAAATTTCCCCTCTAAACCTTCCACCAATTACTTTAAATCTGTGCCCCCTGGTTTTTGACCTCTCTGCTAAGGGAAATAAGTCCTTTCTATCCACTTTATCTAGGCCCCTCATAATTTTATACACCTCAATAAGGTCTCCCCTCAGTCTCCTCTGTTCCAAGGAAAACAAACCCAGCCTATCCAGTCTTTCCTCATAGCTAAGATTCTCTACTCCCGGCAACATCCTTTTAAATCTCCTCTGTACCCTCTCTAGTGCAATCACATCTTTCCTGTAATGTGGTGACCAGAACTGCATGCAGTACTCTAGCTGAGGCCTAACTAGTGTTTTATACAGTTGAAGCATAACCTCCCCTGCTCTTGTATTCGGTTATTCCCATTGAAAAGCTGGTGAGCGGCCTGCGTGGGACCTCCACACCGCTGCGCGGCTTAACAGGAACGTTGATTTATACAGCGCCTTTTAACGTTGTAAAATGTCCCAAGGCGCTTCACAGGAACACCATCAAACAAATGTTGACACCAAGCCACATGGGCAGATATTAGGACAGGCTTGTTCAAAGAGGTAGGTTTTAAGGAGCATCTTAAAGGAGGACAGAGAGGTGGAGAGGCGGAGAGGTTTAGGGAAGGAATTCCACAGCTATGGGGCTTGGCAGCTGAAGGCACGGCCGCCAATGGTGGAGCGATGAAAATCGTGGATGCGCAAAAGGCCATAACTGGAGGAGCGCAGAGATCACGGAGGGTTGTAGGGCTGGAGAAGGTTACAGAGATAGGGATTGGGATAGATTGATGGCTATGGAGGAGAGTTTGAGTAGAATGGGTCTATACTCTCTAGAGTTTAGAAGAATGAGGGGTGATCTCATTGAAACGTGCAAGATTCTGAGAGGGATTGGCATGGTAGATGCTGAGAGGCTGTTTCCCCTGGCTGGAGAATCGAGAACCAGGGGTCACAGTCTCAGAATAAGGGGTCAGCCATTTAGGACTGAGATGAGGAGAAATTTCTTCATTCGGAGGGTTGTGAATCTTTGGAATTCTCTACCACAGGAGGGCCGTAGATGCTGAGTCGTTGAGTATATTGAAAACTGAGATAAGATAGATTTTTGGACTCTCGGGAAATCAAGGGATATGGGGATCGGGCGGGAAAGTGGAGTTGAGGTCGAAGATCAGCCATGATTTTATTGCATGGCGGAGCAGACTTGAGGGGCTGTATGGCCGACCCCTGCTCCTAATTCTTATGTTATGTTCCCTGGGTTTGGATATAGTGCCTTAAACACAGTCAATATCTCAACAGGAATAACGCACAATAAAGAGAGGCTTGCATTCATATAGCGCCTTTCACGACCTCAGGACGTCTCAAAGCGCTTTACAGCCAATGAAGTTGCTTATCTGAAGTGTAGTCGCTGTTGTAATGTAGGAAACGCGGCAGCCAATTTGCACACAGCAAGCTCCCACAATCAGCAATGTGATAATGACTAGATAATCTGGTGTTAGTGATGATAGTTGAGTGATATAAGTGTGGCCAGGACACCGGGGAGAACTCCCCTGCTCTTTTTCAAATAGTTCTTGGAATCTTTTACATTCACCTTGGTTTAACGGCACTCCCTCTGCACTGCACTGGAGTGTCAGCCTAGCTTTATGTGCTCAAGTCTCTGGAATGGGATTTGAACCCACAACCTTCTGACTCAGAGGCGTGCGTCCCACTACTGAGCCACGGCTGACACCAATAAGTAGTGTCGGGGGAGGTGACCAAAGTCAACAGTCAAAGAGGGAGGTTCTGCGGAAGGTTTTGAAGCTGGGGAAAAGATAGCCACACCGTCTGAGGGGCAGTACTGAGGGAGCGCTGCACTGAGGGAGTGCTGCACCGTCGGAGGGGCAGTACTGAGGGAGCGCTGCACTGAGGGAGTGCTGCACCGTCGGAGGGGCAGTACTGAGGGAGCGCTGCACTGAGGGAGTGCTGCACCGTCGGAGGGGCAGTACTGAGGGAGCGCTGCACTGAGGGAGCGCCGTACTGTCGGAGGGGCAGTACTGAGGGAGCGCTGCACTGAGGGAGTGCCGCACCGTCGGAGGGGCAGTACTGAGGGAGCGCTGCACTGAGGGAGCGTCGTACTGTCGGAGGGGCAGTACTGAGGGAGCGCTGCACTGAGGGAGTGCCGCACCGTCGGAGGGGCAGTACTGAGGGAGCGCTGCACTGAGGGAGTGCCGCACCGTCGGAGGGGCAGTACTGAGGGAGCGCTGCACTGAGGGAGTGCTGCACCGTCGGAGGGGCAGTACTGAGGGAGCGCTGCACTGAGGGAGTGCTGCACCGTCGGAGGGGCAGTACTGAGGGAGGGGCAGTACTGAGAGAGCCCAGCACTGTCGGAGGGGCAGTACTGAGGGAGGGCATAATCTTAGAATAAGGGGCTGCCGTTTCAAAACTGAGATGAGGAGAAACTTCTTCACTCAGAGGGTAGTAAATCTATGGAATTTGCTACCTCAGAGAGCTGTGGAAGCTGCGACATTAAATAAATTTAAAACGGAGATAGACAGTTTCCTAGCTGATAAGGGAATTAAGGGTTATGGGGAGCGGGCAGGGAAGTGGACGTGAGTCGAGGTTCGGATCAGCCATGATCCTATTGAATGGCGAAGCAGGCCTGAAGGTTCGTATGGCCTACTCCTGCTCCTACTTCTTATGTTCTTATGTTCTTATGTATACACCGGGGAAGGAATTCCAGAGAGCAGAGTCAAGATGGCTACCACTAATGGTCACATGGAGGGATGGCCAGGGGAGGGGCGGGGGTGCAGGAAGGATGCACAAGAGGCCAGAGCTGAAAGATTAAACGGAATGGGCTAGGATATAGGGCCGGAGGACGTCGCAGTGATAAGGTGGGGAGGGATTTGCGATGAGCACAGGCCTCTGCTGAGAAATTGGAGGGCGGTTTGCTTCTAGGCAACTTAATCCCAAAGGACACTGGTTGGCGCCTTCAGGAAGGAGGGGAGAAAATAAAATACGGGAAAGAAAAGAGATCCACCTTCCATTTCACATGAGGGGAAAAAGAAAGACAGAAAGGTCTGTGTCTATCAGGAATAGGTTCTCTACGGAGTGAGCGATTGTGATAAACTTACAGACACTCCAATTATCACAGACTTGTTTTCAGACAAGATTATTGGAGTGGGAGTTCAGGGAGGAGGGAAGCTGCTGTTAAGAGCTACTTTAATGCTAGACAAGACAGCGCCTCATTATGTTCCAGAGCTATAAAGCCCTGATGGGAAAATTAATATTCAGTTCAGTGACGCAATATGCTATCTTCAGGCTCGTGATCAGCCCCTCAGTTCCGTTTCCCAAAAAAGTATCTCTCCCTCCTCTCGTCCACCACTTTGCTTCCCCTTTCCTTAAAACGACGGCTCCTTGCAGGGACACGGTTCCGGGTTGCGAGCCTGGACGGTGAGCGACCGCAGGCCGTTCGGCAACAGGGGGCATCACCAGACAGCGGATCTCGGAGTGGCCAGTTCTCGCCTCCCCTCCCCTGGTCCTCCCTAACCTATTTAATTGGATTATCAGGGAGGAGAGATCTAGCCCAGTATTTTGACAAGATTCTTGCGAACCTATTTTAATGAAGTCATTCTACTCCCATCACAAGAATCAGTACAGATGACTTGAGGCTTTTTTGGTCCTTAACTAGCTCATCCTTCCCTGCAAGCTTTCATCCTACCACCCTCCCCAAGCATAGCATCTAACTGCCTCTCCAGTGACCTTTTCCGACCCATAAGTCCACAAGACACGGGAGCTCTCCACGAGATGCCACCTTGACATGTAACTGCTCAGGACCTCAGCTAGACTTGCTTACTTATGGTGGGTCTCACCACAGGTGGGACCTTTGGGAGTGGGGGGCTGATTCCACCCTCCCCCCCCCCACACCCACCCCAATCGTGTCTAAGGAGGTTTGTCAGCTGTGGCTCAGTGGGTGGCACTCTCGCCTCGGAGTCAGAAGGTTGTGGGTTCAAGTCCCACTCCAGAGACTTGAGCACAGAAATCTAGGCTGACACTCCAGTACAGTACTGAGGGAGTGCCGCACTGTCGGAGGAGCCGTCTTTCGGATGAGACGTTAAACCGAGGCCTCGTCTGCTCTCTCAGGTGGACGTTAAAGATCTCATGGCCACTATTTCGAAGAAGAGCAGGGGAGTTCTCCCCGGTGTCCTGGGCCAATATTTATCCCTCAAATTAACATCACTTATAAAAAAAAAGAGATTACCTGGTCATTATCACATTGCTTTGTGGGAGCTTGCTGTGCGCAAATTGGCTGCTGCGTTTCCCACATTACAACAAGTGACGACACTTCAAAAAGCACTTCATTGGCTGTAATGTGCTTTGGGACGTCCTGAGGTCGTGAAAATCGCTGTATAAATGCAAGCCTTTCTTTTCTTTCTTTAAGAACTGATGCTAATCTGAGCTGAGTTTGGGCATGTGCTGGGAGCAATGTTCCCTTTATGTTGCCCGGCCCTTCGGCGATCTGCAGGTCCCGCGCAGCCGCCTCAACGGCATTCTAATGGCAAAAAAACCAAAATTAATCAGCGGGAACATTGGCTGGGAGCACTCAAATCTCCTGGGTCAACTCATTTACAATGGCCCAAAAATTAGTGCCGCTACGCGAGAGTACGCACTGTGTACTCTCGCGTATTCTGTCACCAATTGCCGGTTTTCTGCATGCACTGCGCATGCGCTGAAAACCGGCACTTGGTTTTTGGAAAAGGGGGCGGTTCCTCGGTGCACCGCGTGCGCGCTACAGGCTGCGCGCACGCTGTGCACTTCGTGCTTTGGACGCGCAGGTAAGGACGGAAGATTTTAGAAATGAAAAAAGGAGTAAGACCCACTTTTAACAAGGTAAGTAGTGAATTAAGTATTATTTTGAATTTTTTTTAACAGGTATATCTTTTTTAGAGACTTTAAAGACAGGTAAGTTTATTTTTATAACTTTAAAAGATTTAAAATTTTTTCAAAAATTTAATTTTTTATTTAAAATGGTTAATTTATTTAACTATACTTATTTTATTAATGTGATGGTTTTTTTTTATTTAATTGAGGTTTAGCTGTTATTTTGGGGGGGTGTAAGATTCATAGCTTTCACAGCACTTATGTGAAACTTATGAATGGAAGATGGTGTGCTGCCATTGGCTCTAACTGAGTCACGTGATCCCACAGCTCGCACGAATTCACTACGCCGGTGGGATACGCAAGCACTGCCCAGCTGATGTCTAGAACATCAAGTTCGTGCGAGCTGGATCTGAAAAAGCCAACGCGGAGTGAGAGATCGCGGGGAAGCCTTACCCCCGCGTCAACACTCAGTCTTTAATTTCTGGGTGATTATTATTCACTGTTCCAGGCGCAGAACAGGGCAAGTGTAAAGTACGCCTCTCGTGGTGGGAGCAAGAATTGCGCGCAAGTGAAATTTAAACAGATGGCGACAATTAAAGGGGAATGTCACACTGGGAGTCGGGGCGGGGGTGGTGGTGGTGGAATGAAACAAAGAATTCTGAAAGCATTCAGCAGGAATCAAAAGGCATCTCAAACTACTAGCAGTCTTTGCGGTTTCTCACTTCTTGCCAGGGCCTCGGACAGGGGAATTCCCACAGGGAGAGTCCCTGATGACGGTAAAGGTGTTGTGGAGAACAAATTCCCAACAACCGGCACAAAGGCTCCTGACAACCTGACTGCCAGGAGAAAAACCAACAAAAAACCAGGCCAGAAATGGCCAAACATTGGCCCTTTAAGTAGACTTGCCTACGCTGCTCAGGATCGAGCAATCCCCTCCATTCCCTCCGACACCCAACTTTCCCCCCCCCCGACACCCAACTACAACAGGCTTTCATTATATTCTACACCCAACTGAGAGAGCAGACGGGGCCTCGGTTTAACGTCTCATCTGAAGGACGGCACCTCCGACAGTGCGGCATTCCCTCAGCACCGCACTGGAGTGCCGCAATGTTGCGTAAACGAGGCAGTCAAAATGCCCGTGTGAGCGGTAACCAATCACGTACTGCAACAAATCTCGCACTCCCCTTGTAATCCTTCGTCTGCGCCGTGTACCAGGCACGACAATTGGGCTGTGTGCAAGGGTGGCAGATGGGTTCCGTGACCTTGGTTCAGTATTTGTAGGCACTGCAGCGATTGGCACAGCCACAGCAAATTGTACCCACGATTCGCTTCCTCGGTACTCATAGAATCGTAGAGGCCATTCGGCCCAACTTGTCCGCGCCGGCTGTCAAAGAGCCATCCAGCCTAATCCCACTTTCCAGCTCTTGGTCCATAGCCCTGTAGGTTACGGCACTTCAAGTGCATATCCAAGTACTTTTTAAATGTGATGAGGGTTTCTGCCTCTACCACCCTTTCAGGCAGTGAGTTCCAGACCCCCCACCACCCTCTAGGTGAAAAAAATTCCCCTCAACTCCCCTCTAACCCTTCTACCAATTACTTTAAATCTCTGCCCCCTGGTTATCGACCCCTTCTGCTGAGGGAAATAGGTCCTTCCTAAAGTATTGGCACTGGGGGAGCGTCAGTCTGGATTACGGGCTCAAGTCCCTGAAGCGGGGCTTGAACCCACGACCTTCTGACTCAGAGGCGAGCGAGCAACCCACTGAGCCACGGCCAGACACTGCAATTGAGGCCAGGATGCACGGAATCGAGTTCCAACACACTTCCTTTGTCAAATCAGGGGGCTGAAATTTTCCACACACTCGTGCACTCAGTCTTAATTTCGTTTCGTTGTGCCAGTCTTACCCTTGTGTCTTTTGATGCCAGTCGTCATGGATCAAGTTGGACGTGTGGATCACGACTCGAAAACCTTCTTCGTACAAAAGTAACATCATTTTCCTGCAGAGGAGAGAGTTGAGTAGAGAAGAAATTTGACGTACAAAATGACTGCGTTGATTTGGGCCAAAAATTCGGCCCTTCCCGGGTGAGTACACAGTCCGTACTCACCCGTAATGCGTTCCCGAAGTGCCGGTTTCCTGCATGCACTGCGCATGCGCGGGAAACCGGAACTTCCGGTCTGGTGAAGGGGGCAGTTCCTAGGTGAACCGCGTGCGCGGTAGAGGCTGCGCGCACGCAGCAAACTTAGGTTTTTTTTCAGGTTTCTACGCGAGGGTAAGTAGTGAAAAAACTACGCTATTAAAAAGGAGGCGCAGGACCCGTTTTCAACAAGGTAAGTGGTTAATTAAGTATAATTTAAAAAAAATTTCAACAGGTTTATCTTTTTTAGATACTTTAAAGAAAGGTAAGTTTATTTTTATCACTTTTTAAAAGTATTTTAATTTTTTCAAAAATTTAAATTTTTGTTTAAAGTGGTTAATTTATTTAACTATAGTTATTTTATAAATGTGATGGTTTTTTTAAAATTTATTTTAAGTTTAGCTGTTCTTTTGGGGCCGATTTCAATTCACAGATTTGACAGGTCTTCCTGTCAAATCTATGAATGAAAGATGGTCTGCTGCCATTGGCTCTCCATGGCCCACGTGATCCCAGGGGACGCATCGCACTAACTACGCCCCTGGGACACGCACGCACTGCGCGCCGGCTCTTGGAGCAGGCCCAGGAGCTGAAGTTCCCGTGGGCCCAAAACACAATGGCAGGCGCAGTAGGTAAGAGTGCGCACGATCCTTACCCCCGCGGCAAGCCGGAGAGACGAATTTCTGGGCCAGAGTGACCGTGTTACTTTCTATATGGTTAACAGTCAGAGTTAGCTGAGGGGTGACCTGATAGAGGTCTGTAAAATTATAAAGTGGTTCGATAGGGTAGACGTAGAGAAGATGTTTCCAGTCATTCAGTTCCATTCGCAACTCCTCAGATAATGAAGCAGTCCGTGCCTGACCTGGACGACATTCAGGCTTGGGCTGATAAGTGGTAGGTAACATTCGCGCCATACAAGTGCCAGGCAATGATTATCTCCAACAAGAGAGAGAGTCTAACCACCACCCCTTGACATTCAATGGCATTGCTATCGCCGAATCCCTCACCATCAACATCCTGGGGATCACCACTGACCAGAAACTTAACTGGACCAGCCACATAAATACTGAGGCAACAAGAGCAGGTCAGAGGTTGGGTATTCTGCGGCGAGTGTCTCACCTCGTAACTCCCCAAAGCCTTTCCACCATCTGCAAGGCACAAGTAAGGAGTGTGATGGAATACTCTCCACTTGCCTGGATGAGTGCAGCTCCAACACTCAAGAAGCTCGACACCATCCAGGACAAAGCTGTGCGCTTGATTGGCACCCCATCCACCACCTTAAACATTCACTCCCTCCATCACCTGCGTACCGTGGCTGCAGTGTGTACCATCTACAAGATGCACTGCAGCAACTCGCCAAGGCTTCTTCGGCAGCACCTCCCAAACCTGCGACCTCTACCACCTAGAAGGACAAGGGCAGCAGGCGCATGGGAACACCACCACCTCCAAGTTCCCCTCCAAGGCGCACACCATCCTGACTTGGAAATATATCGCCAATCCTTCATCGTTGCTGGGTCAAAATCCTGGAACTCCCTCCCTAACAGCACTGTGGGAGTACCTTCACCATACGGACTGCAGCGGTTCAAGGCGGTGGCTCACCACCACCTTCTCGAGGGCAATTAGGGATGGGCAATAAATGCCGGCCTTGCCAGCATCACACCGGCTGCATCGTAACTGGGACTGAATCTCACTAAAACTTTTAGTTTCTAACAATGTTAGCGAGCATACAACTGTTCCCAAGATTAAGAGAGGAATCAATATTTGGATGCCAGTGAGCAAAACCTTTCCACGGCCAGTGAGCAGTGCAGAGCAGGCAGTATAACTCTGTCGTACCTGTTCACCATTGCTCTACTGACACTCCAGTGCTGCACTGTCAGAGATGCCGCCTTTCGGATGAGACATTAAACATCTGCGCTCTCAGGTGGACGTAAAAGATCCCGGGGCACTATTTTGAAGAAGAGCAGGGGTGTTATCCCTGGTGGCCTGGCCAATATTATTATTCAACTAACATCACTAAAACAGATTATCTGGCCATTATCTCATTGCTGTTTGTGGGCGCTTGCTGCGCCCAAATTGGCTGCCGCATTTCCCTACATTACAACAGTGACTGCACTTCAAAAGTGATCTAATTAAAATGTATAAAATTCTTAAGGGGCTTGACAGGGTAGATGCTGGGAGGATGTTTCCCCTGGCTGGAGTGTCCAGAACTAGGGGGCAGAGTCTCAGGATAAGGGGTCAGCCATTTAGGACTGAGATGAGGAGGAATTTCTTCACCGAGAGGGTTGTGAATCTTTGGAATTCTCTACCCCAGAGGGCTGTGGAGGCTCAGTCGTTGAGTATATTCAAGACTGAGAGCGATAGATTTTTGGACACTAAGGGAACCAAGGGATATGGGATTGGGAGAGTAAGTGGAGTTGAGGTTGAAGATCAGCCATGATCTGATTGAATGGCGGAGCAGGCTCGAGGGGCCGTATGATCTACTCCTGCTGCTAATTCTCATGTTCTTTACAGTGGCAAGCGTCTGTTCAGTGCTTCCCAGACACTATGAGCAGAGACTCACCATGTGGGGTTGACCTGTGACCTATGATAAGTTAAAGCGCACCATTATGGTCACCATTTATCCAATACCATTTTGCGTTATACAGAAAAAGCCTTCTACTTACGTATGATGTGTCCCATAGGCAATCTCCAACTTCGCCTGAAAACATTAAAAAAAGGCACCTTTATCATTTATCAAATTATTGATTAACAAAGTGCAGCACAGAAACCCAAGCGCCAGTAGATGAAAGATCAGCAGCGTGTCTACGACAGAAATAGGCCCTCTCACTTCACCGAGCTTTTACACCTCCTGTCTTGGGAACATTTGCCCATCAGACTCTCTAACATTTATCCCTCAACCAACGTCACTCAAACAGATGATCTGGTCATTTATCATATTGCTGTTTGTGGGATCTTGCTGTGCGCAAAACTGGTTGCCTCGTTTCCCTACTTTAGTGGCTACGCTACACAAAACAAGCTCCTCACTGGCTGTGAAGTGCTTTGGGACGTCCCCAGGTGGTGAAAGGCGCTATATAAATGCAAGTTCTCTCTATCTTTCTCTTGGTGCACTGGCATCCTCTGAGTGGCACCGAGTCCCACACCGTGCCAACACACGAGATCGGCGCCCCGCGTTTACTGCGCTGAAACCGGCGGCAGAGTGGAAGGGGCCCGTTTACCGCAGGTCTGGCCGCGTGGACCAAGAAGCGCGAGCGATGGCGGGAGAGCCGTTAACGCCTGCTGTCGGCCGCTCCTCTTCCCCAACGATGGGCCGAATGGCCTCCTTCTGTGCCGTTATGACTCCATAACGTGACGGACGCTCGGAAGAACAGGCCACCGTCGCGCGTGGCCAAGTCACCGGATTTGGGGGGTGGAGGGACAAAAATAATAATCCTTTCGCATCATTTGAACATTCGCTTATGAACGGGCCCCTAGAGAGAGGTGGAGCCAACCCTGGAATGGCTCCCGTGCGCCTCCGACAGGAGACACACGGCACCTTGGCACGATTCCTCCCCCATCAGCACAGTTGCAATCCTGGCACTCGTTACTAATTGGCAACCGTGCAGCAGGGATTATAAAGCATCTGAAGTGGCAGCTGCAGTTTGAGACATTAACCATCAACGTCAGCTTTGATAAGCCACCAAAGCAAAAATCTTCACTTCTGGGTTGGAAAAGCACTTTGCTATTTGGGCCGGTACCCGATATGGGGTGGGGCGGGCAGACAAGGGGAGGACATTTCTAAGAAATCATAAACACATTTATAATTTTTTTGGAAATACTTATCAGAGAGTGGATATTCCTGTTATGCTCAAGGTGTAACTAACACTTAATGAGAGAGGGAATGTTCCCGTTATGTTTAAGATGTAACTAACAATTTAAATGAGAGAGGAGATCTTCCGATTATGTTTAAGATGCAATTAACATAGTATACAAGGGATTAGAAGTTATGCTACAACTTAGAATACAAGGGGGTAGAAGTTATGCTGCAGCTATACAAAGCCCTGGTTAGACCACACCTGGAGTACTGTGAGCAGTTCTGGGCACCACACCTTAGGATATATTGGCCTTGGAGAGAGTGCAGCGTAGGTTTACCAGAATGATACCTGGATTCAAAGGGTTAAATTATGAGGAGCGATTACACAAACTATGGTTGTAGTCCATGGAAGTCAGAAGGTTAAGGGGTGATTTGATTGAAGATTTCAAGTAGTAAGGGGAACTGATAGAGAGAAACTATTTCTGCTGGTTTTGGGGGGGGGGTTGAGGACTAGGGGACATAGTCTAAAAATTAGAGCCAGGCCTTACAGGAGTGAAATGAGGAAACAACTCTACACGAGAAGGGTGATAGAAGTTTGGAACTCTCTTCCGCAAACGCAGTTGATGCTAGGTCAATTTTAAATTTTAAATCTGAGATTGATCGATTTTTGTTAACCAACAGTATTAAGGGATATGGGGCCAAAGGTGGGTCTAGGGAGTTAGGTCGCAGATCAGACGCGATCTCATTGAATGGCGGAACAGGCTCGAGGCGGGCTAAACGGCCTCCTCCTGTTCCTGTGTTCCTACGTAACACTGAATGAGAGAGGGGATCGTCCCGTTATGTTCAAGATGTAACTAATACAGAACAAGAGGGAATCTTCCCCCTCACCCCACCACTCCGCCAAGCTACACCAGTGAAAACTAATAACGGAATCAGTCATTTGAACCAGCAGGTTAGGAGCCCACGTTCTATCAGACTCTCTAATGCAGTGGGTTCCACAAAGACTTTACGTCGACGAGCAGTACAGAGTAAATAATGGGGTGACTCCACTAGTCGTTTGAAGAGTGTAGGAGAAATTATACAGAACCTTCTGCACACCAAGACACATCAGAGTGTACAGGGCCAGCCAACAGCCTGCCGTCCATCCGATCAGTCCCAAATACTAAGGACTCTCAATCCCTCCAATTCTCCCTTCCATTTCCCCCACACTGTGTGCCCGCTCGGCAGTCTACCCCTGCACCTTCACCATCCTCTTGCATAAAGCCCTTAAATCTAAACCTGTGCACCTTCCCGCTCTTAAACTTGAGCACCCCCCCCCAACAACCCCGCTGGCTCTAGAGATTGTGACAATCGCAAACATATCATCGAGGTTCAACTTATCCAAGCCCCGAAGAATCTTCAATGTTGAAGAATATCTTCTCTCAGCCTTCCCGGGCTCTTCCACTACTCCTCATAGCTCAGATACCAGAGGACACGGATTTAAGACAACTGGCAACAAAAAAAAATCCAGCGAGGAAATTAGGAGAATTTTTTCCTGCCGCGGGTTGTTGTGATCTGGAATGCGCAGCCTGAAAGGGCGGTGGAAGCAGATTCAATAGTAACTTTCACAAAGGGAATTGGATAAATACTCGAAAAGGGAAACTCTGCAGGACATTGGGGAAAGAGAGCGGGGGTTGTGGGACTAATTGGATGGCTCTTTCACAGAGCCGGCACCGGCGCGATGGGCCGAATAGCCTCCTTCTGTGCTGCATTCGTCTATGATTCTATGACCTTGCACTATCAGTTTGGTTGCCCTTTTACTGCACTTCCCCCAGTGCCTGGCTATCTTTGCTGTAATACAGGTGACCAGAACTGGACACAGCATTCCAGGCATGGCTGCACTAGTGCCCTTGTACAGACTCACGATCACCTCCCGGGAGTTGTCCTCTATTCCTCCACCTATCCATCCCAGGATCTGGTTAAGGTTTACTCTCTGGAGTTTAGAAGAATGAGAGGTGATCTCATCGAAACATACAAGATTCTGAAGGGGATTGACAGGGTAGACGCCGAGAGGTTGTTTCCCCCGGCTGGAGAGTCGAGAACTAGGGGACAGAGTCTCAGGATAAGGGGTCGGCCATTTAGGACTGAGATGAGGAGGAATTTCTTCAGTCAGAGGGTTGTGAATCTTTGGAATTCTGTGCCCCAGAGGGCTGTGGATGCGGAGTCTTTGAGTATATTCAAGGCCGAGATCGATAGATTTTGGGACTCTAGGGGAGTCAAGGGATATGGAGATCGGGCGGGAAAGTGGAGTTGAGGTCGATGATCAGCCATTATCTTATTGAATGGCGGAGCAGGCTCGAGGGGCCGTCTGGCCTACTCCTGTTCCTGTTTCTTATGTTCTTATGCTCTCCTCATAGGACAATCCCCCCATCCCAGGAACCAGTCTGGTGAACTTTCGTTGCACTCCCGCTAAGGCAAGTATATCCTTCCTTAGGTAAGGAGACCAAAAATGTACACAATACTCCGGGGGTGGTCTCACCAGGGCACTATATAATTGCAATACCTTCAAATTCAAAAAGAATCTGCAAATAAGAATATGTTTGAGGGTAAATCCATGTTACTACAGAAACAAATGACCGCTATAAATCTGACATCCAATCGGTAGCACTCACAAGCAGGTAACAGCGCCATCTAGTGGAGATATATAGACATTCAGAAAGGAAGAAGATGCTTGACAAAGCTGACAGATAAGAGTACTCGGATACGGGGGTAATGCAGTGGATGTGCTTTACCCGGACTTTCAGAACGCCTTTGACAAGGTGCGGCACAGGAGGTTACTGGAGAATTTATTGAATGTCGTCTCTATGGACTACCATAGAACTTCCAGAAGGCATTCGATGAAGTCCCCCACAAGAGATTATCAGCAAGAATGAGAGTGCACGGATTTGGAAGTAACCTCAAGACATGAGTCGGCAATGGGTTGGGAGGTAGGAGATGGAGAGAAGGGATAAAGGGAATGCCCTCTGATTGGCAGGATGTGACAAGTGGTGCTGTCCAGGGTTCCTGCGCTGGGGCCTTGGCGTTTCACCATATATATATATATATATATATCGATGACTTGGATGAAGGAATAGAGAGTTGTATGTCCAAGTTTGCAGGCGACACTTAGTTAGGGGGCACAGTAAGTTGTGAAGATGGGAGCAGGAAGTTACAAAGGGACGTAGACAGACTAAGTGAGCGGGCAAAACTGGGGCAAGTGTGAGGTCATCCACTTTGGATCCGAGAAAGACAAGTTGGAATATTTTGTTCATCGTGGTGAGAATCACAGAATCATAGAAATTTACAGCACAGAAGGAGGCCATTCAGCCCATCTTGTCCGTGCCGGCCGACAAAGAGCTCTCCACCCTAATCCCACTTTCCAGCTCTTGGTCCGTAGCCCTGTAAGTTACAGCACTTCAAGCGCATATCCAAGTACTTTTTAAATGTGATGAGAGTTTCTGCCTCTACCACCCTTTCAGGCAGTGAGTTCCAGACCCCCACCACCCTCTGGGTGAAAAACTTTCTCCTCAAATCCCCTCTAAACCTCCAACCAATTACTTTAAATCTATGCATTTAGACGGTTGAGCTGTGATCGAAACAAGGTGTTTAAAATGATAAAGGAATTTAATAGGGTGGATAGAGAGAAGTTACTTCCTTTGGTAAAAGGGAGTCCAGCACAAGAGAAGCATCTTAAATTAAGGAAAAAAAAGGTGGGGGGGACAAATAAAAGGGTAGATAAAATAAAATATAAATGTGATTGGAGCTGAGGTTATGATCTAAAATTGTTGAACTCGATATTGAGTCCAGAGGGCTGTAGCGTGCCTAAACGAAAGATGAGGTGCTGTTCCTCGAGCTTACGCTGAGCTTCCGTGGAACAGTGTATTAGGCCGAGGACGGTGAGGTCAGAGTCCTAGCTATGCCTGCCTTTTCGTGGGATATGTGGAACACTCCTTGTTCCAGTCCTACTCGGGTCCCCTCCCTCACCTCTTTTTCCGGTACATTGATGACTGTATCGGTGCCGTCTCCTGCTCTCGCCCTGAACTAGAACATTTCATTCACTATGCTTCCAATTTCCACCCTTCCCTCACCTTCACATGGTCCATCTCCGACTCTTCTCTTCCCTTCCTCGACTTCTCCATCTCCATCTCTGGGGATAGGTTATTGACTAACATTCACTACAAGCCCACCGACTCCCACAGCTACCTGGACTACACTTCCTCCCACCCCGCCTCCTGTAAGGACTCTATTCCATTCTCCCAGTTTCTCCGTCTCCGCCGCATCTGCTCTGATGATGCCACCTTCCATACCAGTGCTTCCGACATGTCTTCCTTTTTCCTCAACCGAGGATTCCCCTCTACCGTGGTCGACACGGCCCTCGACCGTGTCCGTTCTATCTCCCGCACATCTGCCCTCACCCCTGCCCCTCCCTCCCGGAACCACGATAGGGTTCCCCTTGTCCTCACCTTTCACCCCACCAGCCTCCACATTCAACGGATCATCCTCCGCCATTTCCGCCACCTCCAGCGTGATCCCACCACCAAACACATCTTCCCCTCACCTCCCCTTTCAGCATTCCGCAGGGACCGCTCCCTCCGCGACACCCTAGTCCACTCCTCTACCACCCCCAGCACCCCTTCCCCTTCGCCCGGCACCTTCCCGTGCACGCGCAGGAGATGCAACACATGCCCTTATACCTCCCCTCTTCCCACTGTCCAGGGCCCCAAACACCCCTTCCAGGTGAAACAGCGATTTACTTGTACTTCCTGCAATTTAGTATACTGTATTCGCTGCTCACGATGTGGACTCCTCTACATTGGTGAGACCAAACGCAGATTGGGTGACCGCTTTGCGGAACACCTCCGTTCAGTCCGTAAGGGGGACCCCGAGCTCCCGGTGGCCTGTCACTTTAATTCACCGCTTCACTCCCACTCTGACCTCACCGTCCTCGGCCTAATACACTGTTCCACGGAAGCTCAGCGTAAGCTCGAGGAACAGCACCTCATCTTTCGTTTAGGCACGCTACAGCCCTCTGGACTCAATATCGAGTTCAACAATTTTAGATCATAACCTCAGCTCCAATCACATTTATATTTTATTTTATCTACCCTTTTATTTGTCCCCCCCACCTTTTTTTTCCTCCTAGAAGCTGGCAGCTGTCCTTCATTCTGCCAGTAGATTTCACACTTCATTCAGCCTTAATCTGTCACATTAACACCACCTCTAGCCTTGCATATCTCTTAATGTCTCTTAATGTCTCTTCATCTCCTCCTTTGTTCCTTTATCCCCTCCCCCTTTTCCCAGCTTTACCCTGGCCTTAAATCTATTTGATTTCCAGCTCTTCCCAGTTCTGATGAAAGGTCATCGACCTGAAACGTCAACTCTCTTTCTCTCTCCACGGATGCTGCCTGGCCTGCTGAGTTTTTCCAGCGTTTTCTGTTGTTATTTCTTAAAATTAGAGCTAGGCCATTTAGCAGCGAGAGCGATAGATATTTGTCGGGTTAGGGTATCGGGGATATGGAACGAAGGCGGGTAAATGGAGTTCAGGTACAGATCAGCCGTGAGCTAATAGAATGGCGGAAGAGGCTCGAGGGGCTGAATGGTCTCCGCCTGTTCCTAGGTGGATGATTGGGAGTATTGAATTAGGGGGAGGGAGGCGAATTGGATTAAAAACTGGTTAGAAAGGAGGAAAGAGAGAGTTAGGAGTTAAGGGCAGTTTCGCAGAGCAGTTCGACGTGCGCAGCGGTGTCCCACTGAAACATAGAAGATAGGAGCAGGAGTAGGCCATTCAGCCCCTCGAGCCTGCTCCGCCATTTAATGAGATCATGGCTGATCATCCAAATTCAGTACCCTGTCCCTGCTTTCTCCCCATATCCCTTTAGCCTTAAGAAATATATCCAACTCCTTCTTGAATATATTTAATGAATTGGCCTCTACTGCCTTCTGTGGTAGAGAATTCCACAGGTTCACCACTCTCTGGGTGAAGAAATTCCTCCTCATTTCTGTCCTAAATGGCTTACCCCTTATCCTTAGACTGTGACCCCTGGTTCTGGACTCCCCGACCATCGGGAACATCCTTCCTGCATCTAGTCTGTCTAGTCCTTTCAGAATTTTATAAGTTTCAATGAGATCCCCTCTCACTCTTCTAAACTCCAGCGAGTATAAGCCCAATCGACCCAATCTCTCCTCATACCTCATTCCTGCCATCCCAGGTATCAGCCTGGTGAATCTTCGCTGAACTCCCTCCATAGCAAGAACATCCTTCCTCAGATAAGGCGACCAAAACTGCACACAATACTCAAGGTGTGGTCTCACCAAGGCCCTGTACAACTGCAGCAAGACATCCTTGTTCCTGTACTCAAACCCTCTCGCTATGAAGGCCAACATACCATTTGCCTTCTGAGTTCTGTTCTGGGACCACGTCTGTTCACCGGTTACAGCAACGACTTGAATATAGGGCTGGAGAGAGAGAGTGCTGTCCAAAATTTGCAGGCAGTTATTAAAATAGGGAGAGCAGTAAATAATTCAGAGGGCCAAAGAAAACTGCAGAGGGGGATAGTGATCAGATGGTGGAAGGGGCAGGAAGGTGGCCGATGGAAATCAAGGTCAGTAAGTGTCAGGCGGTACCTTTCGGTCAGAAAATAAAAGCAGTAATTATACTCTGAACGGGGGAAGGTGGGAAGAGGTGGAAGAGCCGAGGGATTTATGGGGCTCAGATTCGTAGCAATTGCAGCATCTCAAGTGGATGAGCCCATTAAAAAAAAAGCAAATGGAAGACAGTCTCCACCGCTTCTCGGGCCGTGTTGGTGCAAACGAAATGACGATACGTGTTATTACTACCAAACAAGACTGTTGCAAATCACTATTGAAGCTGTAACCCTTCATCACTTCGAGGGGGTTAAGTCATTGGAGGTGCTATTTACTTACTGTTCTGATGCCCGTATCCTAACTCGCACCAAGTCCCGTTTACCCGTCACCCCTGTGCTCGCCGACCTACACTGGCTCCCAAGTCCAGCATCGCCTCCTTTTAAAATTCTCATCCTTGTGATCAAATCCCTCCATGGCCTCGCCCCCCCCTCCCTGTCTCTGTAACCTCCTCCAGCCCTACAACCCCTCCGAGATCTCTGCGCTCCTCCAATTCTGGCTTCTTGAGCATCCCCGATTTTAATCGCTCCACCATTGGTGGCCGTGCCTTCAGCTGCCTGGGCCCCGAGCTCTGGAATTCCCTCCCTAAACCTCTCCGCCTCTCTCGCCTCCTTTAAGACGCTCCTTAAAACCTACCTCTTTGGCCAAGCCTTTGGTCACCTGTCCTAATGTCTCTTTACGAGACTCGGTGTCAAATTTTGTTTGACAATGGCTCCTGTGAAGCGCCTTGGAACGTTTTACTGCGTTAAAGGCGCTTTATAAATGCAAGTATTTGCACTGACCTCATTGTGTACGATATAGAGTAAACTACAGGGTGCAGAGGACTCCTTGGCCTCACCCTATAGAGTGTAGACTAAACTATAGGGTGTGGTGAGCTGCCTGACCAATTGTCCACTTTATATTCAGCTTCCTCCTTACCTGGCAGAGGCGTACGTTGGGATATGGATGCGCATCCGCGTGGAGTTCTGCTTTGGACAGACGCTGCTCACCGTGAACAATCAGTAAAGGCTTTGTCCTGAAATTCAACAATTGGAGACAGGAGGTTGATGGGTTTTCCTGCTTCATAATGTTTTCCTTTTCTACAATGCCAGTGGATTGCACTCTCGACTGTGAGTCAGAAGGTTGTGGGTTCAAGTCCCACTCTAGAGACTTGAGCACATAAATCCAGGCTGACACTCGCATTGCAGTGCTGAGGGAGTGCTGCACTGTCGGAGGTGCCGTCTTTCGGATGAGACGTTAAACCGAGGCCCCGTCTGCTCTCTCTGGTGGATTGTAAAAGATCCCGTGGCACTATTTCGAAGAAGAGCAGGGGGGCTCTCCCCGGTGTCCTAGTCAATATTTATCCCTCAACCAACATCACTAAAAACAGATTAGCTGGTCATTATCACATTATTGCTGTTTCTGGGACCCTGCGGTGTGCAAATTAGCTGCTGCGTTTCGACAACACAACACTACTCTTCAACACAACCCTCCCACTATCTTGTGTCTACTCATGAGGATAAGCTGTAATGAAACTGGCTGAATTCATGAATTTGTAAGATTTAAAATTAAAAATAGAAAGAACTTGCATTTCTATAGCACCTCAGGATGTCCCAAAGCGCTTTACAGCCAATGAAGTACTTTTTGAAGTGTGGTCACTGTTGTAATGTAGGAAGCACGGCAGCCAATTTGAGCACAGCAAGCTCCCACAAACAGCAATATGATAATGACCAGATCATCTGTTTTTAGTGATGTTGGTTGAGGGATAAATATTGGCCAGGACACCGGGGATAACTCCCCTACTCTTCTTTGAAATAATGCCAAGGGATCTTTTACGTCCACCCGAGAGAGCAGACGGCCTCGGTTTAACGTCTCATCCGAAAGGCGGCACCTCCGACAGTGCAGCTCTCCCTCAGTACTGCACTGGAGTCAAAACGCAGTCAAAATGCCCGTCTCCAAGCAGATCTGGGCGGTAACCAATTACATACTGCAACAAATCTCGCGCTTTAGCAATATTTAGTGAGCTCTGTGTAGCAAGCACGACAATCGGGCTGTATGCAAGGGTGGCGGACGGGTTCCCTGAACCCGGGTTCAGATTTTGTGGGCACTAGAATCATAGAATGGTTACAGCACAGAAGGAGGCCATTCAGCCCGTTGAGCCCGTGCCGGCTCTCTGCAAGAGCGCTTCAGCTAGTCCCACTCCCCCGCCCTTTCCCCGTAGCCCTGCAAACTTTTTTCCTTCAGGAACTTATCCAATTCCCTTTTGAAAGCCTCGATTGAGTCTGCCTCCACCACCCACTCAGGCAGTGCATCCAGATCACAACCACTCGCTGCGTAAAAAAGTTTTTCCTCATGTCGCCTTTGGTTCTTCTGCTAATCACCTTAAATCTGTGTCCTCTGGTTCTCGACCCTTCTACCAATGGGAACAGTTTCTCTCTATCTACTCTGTCTAGACCCATCATGATTTTGAACACCTCTATCAAATCTCTTCTCAACCTTCTCTGCTCCAAGGAGAACAACCCCAGCTTCTCCAGTCTATCCACGTAACTGAAATCCCTCATCCCTGGAACCATTCTCGTAAATCTTTTCTGCACCCTCTCTAAGGCCTTCACATCCTTCCTAAAGTGCGGTGCCCAGAATTGGCACACAATACTCCAGTTGAGGCCGAACCAGTGTTTTATAAAGGTTCATCATAACATCCTCGCTTTTGTACTCTATGCCTCTATTTATGAAGCCCAGGATCCCGTATGCTTTTTTAACCGCTTTCTCAACCTGCCCTGCCACCTTCAACGATTTGTGCACATGTAGCCCCAGGTCTCTCTGTTCATGCACCCCCTTTAGAATTGCACCCTTTAGTTTATATTGCCTCTCCTCGTTCTTCCTACCAAAATGTATCACTTCGCACTTTTCTGCGTTAAATTTCATGTCACACTTCCGCCCATTCCACCAGCCTGTCTGTGTCTTCTTGAAGTCTTTCACTATCCTCCTCACTGCTCACTATACTTCCAAGTTTTGTATCATCTGCAAATTTTGAAATTGTGCCCTGTACACCCAAGTCTAAGTCATTAATATACATCAAGAAAAGCAGTGGTCCTAGTACCAACCCCTTGGGGAACACCACTGTCTACCTTCCTCCAGTCTAAAAAACAACCGTTCACCACTACTCTCTGTTTCCTGTCACTTAGCCAATTTTGTATCCATGTTGTCACTGTCCCTTTTATTCCATGGGCTTCAACTTTGCTGGTAAGCCTATTATGTGGCACTTTATCAAACGCCTTTTGGAAGTCCATGTACACCACGTCAACTGCATTGCCCTCATCAACCATCTCTGTTACTTCATCAAAAAACTCAATCAAGTTAGTTAAACATGATTTGCCTTTAACAAATCCGTGCTGGCTTTCCTTAATTAATCCATAATTGTCCAAGTGACTGTTAATTTTGTCCCGGATTATCGTTTCTAAAAGCTTCCCCACAACCGAGGTTAAACTGACTGGCCTGTAGTTGCTGGGTTTTTCCTTACACCCTTTTTTGAACAAGGGTGTAACATTTGCAATTCTCCAGTTCTCTGGCACCAGCCCCGTATCCAAGGAGGATTGGAAGATTATGGTCAGTACCTCCGCAATTTCCAACTTTACTTCCCTCAGCATTCTAGGATGCATCCCATCCGGTCCTCGTGACTTATCTACTTTAAGTACAGCCAGCCTTTCTAGTACCTCCTCCTTATCAATTTTTATCCAATCCAGTATCTCAATTACCTCCTCTTTCACTGTGACATTGGCAGCATCTTCTTCCTTGGTAAAGACAGATGCAAAGTGCTCATTTAGTACCTCAGCCATGCCCTCTGCCTCCATGCGTAGGTCTCCTTTTTGGTCTCTAATCGGCCCCACCCCTCCTCTTACTAGCCGTTTACTATTTATATGCCTATAGAAGACTTTTGGATTCCCTTTTATGTAAGCTGCCAATCTATTCTCATACTCTCTCTTTGCCCCTCTTATTTCTTTTTTCACTTCCCTTCTGAACTTTCTGTATTCAACCTGGTTCTCACTTGTATTCTCAACCTGACATCTGTCATACGCCCCCTTTTTCTGCTTCATCTTACTCTCTATCTCTTTCGTCATCCAGGGAGCTCTGGCTTTAGTTGCCCTACCTTTCCCCCTCGTGGGAATGTCCCTCAACTGTACCCGAACCATCTCCTCTTTAAAGGCAGCCCATTGTTTGATTACAGTTTTGACTGCCAATCTTTGATTCCAATTTACCCAGGCCAGATCCGTTCTCAACCCACTGAAATTGGTCTTCCTCCAATTAAGTATTTTTACTCTAGTTGCTCCCTGCTCTTTTCCATAGCTAATCTAAACCTTATGATACTGTGATCACTGTTCCCTAAATGTTCCCCTACTGACACTTACTCTACTTGACCCACCTCATTCCCCAGAACCAGATCAGCAATGCCTCCTTCCTCGTTGGGCCGGAAACATACTGATCAAGAAAGTTCTCCTGAACACACTTCAGAAGTTCTTCCCCCTCTTACACTATTACTATCCCAGTCTATATTAGGATAGTTGAAGTTCCCCATTATCACTTCTCTATAGTTCTTGCACCTCTCTGTAATTTCTCTGTAAATTTCCTCTTCTATATCCTTCCCACTAGTTGGTGGCCTATAGAATACACCTAGTCGTGTAATGGCACCTCTATTATTTCTTAACTCTAACCAAATAGATTCTGTCCTTGACCCCTCCAGGACATCCTCTCTCTCCAGCACTGTAACATTCTCCTTAACCAATACTGCCACACCACCTCCTTTCTTTCCTTCCCTATCTTTCCTGAACACCTTATATTCAGGAATATTTAAAACCCAATCCTGCCCTTTTTTGAGCCAGGTCTCCGTTATCGCCACAACATCATATTCCCATGTGGCTATTTGCGCCTGCAGCTCACCAACCTTATTTACCACACTTCGTGCATTCACACACACGCACTGTAAACCTGTCTTAGACCATCCTGTGTTCTCTCTTAGTCTGACCCCACCTAATACCTTGCTATTTCTTACTCTAGTGCTATCTGCCTCTCCCCATCCTTTGTTCACTTTGTTTCTCCTTTCTAATGCTACATCCTGGTGCCCATCCCTCTGCCAAATTAGTTTAAACCCTCCCCAACAGCACTCGCAAACCCCCCCGCCCCCCGCGAGGACATTGGTCCCAGCTCTGTTGAGGTGCAACCCCTCCGGCCTGTACAGGTCCCACCTCCCCCAGAACCGGTCCCAATGTCTCAGGAATCTGGAGCCCTCCCTCCTGCACCATCTCTCCAGCCACGCTTCATCTGCTCTATCCTCCTATTTCTATACTGTAACGATTGGTACAGTCACAGTAACTGTGCCCGAGACAGGCGTCCAATTCCTGCAAAAGCAGGGGGACACTGCAGCCGTCGCATGTTTAGCTGCCTCAACAGAGAAGTAATGGAGACTCACCGAAACTCTTCTGGGTATTGCTTCACCAACCAAGGAATATCAATGCAGTAATTAAACTGAAAGGTAAAAACATTCATTATTGGTCTTATTTTTTTTTTAAATCTCCTGCAAAATAGTAGCCGTGTCAGATGTAACTCTGGGCTGGAAACACCGTACAGCAAGATGAAGGATTAGTCTGCAATCCATTCTAATAATGGTCACAGTTTAACGGCTTATATAGTGCATTTAAAAACAAATTATTTTTGGGATGTGGGCGTCGCTGACAAGGCCAGCATTTATTGCCCATCCCTAGTTGCCCCTTGAGAAGGTGGTGGTGGGCCCTCTTCTTGAACCGCTGCAGTCCGTGTGGTGACGGTGCTCCCACAGTGCTGTTAGGGAGGGAGTTCCAGGATTTTGACCCAGCGACGATGAAGGAACGGCCGATATATGCCCAAGTCGGGATGGTGTGTGACTTGGAGGGAAGAGGTGATGGTGTTCCTGTGCGGCGTACCCTGGCTGCAGTGTGTACCATCTACAAGATGCACTGCAGCAACTTGCCAAGGCTTCTTCGGCAGCACCTCCCAAACCCGCGACCTGTACCGCCTAGAAGGACAAGAGCAGCAGGTACATGGGAACACCACCACCTGCAAGTCACACACCATCCTGACTTGGAAGTATATCGGCCGTTCCTTTATCGTCGCTGGGTCAAACTCCTGGAACTCCCTCCCTAACGGCACTGTGGGAGCACCTTCACCACACGAACTGCAGCGGTTCAAGAAGGCGGCTCACCACCACCTTCTCAAAGGCAATTAGGGATGGGCAATAAATGCTGGCCTTTGCCAGCGACGCCCACATCCCGTGACTTAATGGGTTAGAGAATGTCAACCCAGAACAATACTTTAAGCTAAGTCAGGCCAGAAGGACAACAGGGCTGTAAGGGGCAAGTTTAAGACAGATGCTGGATAGAAATTCCTTACTCAGAGGATAATCAACAGCTGGAACGGGTTGTCAGAGAATCGTACAGCACAGAAGGAGGTCATTCCTTCAGTCCAATTAGTCCCACTCTCCTGCGCTTTCCCCATAGCCCTGCAAAATCTTTCCTTTTCAAGTATACATCCAATTCCCTTTTTGAAAGTTACGACTGAATCTGCTCCCACCGCCCTTTCAGGCAGTGCATTCCAGATCACAACAACTCGCTGCGTTAAAAATTCTCCTCATCTCCCCTCTGGTTCTTTTACCAATGACCTTAAATCTGTCTCCTCTGGTTACCGACCCTCCTGCCAGTGGAAACAAGTTTCTCCTTCTTTACTCTATCAAACAAAACCCTTCATGATTTTGAACGCCTCTATTAAATCTCCCCTTAACCTTCTCTGCTCTGAGGAGAACAACCCCAGCTTCTTTTCCCAATGTGTGTGTGACCTCAGCCCGACCCCACCCTGCGAGACCTGCGCGCATCGTACTGGACTGCAGTCTCCTCACCTGAGCAGAAGCTTTGATCGTCCCGAAGAGCGGAGATAAAATATCTGAAAAAGAGTTTGTTTTAAAAAGAACTTGCCGTCATTTTCTTTTGTTTTGAGCCACGGTGTAATAAAGATGCAATTAACAAGACTTAAAAGCTACCACAGAAAAAATGGCGAAATAAAGACACAGTGAGAAAGCTCTGCAAAAAGTGCATGAAAGTGATGATTCATATTTCCTGATCACTGTCCCTTGAAATATATTCTTAAAAATTCCAGTTTTTAAATCACCAACGCCTCTGCTTTTCTCAAACCCGATGTGTTCACCTCAGTGGCACTGGGTATGTGGCTTTGGGCCAAGAATTGGAGAGGAGGGAGGAAGATGTGGCGGCGACTACCGTCAACTACCCCTTTCTTCATCCAGAGTCATTTCAATTTAGCTGCAAAACAACAATGCTTTGTAGGATCTGCCGCCATTGGCGGCCGTGCCTTCAGCTACCTGAGCCCCAAGGTTTGGAATTCCCTCCTTAAACCGTTCCGTCTCTCTCCCTCCTCCTTTAAGACGCTCCTTAAAACCGACCTCTTTGACCAAGCCGGTCCTAATTATCTCCTTGCGTGGCTCGTGGTGTCAAAGTTTTCTCTGATAACGCTCCTGTGAAGCGCCTCGGAGTGCTTTACCACATTAGAAGCGCTATATAAATAAATGCATGTTCTTGTTGAGGGGGGAAGAAGGAGTCGCCACATTGGTGATTGTGTCTACAAAGGTGAGGAGGGCACCAGATTAATCACTGCATGGAATAAACTAGAATTTTTGGGTTTATTATAATTAAATTAATCCAACATTTATTTACCAGAGCGCTGGGCTGCTTTCAGCACTGGGATCCAATCCAGCACAGAGGAAGAGGACCGATCTCCCGCAGGCCCAGGTTCTGCTTCAACCCAGTGCCTGAGGAGACCCTTTCCGACTTACTCCCCTGACACAACTTTGGGGGGGGGAAACGGGGAGTATTCATGCAGTTGGGATACTGTCATGGGTCCACGGCAGGGTAGACTGTACATGGGTTTTTGTATGTTCCAAGCTTTCGCATATTAACTCCCAGTGGCAGAGAGTGGGAGCAAGTTACTCAGCTCACTAAAAGCTATTGGTGTACGGCCCAGAGACGAATATTGTGTTGGGAGGGGGCCGGGGGCGGTGGAGGGAAGGTGATGCACGGCCACAGTAGGGTTTGCCCCCCGTTAATGTGACCTGTCAGGACTGACTGACTTTAGTTCGGATCGTAAGATAGAGAACTCTTTTGAAAAGGAAACAATTTCTACGCTGAGGTAACCAGTCTTAGATGGGACAGTAATGAGCGTGCTCGTCTGGAAGTGCGTGGGGGGGGAGGGAAAGGAAGACATTGCATTTCTATAGCGCCTTTCACGGCCTCGGGACATCTCAAAGCGCTTTTCAGCCAATGAAGTACTTTTGAAGTGTAGTCACTGTTGTAATGTAGGAAACGCGCAGCCAATTTGCGCACAGCAAGATCCCACAAACAGCAATGTGATAGTGACCAGATTATTTATTTTTTTACTGATGTTGGTTGAAGGATAAATATTGACATCGGGGAGAATTCCCCTGCTCTTCTTCGAAATAGTTACATACATTTAGAGTTACATCGAGTCTACAGCACAGAAACAGACCGTTCAGTCCGTGCGGGTCAACTGGTCTGTGCGGGCGTTTATGCTCCACACGAGCCTCCTCTCACCACTCTTCTTCTAACCCTATCAGTATATCCTTCTATTCCTCTCTCCCTCGTGTGCTTATCCAGCCCTGGAATATTACATGTCTACCCGAGAGGGCAGATGGGGACTCGGTTTAACGTCTCATCCGAAAGACGGCACCTTCGCTGGATTTTGTGCTCAAGTCGCTGGGGTGGGACTTGATCCCACAAACGTCTGACTCAGAGGCGAGCGAGAGTGCGGCCCACTGAGGCACGGCCGGAAACCAAACAGAAAAAAATCAACCAGCGATACCCTCAATATTACAAATGTGAGAAGTCGCACAACACCAGGTTATAGTCCAACAGCTTTATTTGAAATCACAAGCTTTTGGAGCGCTGCTCCTTCGTCAGGTGAAGTTAACTGCCCTGCAGTTGGAAAGATTAACTGTAATCATCTGGCAGTGTTCTCTGACGGGCAGTTGGAAAGATTAACTGTAATCATCTGGCAGTGTTCTCTGACTATATATGCTGTGCCGATATGCATCTCTTCACTTCACCTGACGAAGGAGCAGCGCTCCGAAAGCTTGTGATTTCAAATAAAGCTGTTGGACTATAACCTGGTGTTGTGCGACGTCTCACATTTGTCCACCCCAGTCCAACACCGGCATCTCCACATCACCTCAATATTACAGTGGTGGCTGCCGGCAAGTGCGTACACACGGGCGTCAAACGAGGACAGGATGGGAATCGTCTGCCGTGTCTCCACTTGGGTCAAATTGGCTGCTACTCACTACCTAGGCTCGCACATGGGCAAGATATTGAAGCATGGTTGCAGCTGACGGAACTGTAACCCAGCATGAGTTTCCACCCTCAGAGAAGGGAGAGTAGATTGATAAAACTGGGGACCTATATTAAAAAACATTGCTTTGGTTTTTTTTTATCCTCTCACCTCACCCAAGATGGGAGCTTGCCTTAGCTAGCTGGACACTGAATCTCCCTGCCCTGTCCAGAGGCTGGATTGTTAGACGAGAAGCTCGGATCCAAAAACGTTCAAAAAGCACGAGTCGACGTCTTACCTTTTATATGAAGCGCTCCACAGTTGTCCTTGGCTGAGATGCCGGAGACTTTGGTCAGGTAAAAACTATAAGACTTGGCTTTCTCCAGCACGTCCCACTTATCCAAGGTCTCACCGGCGGTCTCTGGTTTGGGTTGCCATGCCCCTTCTGAACTCGACGAGGGGCGATGGTGGTCCGTTTCTTCCAGCCGCTGCTTCTTCTTCCTCGGACCAGGGCTCTCCTCCTTGACCGTCTCCTCCTTGACCTGTCTCGCTTCCGCTTTGGAGTCAGGCTCCTCGTCGCTGCTGGAGACCCCCCAGCCCAATTCGGACGACGGTCTTATCCGTTTGACCGCAGGGGAGAGCTGTCTGGCGGGGTCAGACGCTTCAGTTTTAACGGGGTTTCCAACACGTCCCTCTGTTATTTTCCCAGCCGGGGATGCGTGAGAGCTCGGTGAGGGTTGCCTGGAGTGACCAGATCCCGAAGGCCCGCAGGTGCTAGAAGCTTTCTGGGATTGCTTATCTGCTCCAGAAGCACCATTCCCCTGGCCAAAGCGCGATGCCTCAAACTCTCCCTCGTCAACGACCGTGTCGTCCGAATCAGACACGTAGTCTCTTCTGACAGGCAGTGTAAGTGGGGCAGGACCTTCCTTCCGTCGGGCAGGCTTAGCATCTTCCTCATCACTGCTCGACACCGTCCATCTCCCGTGCTGACTCGGAGGTTTGCTCGCCCCTGCAGACATGGCCTTTGAAAGAAAAAGAAAAATAACTTGCATTTATACAGCGCCCTTCACGACCTCAGGACGTCCCAAAGCGCTTTACAGCCAATTAAGTTCTTTTTTTTGGAAGTGTAGTCATTGTTGTAATGTAGGAAATGCGGCGGCCAATCTGCGCACAGCAAGCTCCCACAAACAGCAATGTGATAATGACCAGATCATCTGTTGGTTGAGGGATAAATATTGGCCCCAGGACTCCGGGGAGAACTCCCCCTGCTCTTCTTCAACACAACCAATCACAATAACGAAATGCTGATTGAGTTTACGTTGTACTTTCTTCGTTTTGATTGGACCTCGGGTTAGATTACTTTATTAGTGGTGCCCTGCTGAAGGGGGGCACTTGTGGGACCAATTTATGTCCGGTGACACCGGACATCAGAGTGCCACCGCTACTGGTCTAATGAAAATAGGCAAGGGCCAGATTACCGGAGCTTGGGTGCAGCATATGGTCCAGAGTTTCAATTACTTTCCAATGGAACAAAATAATATAGGCTTCGTTCATTTGCTTGGTAAGTCTACAGTCAGCGTGAGATGTCATACAATAATATTCAGTGGCATCAACAGTGTTTACATCGGAACATAGACGAGCAGAGACCATCTACATAGAAAAATAGGAGCAGGAGTCGGCCATTCGGCTCTTCGAGCCTGCTCCGCCATTCAATATGATCATGGCTGATCCTCTATCTCAATACCATATTCCCACTCTCTCCCCATACCCCTTGACGCCTTTTGCATCTAGAAATCTAACTATCTCCTTCTTAAATATATTCAGTGACTTGGCCTCCACAGCCTTCTGGGGTAGAGAATTCCACAGGTTCACCACCCTCTGAGTGAAGAAATTCCTCCTCATCTCAGCCCTAAATGTCTTACCCCGTATCCTGAGACTGTGACCCCCTCGTTCTAGAGCCCCCCAGCCAGGGGAAACATCCTCCCTGCATCCAGTCTGTCTAGCCCGGCCCATCCTGGTAGTCGCGTGATACAACGATCATGGAGTTGTTGACTAATCACAGCGATCAATCTCCATCAATGAGTCTACAACAGACCCAGACATGAGGCGAGGAAACGCCCCAGTGGTGGAGAGCTTTGGGAACCAGAGGTCCAGAGTCACCTGTTCCTCCTGAGTACACTGCACTCCCCACACGTCACGTCTCAAATTACTCAAATACTCCATCCTAAAATGTCAGCTTCTGAAAGAAATCTATCTAATTTTATTAAAGTGTAATCGTCTAGTCGCAATGTTTTAAGAAAGCATCAGTGAAGTGGCAAATGCAAGAGTCTCTCTTTACAACAGCTGCATTTGTTTTCACAGTTATGTCCATGCATACATTGCCTCAGGTTCAACATTATACATCAATGAAAGAAGACTGGAGCTCCATCATAGAAATAGAAACATAGAAGATAGGAGCAGGAGTAGGCCATTCGGCCCCTTGAGCCTGCTCCGCCATTCGATGAGATCATGGCTGATCATCCAAACTCAGTACCCTGTCCCTGCCTTCACCCCATATCCCTTGATACCTTTAGCTTTAAGAAATATATCTAACTCATTCTTGAATATATTTAATGACTTGGCCTCAACTACCTTCTGTGGTAGAGAATTCCACAGGTTCACCACTCTCTGGGTGAAGAAATTCTTCCTCATTTCTGTCCTAAATGGCTTACCCCTTATCCTTAGATTATGACCCCTGGTTCTGGACTCTCCAACCATCGGGAACATTCTTCCTGCATCTAGTTTGTCCAGACCTGTCAGAATTTTATATGTTTCGATGAGATCCCCTCTCATTCTTCTATACTCCAGCGAGTATAAGCCTAATCGACCCAATCTCTCCTCATATGTCATTCCTGCCATCCCAGGTATCAGCCTTGTGAATCTTCGCTGAACTCCTTCCATGGCAAGAACATCCTTCCTCAGATAAGGCGACCAAAACTGCACACAGTACTCAAGGTGTGGTCTCACCAAGGCCATCAAAATAAAACAGAGGCAATTCGGAATCGATGGGCTGAACGGCCTCCTTCAGTGCTGTACAATTCTATGATTCTAAACACCAAGGGTATGATAGTGTAGTGGTTATGTTACTGGACTAGCAATCCCGAGAACGTGGTCTCAGTAAAAGTGACCGCGAAGCTGTCGGATTGTCGTAACGACCCAACTGGTTCGCTAATGTCCCTTTAGGGAAGGAAACCTGCCGTCCTTGCCCGGTCTAGGCCTATATGTGACTCCAGTCCCGCACTGACGTGGTTTTCTCTTACCTGCCCTCTGAAGCAGGGATGGGCAATAAATGCTGGCCTTGCCAGCGGCGCCCACATCCCAAGAATGACGAGGGGGGAGAAAAACAAACATAGAAGCAGATTGGCAAGAACCAAGTCTCAAGAACCTCCCAGGTGTACACACTTTAACCAGCTCAAACCATACAGTTTACCAGCGCTTGGGCACTGGCCAGCTTCCCGCAACATGTCCAGCTTGGACAACGCTGCCAGTTCGGGCACTGGTTTGCAAGGTTACCTGGAGTCAAGCGGGAAGGATCCCATTGACATGTCTACCCTTCCAAGTCCAATTGATGAGCCAAGGTGGCTGGTCAATCATCAACAGTTGCCCTAAAGTACAGCGGACCAACAGCCACCTTAACCCCAAAAAGGTACCCCTCTTACCTTCTCTCCCGAAAGATTACCCCCAGTTATTAGACGACTGACAGGCCCTTCCTGGGCAGGCTATTTATTGCCTTGAACTAGAAATCTCCAATCAAGGATGCATTGCTCAGAGATCTCACACCAACACAGAAACTACGTACACAATACTTTCTCGGTAACACCCTTCTAAACTGTGACCTACTTTCTGGAGGGATTCACAGGGCAGTTCAGGATGGAGCCTGGCTGCAGATAAGAGGTGTGCATTGGGAGAATGGCCTGGGTCAATAGGCATTGACCCTCAGCTCATCAGAACATCGGAACAGGAGGAGGCCATTCAATGAGATCATGGCTGATCTGTGACCTCCGCCTTTGGCCCATATCCCTTAATACCTTTGGTTAACAGAAAGCTATCAATCACCAATTTAAAATTAACAATTGATCCAACATCAATTGTCGTTTGTGGAAGAGAGTTCCAAACTTCTACCATCCTTTGTGTGTAGAAGTGTTTCCTAATTTCACTCCTGAAAGGACTGGCTCTAATTTTTAGACTATGCCCCCTAGTCCGAGACTCCCCAACCAGCGGAAATAGTTTCTCTCTATCTACCCTATCTGTTCCCCTTAATATCTCGAAAACTTCGATCAGATCTCCCCTTAACCTTCTAAATTCTAGGGAATACAACCCTAATTTGTGTAATCTCTCCTCGTAACTTAGCCCTTGAAGTCCGGGTATCATTCTGGTAAACCTACGCTGCACTCCCTCCAAGGCCAATATATCCTTCATTAGGTGTGGTGCCCAGAACTGCTCACAGTTCTCCAGGTGTGGTCTAACCAGGGCTTTATCTAACTGCAGCTTGCTACTATAATGGAGCTTTGCTTTGACATTCAACAGCATTGCCATCACCAAATCCCCCACCAGCAACATCCTGGGGGTCACCATTGACCAGAAACTTAACTGGACCAGCCACATAAATGCTGTGGCAACAAGAGCAGGTCAGAGGCTAGGTATTCTGTGACGAGTGTCTCGCTTCCTGACTCCCCAAAGCCTTCCCACCATCTACAAGGCACAAGTCAGGAGTGTGATGGAATACTCTCCACTTGCCTGGATGAGTGCAGCTCCAACAACACTCAAGAAGCTCGACACAATCCAGGACAAAGCAGCCATCTTGATTGGCACCCCATCCACCACCTTAAACATCCACTCCCTCCACCACCGGCGTACCGTGGCTGCAGTGTGTACCATCTACAAGATGCACTGCAGCAACTCGCCAAGGCTCCTTCGGCAGCACCTCCCAAACCTGCGACCTCTTCCACCTAGAAGGACAAGGGCAGCAGGAGCGTGGGAACACCACCACCTCCAAGTTCCCCTCCAAGTTACACACCATCCTGACTTGGAAGTATATCGCCGATCCTTCATCATCGCTGGGTCAAAATCCTGGAACTCCCTCCCTAACAGCACTGTGGGAGCACCTTCACCACACGGACTGCAGCGTTCAAGAAGGCAGCTCACCACCACCTTCTCGAGGGCAATTAGGGACGGGCAATAAATGCCAGCAACGCCCACATCCCAGGAATCAATGCTGGCCTTGCCAGCGACGCCCACAGCCCAGGAACGAATATTTTAAAAAGCTGATCCCCCCTCCCAGTGCTCGCCAATACAAAGCGCTGAACGGCGTGTGCAGATGGCCCCAGCACTGGGGATGTGTGTGGGGCGCGGGTTGCATCTAATACATGTTGAGTGTGCATTTGTTTGACTGTCGCTGCGACCCTCACCTATTGCAGCCCACCTGCGCTACAACTGCATCGAACGCTCCGCGATGTATCCAGTCCGGCTCGCCCAACGCGGCCCGCTCCCCCCCGGGTCCTACCGCCCTCCGAATTCACCCTGCACTCCCCACCAGCAGCGACCTGCAACATTTAATATCCCCACTTCCTCTCATTTGAGACTGGATTCGCTCAGCTTGCTTTTTAAGAGCGGCCGTTTTGAACCGTCTCGCTCAAAAAAACCACCCCTACAACAACAACAACAACAACAAACTTGCATTTATATGGCGCCTTTAACGTAGTAAAACGCCTCAAGGCGCTGCACGGGAGTGTTGCAAGACGAGAAATTTGACACCGAGCCACATACGGAGAAATTAGGGCAGGTGACCAAAAGCTTGGTCAAAGAGGTAGGTTTTAAGGAGCGTCTTAAAGGAGGAAAGAGAGGTAGCGAGGCGGAGAGGTTTAGGCAGGGAATTCCAGAGCTTAGGGCCCAGGGCAACAGGTTGAGCGATTATAATCGGGGATGCTCAAGAGGGCAGAATTAGAGGAGCGCAGATATCTCGGGGGGGTTGTGGGGCTGAAGGAGATTACAGAGATGTCCTTCAATGGGCTTCCATCTGCTTCAATTATATAGAAATGTCTCAGTCTTGTAACTACTGTATCTCTCGTGTCGGCTGCGGCACTCTCTGTCAGAAGGTCGTGGGTTCAAGTCCCTGTACGCCAGAGACTTGAGCACAGAATCTAGGCTGACGCTCCCAGTGCAGTGCTGGGGGAGGTGCCGTCTTTCGGATGAGACGTTAAACCGAGGCCCCGTCTGCCCTCTCAGGTGGTGCCCTGGTCAATATTTATCCCTCGACCAATATCACTAAAAAAAAGATGATCTGGTCATTATCACGTTGCTGTTTGTGGGAGCTTGCTGTGCGCAAATTGGCCGCCGCATTTCCTACATTGCAACAGTTCAAAAAGTACTTCATTGGCTGTAAAGCGCTTTGGGATGTGCCGGTGGTCGTGAAAGACGCTATAGAAATGCAAGTCTTTTTTTCTTTTATAAGACCAGCAGTCAGCACCTTGATCCAAAAACTCAGGTTCCTCCACATTTGCACCCGCCATCCCATAATGAATTGAGCTTAAATTCGCACCATTTATCAAGAGTACCTCCGACAGTGCGGCATTCCCCCAGCACTGCACTGGGAGTGTCAGCCTGGATTTTGTGCTCAAGTCCCTGGAGTGGGACTCGAACCCACAACCTTCTGACTCAGAGGCGAGAGGGTGCAGCCCACTGACAGTGCTGACACTTATACAGAAACTGACACATTTAGACTTTTGATGTGCTAAATATATTTCTCATCTCTTATTGATGTTTAAAATGTCACTGAATAATTCTACTTCAACAAATGTTTTGACCTTCCCAAATAAGTTGAGCATTAACTTTTTCTTTTGGAAGATCTTCCTTAGGCGACTGAAAAGGAATGATATTTCTGATTGTGCAATTTGTCTTAAATTGGGAAAGAAAAACGATTTAAAAAAAAAATTAATTGCTGCGATTAAAACCGCGTAGACCTGTCAGTACAACCTCTTGTGTTAATCGGACTGTTTCAACAAATGCTGTATTTCTATTGAGAAATTGCACGGAAGACCTTGCCTTTAAGAACGCCACAATCCCTTTAAGACCGATAGCCAATCACTGCGGGTGATGAAAGTTAGTGGAAGCAAAAAGTAATCCAATGAGGAATTAGTTTGTGGTTGCGCGGAAGTTACAAAAGCAGGAGCTTCAAATAGGCCGGTGATTGAAAGAGAGAGAGGGGGAGGAACAGAGCTAGAGCTGTGAGGAACAGTGAAGGTGAGGAACACTGCGAGTGAGGGATACAGTAACAGTGAGAGTGAGAGCAACAGAGTAACGGGGAGGGTGAATGAGAGTGACAGTAACGGGGAGAGTTAGTGGGTGTAACAGAGTAACGGGGAAGCGAGGGTGAGGGGGGTGACGGGGGGGTGAGGGTGGTAACGGAGGAGCGAGGGTGAGGGGGGGTGACGGGGGAGCGAGGGTGAGGGGAGCGAGGGTGAGGAGAGCGAGGGTGAGGGGGGTGACGGGGGAGCGAGGGTGAGGGGGGTGACGGGGGAGCGAGGGTGAGGGGGGTGACGGGGGAGCGAGGGTGAGGGGGGAGCGAGGGTGAGGGGGGTGACGGGTGAGGGGGGAGCGAGGGTGAGGGGGGTGACGGGGGAAGGGGGGTGACGGGGGAAGGGGGGTGACGGGGGAGCGGGGG